>CM053785.1:150517797-151117797 GCA_028749045.1 Cupressus sempervirens | reverse complement strand
AATCACCAAAACATCTGATCAGAAATCGTCACAAAACATCCAACTTGATGTTGGATAACAAAGTTGCTTTTCACTGGAGACAAAGATAAACATTGAGAACAGCTAGCACAATGTTGAGGAAAAATTGACAAACTCTCCAAACTTTGTAGATGAGCATGATGCCCCAAAACATACTGCAAAAAGGCACAAATTTTCAGGAGAAAATTTGGAAAAACCAAACACTTTTTTTGAGGTGAAAATCAATCAAAACTCAACATGATTTTTGAGGTAAAAAATAATGAAAAACAAAAAATAAGAAGCGTCATTTTGTTTAGGAAAAATGGTAAAATCCACTAGATAATTTTTGAGAAAAATATTATAAACCTGCAAAGGAATCCCATGCAAGTTTACAAATTACACAATTAGAAATCTCTAAGGGAAAAATAATAGAATCCCATAAGAAATTTTTTAAGGGATGAAATTATGAAAACCCATTAGAAATTTTTTAAGTGGAAAAATTATGAAAACCCCTTAGAATTTTTTTAAGGGCGACATAACACAAGACTTCGCATGGTAAACCAGCACATACAAGTAAATGCAACAAACATGCAAGTACATGCAGCCCTCAAAAAATAGATCTTTGTTGCAACTAAGAAGTGGAGGGGTCAAAACCCTTAACTGGGCTTGTGATTTCCAACGAAAATCCTTGAAGATGAATCACAAAGTTTTCCTAAAATACTTCTAATAATTTTTATTTCTAAAAATTGAAAAAACAAATTTCTAGAAAAGCTTCCAAATTAGAAGAGGCTTGAATTTTGTTAAATTTTATGAAATCCCATCGATCCGCTTTGCTACCATGTCATGGTAAATCTATGTTGTTGTAGTTGTATTAAACAAAGGAGATGAAAGCTCTTGGCATAGATTTATAAAGATGATGTTTCTAAAAAAAGCAATTGTGAACTAAAGACGAAAATAGAAAGTACTTAATAAACTAAAGACTAAGATGACCATTAAAGAAACGTTACAATATTTTAATAGATAGAAGATGACAAAAAGCTCATAGACTTAAACAATTGCTTATCTTTCCTTAGAAACACTTTTTATTTATTAAAATTCAATAAGGAGACACATTTAATGACTCAATATATGAGTACATTTAACAAACAATATTAGTCTAGTTATGTTTGATTGATTTGAATGCAAAATGGGTACAAAATGGCATCAAAATGTGGAACATTGATGGCTGATAGTTTGAAACAAAATGAAAATATCAATCAACATGGTTTTGTAAAACTAGAAGTATACAAAAAGTAAATACTATATCAAAACATTTTAAATTGTCATCTTCCCTGCTCTAGTGAAAGCTAGGGGAGAGATAGAACTAGAGGGTCTAGTCCTAGGAATCCACTATGGCTCTACCACCACATTCGGCATGGCAAGGTGTGGCTTGACCTCCATTTGGTATGTAGATATTGGTGGCAGTGACTCCTCATCCTCAGTGTCCTCCAATGAATCCCAATTCACCCTCCTCCTGTAATGCCCACCTCTCCAAGTCATAGGTTTCATCCTCGATAAACAGTGGAGGCTGCTCTTGTCACTCTATCCAATACTGTAATGATCAATCTCATCCAAACCAATGGGATTGCGTGATACTTCGTCTATCTTTCTTGTGCTCAAAAGATTGTGTTGCACAAAGTTGAGGTCACTAAGGCATTTCTGAGGTAATTTGTTTGTCTTGTGTGGATGCCTCAAACAAACTCCAATTGCGCTCACAGTTAGAGTTACTACAAGGTTAGCATAAGATGCAGAGGGTAGATATTTGAAGATTTATGGTATTTGCGCTCCAATTTGACCACCAAAGCTACAAAATAAAATAGTGAAGATTTAAACAAAGTCAAAAAATATTTTATAAATAGCATTTCTTGTATTTGGATTTGATTGACATGGATTGTGGAAATCTTTTTGCACTAAAGGATACCCTTGATGGGAGGGAAATTTGGGTTAAATATATTATCAAAATATCAATAGTTGTAAACTTGTTAAAGTTGAAATTCATAAGTTATAAGATGCAAGCGAAAGACTCCAAATTATATAATACGTGTTTGAGTGGTTATTTTTTTCATAGCTAGCTTTGAATAGAAGAATTTATAGTTTGATTCTCGATAACTTCATAATTCATTGACACTGAGGTCTCCCACTTTAGTTTGGTATGTCATCCTTTGAATGGATCTAGTGAAGCCCTCCATAACCACTCTGTTGAAATTTAAGAAGAAAAAGAAAGGGTTGAGAAAGTACCTTACTGTATGGATGGGTCAAGGAAGTTGATTGTTTCTCCTCCCATCATAATCTCCAATATGACATCACATTTGAGGTAGCTCGCCTTACAATAATATCTGATAGACTCTTTTGGCCCTATCCATTGCCTCTTAAAGATACCCCATTGGGGTTTAATTCCCATCTACCAAGCAAAATGAACTCTAAACAAAGGCTTTCACAACTACGATTTGATAACACAAAATGTTTAAAATTACAAATTTATGATGAAAGACTTAAAAAGATTAAATATTCAACTTGATTTTGAATTCAAAATTTTCAAGTCATGTTCACAATCTCTATGCCTCTTTGAACAAACAGGTTATCGAAGGCTATGCATGTAGCCCTCTCCTTTAGGCTTCTTTGAATAAGCTGAGAAAGCATTGTTGACTCAAAAGCATTTGTTTTGAAGCCATCAATGAACTAAGAATGCTTTGTAAGATAAGAAAAATCATCAGAAACAGTTTGATACCTATTCTTACCAACTCTTTCCCTGGGGTGTGATCTCTTAAAACCCAAGGATGATTGTAAATAAGTTTGTGGTACTCCTTCTGTCCTCTACAATTGGTGTCACCTAATGAAGTTTGCCTATGTTCTCCACAAGAAGGTCAAGGACATATGCTGCAAAAGATGACTAAGTGTCGTGTTTCTGTAGAGGATTTCCTAGCCCCTACAAATGTTGATGCATTGTAGGTTATTATTTGCACCACATTTTCAATTCCCACCTCCATGACAGTTTGCTCCAACATTAGAGCAAAATTTTGTTCATAAATCACTTTGTTGGAGCTATCCACTGGTTTCAAAAACCACATCATATTTGCAAGCTACCAAAAAATTAATGTTGGGTTCCCGTCCGTCCACCCATTGTAAAGAATAGTGCAACCATACTACCTTTGCCCTATCAGTTGTATTTATGAGCAACCTAAAATGCAAAGGGAAATTAAGCACACAATCTTAATCCATGAACAACCTTAACCCTTTTAATCATAGTTGCTGGATTCATACCCTAGAGGCCATGTATGGATTTTGATCTGATCCAGATTCATGCCTAGATTCGTGCTTATCTGGGCAGGATCTGTGTTTAAACCTTGTGGATCCGGCCAGGTTCGCAACCCCTGGTTCTAGTGACCTTAAGAAAGTGCACAGGTGTTCAATATTTTTTTAGCAAAAAAATATTAGTGGCTAGAAAAAACTAAAATATTGTCCACGGATGTAAGATATTGGAATCAATTCTATTTGATAAATATGAAAATTATAAACTTACAGAATAACTGAAAAATTTGATAATATCAGATAATATCTAATTGGAATATATTAAAAAATATGAGATAGCCCATAACCAAAATTTGAAAATTGCAAACTAACTGAAGTTGGATATTATCTTACCTTTGACACAATTACAAAAGTCTCTAAAAATGCTATGGAATAAGCTTTCTAAGAAATTCACTGCATACTTGCCTGGAACTATGAAAATGAAATGTTCACGATGCTAGAATTCTACACTTGTGGAACATTATAGGATGCATAGATCAGCCATGTTGGAGGTCCAGATTAGTCATGTCAAAGACTCAAAAGCATAACAGGAGTAGTATGCTCCTTATCACAGTGGAGTGGCCCCTGCTTTCCCTGATGGTAAGGTTGCCCACAGAAACAACTAGAATGACATGACCATCACAATCTATTGTGACATTCAGATTCATCAGAAAGATTTGCTTTGAATCCAAAATCTCAGTTATCTTGATAAATTTCTGGGTACTGTGCTTGCAGAGTTTGGTAGCCTAACACAGATTTAAGATTCCTACAAGCTAGATGATCACCACTAGGCATTGTCACAACATTTGCCAAATTTCATGTATGAAATTCAAATTTTGGCGAATTCCAATAAAATATAAAAAATTCTTTCTAATTTGGCCAAAAGTTCGTATGGCTCAGAACCAGAGCTTTTTACAGTAGAATATTTGATCGTCTGATACACAATCAGGAGTTAGAGGAGTGAATCTGAGGTGAATGAATAATCATAGGTCTTTGCAGGAAAGGCACCAGCATGAAAATTGCCTTCCAAAAAAGATTTTTTTGAAACCTGACACTGCGAAGCTGGGTTTAATATTTACCTGGAGATATCAAATCAGAAACATTTTTTAAGTTCGTGATGGAGTTTCACACTCCATTGGGAGCTTTAAAATTTTTGTTATATAATTGATTTTCATAATATTTAACGTTTTTATTATTTGTATTTAATATAGTAAAATATTTAAATTTTAAGTACAATTTGTATTATAGTGCTGTTCAAAAATACATTCGTACTCTATAATGATAATGTATAAAAAAATTATCTGTAAATATTTATATTATTTAATTTAATAAATAATATATTTGATTTTTTAATTTTGTAATGGCATTTCAAATCTATTTAAAATTTAAAATTATTTTGATAATTTTATGATATTATAATTCGTATATTTAAAAGCTTTAAATTTTTTATTTTTTTGATTTATTACCTTGCCTAAGTTCATCTGAATTTTTTTTTTTGAAATTGAACTCAAATTCAAACCTTCTGACTTAGCTACTAGGTGCTTGAAAATCTCTTCAGTTTGCACCATATTAATCTCCTCATAGACCCATTCAAGAAGTTACCGTTCAATTCCATCTTGTACACCTTCAACCAAATTGGGCTGCTTTGAGTAGGTGCAACTGAAATGTGAACATCTTTGCTAGTGTAGTGAAAGTTTCTCCATAGTCTAACCCCTCTTTTTGTAAATAGTTTCCTTTACAATATTATCCTTGTACTTATCCAAACTATTGTGAACTTTATAGTTAAATTAATAAACCCATTTGCAGCCAGTTGGGTTTTGACCTAGAGGCAATTTTGCTAACTCTCACGAACAAGTTACAATCTGGCCTTACTTATCTTGAGAAGTCTAGGGAATGCATAGACCAATCCTTGTAATGTTTTATGTGTAGGTTTTCTTTGTCGTCAGTAAAATTGTGTATCAGCCGACGGGTCCCTTCAGGAAGATTCTTTTTATGTAAGCGACGGGCCCTTCAGTAATTGTCATGCAGCCGATGGACCCCTTTGGGAAGGTTCTTCGGAAAGTATTTATACACCCTTTTGGGTCATTGTAAATCATCATCTGTATGTAATCTCTTGGCATATGCGAATAATACAAGGAGTTCTGCTGTTCTTATCTATTGTCTGTATGCATTATAGTACGGTAAACATACTTTTTCATTCATATTACCATTTAGGTGATTTTCTGTATCATCTATCATAGGCTGAATTTGAGAGGGCTGGAATAAACCAAATTAATATTCTGAAAGGGGAAGTGAGTTGATGATTATGGCTTGTTATGGTATCCAAATAAACCTATGGAAAGTCTACCAAACATGTCCTCTATGCTGCTTGGTCTCTGCAAAAAATGGTGGGGGATTTAAAAAAGCCAAGTATAAGATCTTATCTACGTAGAGAGCAGTTCCCACAGTGTTCAATCTGTTTCTTCTGAAATGGTTACAAGCCTTCTCATCACATAACTGTGAAAGTAAAAAAATTGGGATGTCTTATGCAAACAAAGTTTATGCAACTTATTCGTGAAACCATGGTCTGTGTATAAGACCAGGTGTCATATCAGTATTATCTCTGGTTATAAAGGTGCAGAACCCTGTCATTAGTGAAGGTACATTGCACACCTTTTTTTTGGGTGCAATTTCTGTTTATAATAAGCATTCAAAATATACTTAAAACATAAAATTCTAAATGTGCACAGGATCTCTGATAGAGTGATATATACAATATTCCAGTATTACCTTACTGAAGATCTGATGTGAACAAAATATACTTGAAGATAGTATCTCAATATATATGCGAATATGTATATATACCTGTGAACAATTTAATATATCAAAATATATATATATATATATATATATATATATATATATATATATATATATGTATATATATGACTGAACTTGAGATGACTGAATGCTAAAGACTGAGATTTTAAATCACTGCTGCAGATACTTGTGATATTATTTTTTCAGATGTCTTTCTCTACAGCAGCGATAGTGATACACACACACACACACACACACACAAAGGTTGGGGTCAGGTCTATGTAGAGACGTGACCCTGCGTAGGGTCATGTCCATACATGGACCTAACCACAACTAATCCTTAACTTAAATGCTCGTTCCTTGACTTAAAGGTCCGTTGGTTCATTCTGTCCATAGTAATGCAGACTATATGATGCCCAACAAGAATAAAAGGAAAGCTAGGTGATAATAAGTAATCTTGATATATATATATATATATATATATATATATATATATATATATATATATATATATATTACATAAATTTATTACAATTACATATACTTAATCTTATATGTGCTTCAATTCGAAATAAGCTACATTTTAACACTCCCTCTTAGCGAGAGAGAAGTGAATCAACAAAAGAACTTATATTCTCTTGATACGTGCATTGGCATCAACCTCATAGATGCCTATTAGGGAGAACAAGAATCTGATTTCCGACACTCTAGGACATCAACTTAATGTAGTCTATTAGATAACAATAAATCACAATGTCACAATCTATATCATGACAAATATCATAATCTTCGACACTCCGGGCCAACAACTTAATGAAGTCTAATCTTGATGCATTCGTTGTCATGACTTCCGGTACCTTGAGACAACAATTTAATGAAGTCTGTCACGACAACAGGTCAAACTATTGATAAGATCGTTACCTTACAATTGCTACCTTCTAATTAGATATATGAATGAAAAATTTTCACCTTTCATGACATATTATACAATATGAAATAGTAACTCTTTAAACATAAAAAATGAATATTCATATATATTACAACAATTTAAACCGAGATTCATTCGTAGGAGTTACAATCACACTTGAGTCATCCCAAGTTTACCTTTAAAGTGCTCCAATTTAGGCATTAGAAAGAGGTTTAGTAAGTACATCGACAGTTTGCTCATTAGTGCTGATGTATTCTATCTTGAGAACATCTCTGTCTACCATATCTCTAATATAATGATAAGGAATCTCAATATGCTTGGATTGGTTGTGGAAAACTGGATTTACTGATAGCTTAATACAACTCTAATTGTCACAATGTATAACTGTAGGTTTTAAGGGTGTCCCAAATAGTCCAACTAGCAACTTCTTTAACCATACCTCTTCTTTGGCTCCCACGGTGGCAGCTATATATTTTGCTTCTATAGAACTTAAGGTGACAGATGATTGTTTTCTGCTAAACCAAGATATCATAGCTGAACCAAGGCTAAAACAACATCTTGTAGTGCTTTTACAATCAATAGCGCTATTGGCCCAGTTAGAATCTGAGTACCTAACTTGATCATATTTAAGACCAAATCTAGTCGTACCATGTAAATATCATAAGACGTGCTTCACTGCCATGAGGTGGATGTTGTAGGTTTCACACATGAACTGACTTAATGTATTGGTTGCATAACAAATATCAGGACGGATATTCACAAGGTACATTAGTGATCTGATTATTTGCCTATAGTAAGTAGGATCAATAGGTTTAGATTTGACTCTGTCATTTTTAAGCTTGTGAAGATTTGTTTCCCTTGGTGTAGTCAAAGGCTTACAATTCATCATTCCAGATTTGCTCAAGATGTCTACCGTGTATTTTCCTTTAAGAAAATGTAGTTTTCCTTTTGCCATACTTCTAGACCTAAGAAGTAATGTAGAAGTCCAAGATCTTTCATGTCGAATTCATTTTCTAGATTCTATTTGCATTTTGCTATAAGATGGTCTTCACCTATTATTAGTAAGTCATTAACATATAATATGAGAATAATCATATCACCATTAGATAGTTTGAAATATATATTAGGATTAGCTTCATTTTTGGAGTATCCTAGTTTAGAGAGATAACTGTCTATGCTTTTGTACCATACCCTGGAGGCTTGTTTAAGACCATAGAATGCCTTCTTTAATTTGCACACAGTTATTTTTGTCATGAGTAGCATATCCCTTGGGTTGTTCTAAATACACTTTTTTGACAACACCATTTAGAAATGCTTTCTTAACGCCCATTTGATGTATCTTCCACCTTTTAGATGCTGCAATGGGTATAATGGTTTTGACAAAAGTGTATCAAGCAACTAGAGCAAATGTCTCTTCATAATCAATTCCAGCTTTCTAAGAAAATCCTCGAGCTACGAATTTGGCTTTGTGTTTTTCAATACTACCATGTGGTGCAAGTCTGGTTTTGAATAACCATTTGGAGGAGACAACATATTTATCCTAAGGTCTAGGTACAACGTCCCATACATCATTTTTTAATATAGATTGATGTTCTTCAATCATTGCATCTTTCCAGGGTTGATATTTTCTTCAACATTTGATGGTTCTGATTTGATGAGTTCGGATACTAGAGCAACATAGCATGAATGGCTTCTCGTTTTCTTGGTTTCTTTGAAGACTTCATCAGGTTCTACTTTGTTTTCTTCTATCATCTTTCTTGCCCAAAGTGACCTCTTCTTATTGTTAGGGTTTTCAGTATTGTTTGTATTAGAATGATCTTCAAAACCACTCTCCCTTTGAATCTCAACTATGGGATTCTCATTTGCTTCAGTAGTTGATTTTATGTTTGAATTGTCAGTGTTCTTAGAAAGGTTATAAGTAGTATCTTCTTCAAATTTTACATCTCTACTGATTTCAATAGTTCTCTGTCTAGGAATGCAAACCTTGTAACTTTTGGAGGATTCGCTATACTTTATAAATATACCTTCCTTCCTAGATGGTCCTAGTTTAGTTCTCTTTTCTTTCAGAATATGAATATATATGGGACATCCAAAAATCCTTAGTTGACTTAAATCTGGCTTGTTTCTTGTAAATACTTTTTCAGGGGTTATGTTCTCTAAGATTGAATGAGGACATCTATTTTGAATGTAAATTGCGGCATTAGAGGCTTCAGCTCAAAATGATACGTGAAGGTTTTGGTCATGCATCATGGCTTTGGTAGATTCTATAATAGATCTATTTTTCCTTTTCACTACTGCATTTTGTTGAGGATTATATGGTATAGAAAACTCCCTCTTAATCCTGACAGAGGTGCAAAATTCTTTAAAGTTTTCAAAAATGTATTCATCCCCATTGTCTGATCTTAGTGTTTTGATTTTCTTTCCAGTTTGATTTTCAACTTATGCTTTAAACCCTTTGAATTTGGATAATACTTCATTTGATTATTTAAGTTTTAGGAAGTAAATCTAGGTTTCCCTAGAGAAATCATCTATAAAAATTACATAATTCAAGCACCCATTTAGGGAAGGAACTGCCATAGGGCCACACAGGTCAGCGTGAATAAGTTCAAGTACGGTCTTGGATTTATGTTCACTTTTGGGAAATGATCCTTTGGTATTTTTTCCTAATGCGCATCCCTTGCATTTTCCAAAATGATCAGCTTTTAGTCTAGGTAAACCTGTTACAATCTTTTCTATAGATGGTAGGGCATGAAAATGAAGATGGCCAAGTCTTCTATGCTAGATTTCACTTGAGTTTGAAACTTCATAGTTTGATGCTAGGTTTTAATGATTACTAAGTTTGTACATTCTTTTCTGTAGATGGCAAGGCATGAAAATGAAGATGGCCAAGTCTTCTATACCAGATTTCATTTGAGTTTGAAACTTCATAGTTTGATGCTAGGTTTTGATGATTACTAAGTTTGTACAAGCTTCCATCTTTGAAACCAATGGTGATTGCCTTCTTAATATTAGAGTACTTAGGCCAAGATATAACTTTATGTTCTTGAAATGTGATATGGTACCCTTGATCTGCTAGGCCTGAGATTGAGACCAAATTTTTTTTATGCCAAGTACAAATAATACATCTTTTAGTTGAAGAGTGACTCTGGTTATAGTTATATTGAGCATACTTTAATTCCCTTTACTCGATATGTAGAGTTATCCCCTATTGTTACTTCTTCAATGGAATGACTTTCAAAAGTTTCAAATTTGTCTTTGAATTCGGTTATATGACTAGATGCACTACTGTCTATTATCCAAGTGTTTGTGTTGGTATTTAACTCACTTGATAGAGCTCGAAAGAATGCTAAATTTTTATCCTTTACTTCTACTAGGGCAGCTTGGATTTTCTTCCTTTTCGGGAAGACTTTGTGAGTGTGACCAAATTTGTCACATTTGAAGCATTGTGCTTTAGACCAGTCTCTTTTTTTGTATGTTTGATTTCCTTTTCCTCTTTTCCTTTTGAATTGACCCTTCTTTCCGTTAAACTAATTCCTCTTGAAATCAGTATTGATTCTTCATGTGTACAATCGTTCTTAAGTTGATCGAACTTTGGCAATTCAGGTCTAAAGCTGATTCCACAAATAAAAGTTTCCTAGGACATAGGTAACCCTTTAAGGGCTATTAGAGATATTTCTTTGTCATCTACTTGATTTTCGATGGTTGCAAGTTGGTCTTTTAATTCTGCAATTCTCAAGAAATAAGACGTAATAGTCTCTCCATTGTTCATTTTGATATAAAGTAGTTGTTTCAAGTTGAGAAATTTGTTGGTGTTATTGGTTTCAAATGTGATTTTAATAGTCATGAACATTTAATAGGCAGTTTTGAGATTTGATATAGATGGAAGTATGTTATCTTTAATAGAATCTATGATAATCTTCATGGTTTTATTATTATGCCTTTCCCAGTTTGATTTGGTTGGATCATTTTTAGGCATTTTGTTACCTTCTTCCACATACCCTTCTAAGTCAAGTTCTCATAAAATAATCATAATTCGAATTTTCCATGAAATTTTTTTTGAAGCACCTTCAAGTCTATCTTCTAGTCTTACGTGGTTCACCATGATTTTAATCTGAAGCTTTGATGATAACTGAGTATCAATGCTCTATCAATTTGGCTCTGATACCATGTAAATGTGCACAAAATCCCTGATAGAGTGATATATATTATATACAATATTTTGATAATACCTTACTGAAGATTTCATGTGAAGAAAAAATACTTGAAAGTTGAATATAATATGTCAATATTTACATATTTTTGGAAATATAAGAGAAGTAACTGAGAGGGGAGGGGTGAATTAGTTACCACTAAAACAATTCCAAATCCCTTAGATGTCAATACGAACTTCTTATTAACTCAAATCCTTGCACAACTCGGTTAGAACTAGATATTCATTGTAACTCGGTTAACAAAGCAATCTTGAGATATTAATGTATATTAACCTTTAGTAACTTAGTTGTAGAAAGATAAAGCAGTAAGCAAATAACATGAACACATGAGACACATAGATTTAACGTGGAAAGCCACTTTGGGAAATCCACCAATGCAACTAGTTACAACTTTTCACTCTTATGAAGTGAGCCTTGTTAGGAGCCAACCTTACTAAAGGTTACAAAACACACTATTAGGTGTGACCTTGTTAAAAGATTCAAATCACCCTATTAGAAGTGGCCTTGTCAGAGGTCTTAAGACACTTCAATCTAGAAATGCCAACTTGTTAGAGAATTTACAAGAATGATTGTTAAGTCAACTTTGTTAAGAGATTTTCTTCACTTGCTACAATTGTTAGGGAGTAACAATGATAGACCTGATTAATGAAGCAACTAATTTGTAGATTCAGATCGCTGTTCTGGTTTATCCTCTGGATCCTCCCTGATTAGAATGTTCTTTTCAACTCTTTGGTTGTTCAACTCTTAATCAAATATCCTTCTTCATTCGCATCTTATCTTCTTCCACTTCTTCATTTGTCAATCCACAACTTGACATTTCATATATATGAAAGCCAATGTCAAGTCGGCTTGAATACCTTTACAAATAAACAATTAACATCCACTAAGTCGGCTTAGAAAAACAAAATAATAAACAAAACTGTTCTACTATAGGTCAGTTGATATTGAAACTGGGTCACTTGGTTACCACTGAGTTCCTTAGTAACCAACCTGACGCGGCTTACACTAAATCCCCTTGGTAACGGACCTGACTAGATTAACACGTGAGTCCTTAAATGACCGACTTAATTCGGTTTGCACTTGATCACTGAACTTTTGCTTGGCTGATACTAGAGTCTTTTGAGCTCGGTTATTACTAGCAGTGCTCGGTTAAAGTTTAACATCAGTGACATTATACAATTGAATAATTGTTTTCAACAATCTCCCTCTTTGGCATTGATGGCAGTGTTATAAGCAAATGAAACTTATAGCAATCAAAATGATTTATAAAATTTTAATAATGTCCTTAGTTTCATTCTGATTCTTCATCCATGAGAACTCCCTCTGACATCTTAACTTCAGACTCCATCTAATCAAGTTCTCCCTCAATTCTTTTGATATGAACATAACATATTCAGTATCTCTTTCTTTGACATCAAATGTGAAAGACTTTATAGAATGTGTTTATAATGTACCTAATGTATTGATTCATTTGCAGTGAGCTCTGACTTCTTTGCATCAACTTGATAGATCTTCAATGTAGTTAGGTTGATGCATCACTAATATGTTCTCTAGTGAGCATCAGATGGGGGAATAACCCCTAGCTTTCGTCTAAGATAAAAAAATGCATCCTTAGGTAATGGTTTAATATATCAGCAACTTGCTCCTTTGTGTTCACATATACCAATCTAACCTCTTTACCTTGAACTAATTCTCTCAGAAAATGATACTTGATTGCAATTTGCTTTGGTTTAGAGTGCATCACTGGATTTTTGGATATGTTGATTGCACTTGTGTTATCACAGTAGATAACCACTAGGTCCTTGATTTCTTCTTTTATTCCTAACAATAGTTGCTTGATCCAGACTATGTTTGAACAATTAAGTGCTGTAGCAACATATTCTGCCTGTGTTGTAGGTTGAGAGATGCAATTTTGCTTCTTACTGCTCATTGACACTATCTTCTTTCCAAGAAAGAATGCTTCTCCATTGGTGCTTTTTCTGTCATTAACGCTTTCGGCCCAATCTGCATCAGTAAAGACTTTCGACTTAACGTTTCCTCCTTGCTTGTACCATATACCATAGTCTGGAGTACTATGTTAAGAGATTTCTTCACTGCTACAATTGTTAGAGAGTAACAATGATTGATCTGATTAATGAAGCAACTGATTTGCAAATTCAGATCGCTGTTCTGGTTTATCCTCCGGATCCTCCCTGATCAGAATGTTCTTTGCAACTCTTTGGCTGTTTTGCTCTTAATTAGATATCCTTCTTTATTCGCATCTTATCTTCTTGCACTTGTTCATTTGTCAATCCACAACATGACCTTTCATATAGATGAAACCCAATGTCAAGTCGGCTTGAATACCCTTACAAATAAACAATTAACATCCACTAAGTTGGCTTAGGAAAACAAAATAATAAACAAAGCTGTTCTATTGTAGGTCGGCTGATATTGAAACCAGGGCACTCTGTTACCACTGAGTTCCTTGGTAACCGACCTGACGCGGCTTACACTAAACCCCCTTAGTAACCGATCTGACTCAGTTAACACTTGTGTCTTTCAATGACCGACTTAACTCGGTTTGCATTTGATCACTGAACTTTTTCTTGACTGCTACTAGAGTCTTCTGAGCTTGGTTACTACTAGCAATGCTCGGTTAAAGTCTAACATCAATGGCAATGTACAATTGAATAATTGTTTTCAACAATCCCCCTCTTTGGCATTGATGGCAGCACATGTCATAAGCAAATGAAACCTAGAGCAATCAAAATGATTTATAAGATTTTATAATGTTCTTAGTTTTATTTTGATTTTTCATCCATGAGAACTTCTTCTGACATCTTAACTTCATACTCCATCTGATCAAGTTCTCCCACAATTCTTTTGATATGAACATGACATATTCAATATCTCTCTCTTTGACATCAAATGCCAAAGAATTTATAGAATGCATTTATAATGTACCCGATGTACTGATTTATATGCAATGAGCTCTGACTTCTTTGCATCAACTTGATAGATCTTCAATGTAGTTAGGTTGATGCATCACTAATCTGTACTCTAGTGAGCATTAGATAGGGGAATGACCCCTAGCTTTTCCCTGAGATAAAAAAAAATACATCCTTAGGTAATGGTTTGGTAAATATATCAACAATCTGCTCTTTTGTGTTCACATATTCCAATCTAACCTCTTTATCTTGAACTAATTCTTTCAGAAAATGATACTTGATTGCAATGTGTTTTGGTTTAGAGTGCATCACTGGATTTTTGGATATGTTGATTGCACTTGTGTTATCACAGTAGATAACCACTAGGTCCTTGATTTCTTCTTTTATTTGTAACAATAGTTGCTTGATCTAGACTATGTTGGAACAATTAAGTTCTGTAGCAACATATTCTGCCTTTGCTGTAGACTGTGAGATGCAATTTTTCTTGTTATTGGTCCATTACACTAGCCTTTTTCCCAAGAAAGAATGCTCCTCTACTAGTGCTTTTTCTGTCATTAATGCTTCTAGCCCAATCTGCATCAGTAAAGACTTTCAACTCAAGGTTTCTTCCTTGCTTGTGCCATATACCATAGTCTGGAGTACCTTTTAGATATCTCGTAATTCTTTTGACTGCCATCATATGATTTTCTCTGACGTTTGCATAAAACCTTTGAACTATACCAATTGCTAATGCAATATCAGGTCTTGTGTGAACAATATATTGAAGTTTCCTAGTTTCCCAATCATAGATCTGTAGGTAGTTTGATTTACATCTTTTGAATCATCATTCTTGGATAGTTTATGTCGAGTAGACATAGGTGTTCCAACTGGTTTGGAATCTTCCATTTTGATGGTCTTCAATATCTCCTTGATATATTTTGATTGAGTAAGGTAAATTCCATCCTTCATTTGATGAACATGCAAACCAACAAAGAATTTTATTTGTCCAAGCATTGACATTTCAAATTCTTTCCTCAGTTCTTCAGAGAATGAGTTACATAAGTCATCATGACATGTGAATAATATATCATCCCCAAATAATTCTGCTAACAATATCTTTTTTTGTGGTTCCTTTAATATACACACTATTATAATCATTGGTTCTCTGAAAACCAATCTTTACCAGATATCCATGTAGCCTCTCATACCATGCTCTAGGAGCTTGTTTCAGATCATACAAGCTTTGTGTAACTTACAAACCATGTCTCTTTTACTTGGACCAATGAAACCTTCAGGCTGGTCAATGTAAACTTCTTCCTCTAGAATTCCATTTAAGAGAGCTGATTTTACATCCATTTGATACACTTTGAATCCTTTGAATGCAACATATGCAAGTAGTGTTCTAACCCCTTCAACTCTAGCAATAGGAGCAAATGATTCTCCATATCTATACCTTCTTTTTGAGCATATCCTTTATACACTAGCTTTCCCTTATTTCTTAAGACTTCACCATTTTCATTCAATTTGTTTCTAAATACCCACTTTGTACCAATTACATTTTTATCCTTGGGTCTAGGAACAAGAGTCTAGGTATTGTTCCTTTCAATTTGCTCAATCTCTTCATTCATTGCCTGTATCCAACTTTCATTATTCAATGAATCTTTAACAGTTCTAGGTTCAAATTCAGTAAGTAGACATGTAACTTTTAGTTTGTGGCTTGTCATTGTGCCTTCTATCTGATCTCCAATTATTTGCTTAGGTGCATGATGCCTTTTGATATATCTATCAAGTACAGGTTCCTTTCTTATAGATTCTGGACTTGTTTCACTTGGTTCACCATGCTCAAAGGTTCTATGAAACTCTAAACTATGCTCTGTTTCATCTGTTTGACGCTTGGGTTCCTCTTTGTAGGACTCGATTCGAACTGTCTCCAACTCAGGTTGCTTTGGCTACAACTTAGGTTGCATTGGCTAAAACTCGAGTTGAACTATAGACATAGGTGACTTTTGTGGTGATGACTGCGTGAGTGATGCTATCTGTTGTTTCCCAATCACATTTTCTTGTACCTTTGGTAAAGTATCAAACTCAAAGTAAACAAAATTTTTGTAGCTTCAAGTTCCTTGTTTCTTTGTTCTTCACTTTTTTCTACAAACACATCAATTTTTACATGTACACTTTCTATAACTTTGTGAGTAGCAAGATTCAAACATTTATATGCTTTGCTCTTGTTGGAAGATCTTAGAAATATGCCTTCATCACCTTTTGCATCAAATTTTCCTTTTCTTGTCACTTTCAAGATATAACATTTGCTTCCAAATACTTTGAAATAATAGACAATAGGTTTGTAGACATACCATAATTGTTAAGGTGTATGATCTATACTTGTCTTCAGTTGAACTCGGTTCAAGGTATGAACTTTTGTGCTGATTGCTTCTTTCCAGTATTTGGATGCAACATTTTTCTCTATCATCAGTGTTCTTGCACAATCCATGATGGATCTATTCCTTCTTTTTGCTATGCCATTCTGTTGAGGTGTACCAAGTGTAGATACCTTTTTTTTGATTCCTCTTTCATTATAGAATTCATTGAATTCATTAGGGATGAATTCTCCTCTTCTATCTCACCTTAGACATTTTAAATTCCTCCTTGTTTCTTTTTCAACTCTAGCCAGATATCACTTGAACTTTTGAAAAGCTTCAGATTTATCCTTCAAGTACATTACTGTCATCATCCTAGAATAATCATCAATAACCAAAATGAAATATTTATCTCCACTATAGCTTTCTATGCCTATTGGTCCACAAATATCTGTATGAACTAGTTCCAAGACTTTTTTAGTATTGTAATTCTTACTTTTGAAGCTAATTTTACCCATCTTTCCAAGCTGACATTATTTGCATATGGCCATTTTAGGTTTCTTCAGATTTGAAATACCTCTTAGTCTTCTGTTCTTACTTATTGTAACCAACTTGTCAAAGTTTACATGACACATTCTTTTATGCCATGGCCAACTTTTCTCTACTCATGCCAAAAAGCATGAACTTTTAGTGAGATCTAGATAGAATAGATTACCTTTTGTTTGATTGCCAGTTCGAACTAGGTTTCCTTTACCATCCAAAAGCCTAGCCTTCCCGTTCATGAATTGTACCTTGAATTCAATGTTGTTCAGCTGTGCCACACTTACAAGATTGTGGCTTAGTCCTTTAACCCAGTAAGCATTGTCACATTTGAGCTCACTAGTTAATGCAATGCATCCTTTTCCCCTCACATAACATGGTTCATTGTTTCCAAACTTAACACTTCCACCTGCATAGTGCTCCAAGTGTTCAAACTTAGTTTTATCAACAGTGATGTAATGAGAACAACCACTATTTATTATCCGTGTGTCATTTTTGCTAACATGAGAAATAAGTGCCACCTTTTCATTATCCTCATCCTCTGACTCGTACTTAATGGCAATATACACCATTTCATCTTCATCATCACTGTCAGAATCTTTAGCAATATAACAAGATTTTTTACCTTTATCTTTGTAGTCTTTGTAGCTTTTGAAATCTTTCTCTCCTTTGAACTTGTTGAATTTTCTGTCACCTTTGCTTTCCTTATTTGGACACCTTGTAGCAATGTGACCAACTTCCTCATAAGAGAAACAAATTAATAAAATTTTACCTTTATATTTACCTTTGCCTTTTGGTAGCCTTCTTGCAAGTAGGGCTTCAATAGTTTCAAGGTCATCATCTGATTCTTCTTCTTCTTCACTATCAGATTATTTGCCTTTTGAGTTTCTGTCATGTCCCCTTCTCAGCACAAGTAAGTTGGACGCCAGTTAATTTATCTCCACATTCGGATAGATTAATGACATTATTCTAACAGGATGTCTACCAGTCACAATGAGATTTAATTTAATTTATTTCAGAACTTTATTAAAGTGTGTGGAATTAAGTCATTTTAATGTTATAAAGTTATTTACTTTATAAAATGACTTTAAGTGACTATAGGACGAAAATGAAGTTTTAATCCCACATTCTTTGCTCCTTGTGTTTTCCCTCACTTTGAGGCTATAAAATAGAGCTTGTATTGGGACTAATGAACATAGAAGAATTTATAAAAGAAATATTGTGAGTTCTGGTTGCTTAAATGTGACTGGTTGAACCTTGAGGACGAAAACCCTCAAGTCTGAAATTCTCTAAGAAGGTTGGACGTCACCCTAATCTTCTTTCTAGTCAGCATTATACAGGTTGGGGAAGAAATCGGCAAGGCAGTAAAAATTTTAGTGGAACAGGCTGTGGGAGGTAAGGAAATCTGAGCCAGTTGAATATTCCGTAATCTGTAGGTTTTCTTGCAAATCTGAGTTTCCAGTTGACTGTTCTTATTGGAGAACTAAATCTGGGTGTAGTAATCAAGAGGAATTTGTGGAGTCCCTGTCATTTTTTTTTTCTACCTTGGTCGGCATATTGGGAACTACCACGCCTTATCTCTTAACAGAACTACATTGGTATTGCATGGACGAATAGAGTACTGCTTTCACAATAGTTGGAATACTAGTTACAAGTTGAGAACGCATACAGTTGCATAGTCGGCTTGGAGAATAAACGTGCCTTAAATCTAAGGATGCCACGGGTTGCTTCTAAACACATCTAGGAATAATACAGTGGGTATCCATGTGCAGATAGACTGGGTACGAGTTGAATGTTTCGCATTTCGAGCATATAATTCACCTCATCTTGGTCGGCTTCCTCATTTTGTCTAGCATTTGATATTCTTGAAGTCGGGTTTCGGCTTACAGGTTACCAGGAGGGCAGAGGGTGTGAATGTACTGATTGACAACAGCATAGCACGAGATTCCAAGAAGCTAGGCCCGTGGCACTATAGAAGGCAGTCCCACCTCGTGTTCAAGAGTTCGTGGTTACATTGTATTGGCTGGGAACGTGTAACGACCATGACAAACATTACATAAATAGTTCCAGGTTTGGCCATTGCCAAATTTTGATTTTATTTGTAGACTCAGCTTAGTACAGTTAGAAGTCTAACAATTAGTTTCCCTTACTGTTGAAGTACATATTTTGATAAATAGAACTATTTAAAGGGCATTCCTGAGCTTGCACCATATGTTTGACAAAATTCCAATATATATATATATGTATTCTTGGAATTGTTAAATTCTGGAACTCATCACAGGGATATACTTTGTAATGTCATTTAATCTTGTAATTGAACTGTTTGACTAAATTTCTTCATTCCTAGATCAGTAGTTTGTATTAAGAAAGTTCAGTGAGATTATAACAACGGTATCAGAACTTTTTCCCAGGCTGCTTATCAACTTTTTGAATTAATGCCATTTATTAAACATTCAGCATTTATGAGAAAAAATTAAGTGCAGAATATTATAGTTTCCTCCCTTTCTACCAAGAGTTAGTTTGGCTTTGAATGCTGATTCTTTGTTCTGAAATCTAGGAAGATAGTTATCAATGTTATCCAACTCAAAAGTTGTTAACCTTGCCACTAGTGCATCCAAAGTCGTATCATTTTTGTGGTCACATCTCATCTCTTGAATAGCTGAAACTCTAATTGCATAAATAGGAAGAAGCATTCTTAATACCTTGCTGACTACTGTCACATCATCTATTGTTCCTCCTGCAGCTCTGATTGCACTCACACTTGCTTTGATTCTTTCATTGTATTTGGCGATGTTTTCATCTTCTCTTAATCTCATTTGATCAAATTGGCCTCTTAGACTTTCTGCTTTGGCTCTCTTCACATTTTCATCTTCTCCTTAGATCTTTTCCATCTTGTTCCACATTTCATGAGCAGTAGGACAATCTTTGACTTCATTAAATTTAGAATAATTGAGAGCAGAAGCAATGTCAATCATCATTGTGTTGTAATTCTTTTTTGTCTACCATCTCATCCACAATCAAAGGATCAGGAGGTGTCACATACTAGTTCTCCAAGAAGCTTAGGCCTGTATCTCCATTGGTTCCCAAATGCAGCTTAATGAGTTCCTGCCATGCTTTGAAGTTGTCTCTATTCAACTTAAGAATCTCTCTTCTGCAAGACATCTTAATCTTTAGCTTAGGTCCTTGAAACCTTTTCTACAAGCACCAACAACTCTAATACCAATTGTTGGAAATATAAGAGGAGTAACTGAGAGGGAGGGGTGTATTAGTTAACACTAAAACAATTCCAAATCCCTTAGATGTCAATACAAATTTCTTATTAACTCAAATCCTTGCACAACTTGGTTAGAACTAGATATTTACTGTACTTCGGTTAACAAAGCACTCTCAAGATATTAATTTGTATTAACCCTTAGTAACTTAGTTGCAGAAAGATAAAGCAGTAAGCAAATAACATGAATATATGAGACACCAAGATTTAACATGGATACCCAATTTGGGAAAATCACCAATACAAATAGTTACAACTTTTCATTGTTTTGAAGTGAACCTTGTTAGGAGCCAACCCTATTATAGATTCGAATCACCCTGTTAGGAGTGGCCTTGTTAGAGCTCTTAAGACACTTCAATCTAGAAATGCCACCTTTGTTAAGAGATTTCTTCACTGCTACAATTGTTAGAGAGTAACAATGATTGACTTGATTAGTGAAGCAATTGATTTACAGATTCAGATCGCTGCTCTGGTTTATCCTTTGAATCCTCGCTGATTAGAATGTTCTTTGCAGCTATTTTGATGTTCTACTCTTAATTAGATATCCTTCTTTATTTGCATCTTATCTTCTTCCACTTTTTCATTATTTCAATCCACAACTTGACCTTCATATATATGAAACCCAATGTCAAGTCGGCTTGAATGCCCTTTCAAATAAACAATTAACATCCACTAAGTTGGCTTACAAAAATAAAATAATGAACAAAACTATTCTGTTGTAGGTCGACTGATATTGAAATTGGGTCACTCAGTTACCATTGAGTTTCTTGGTAACTGACTTGACTCGGCTTACACTGAACCCCTTTGGTAACTGACTTGACTCCATTAACACTTGAATCCTTCAACGACTGACCTATCTTGGTTTGCACTTGATCATTGAACTTTTGCTCGGCTGATACTGGAGTCTTCTGGGCTCGATTACTACTGGTAGTGCTCGGTTAAAGTGTAACATTTGTGTGACATCAATGAAAATATACAATTGAATAATTGTTTTTGTTGCTGGTAAATTCTATATTGTAGCCGAAAGGTAGAATTGTATCCGAAAGGGTACGTGACGGTTTTGTCACCCTTTGGGAAAGTATATGTACACCATTCGGAAGGGACTTTGGACCATCATCATAATCATATTGTAAGCATTGGATTGCATATTGCATAAATGAATAAAGTATCTGTTCTATGTCATATCTTACTGTCAACATATATAGCTGTGAACAATTTAATATATCAAAACATATATATGACTCTAAACTTGAGATGACTGAATGCTAAAGACTTAGATTCTAAATCATTGCTGTAGATACTTGAGATTTTTTTTTTTGATGTCTTTGTCTACAGCAGCGATATATATATATATATATATAATGCTTTTTTTTAATGTCTTTCTTTACAGCAGCAATATATATATATATGTAATAAGGCTGGGATCAGGTCTACGTAGAGACATGACCCTACATGGCTTATGGCCACGTAGGGTCATGTCCCTATGTGGACCTAACCACAACTAATCCTTAACTGAAATGCGCGTTCCTTGACTTAAAGGCTCAACGGTTCTTTCTACCAATAGTAACATAGGCTATATGATGCTCGATAAGAATATAAGGAATGCTCAGTGAGAATAGGTAATTTTGAATATATATATATATATATATGTATGTATTTCTTTTTGGCAAGTGCTTTTGACTGGAGCTTTGAACCAGTGGGATTACATTAGTAGGGGACCCCATCCTCGATGAGAATGTGGCTGTTGAGGCCTCGACACGCCTCCTAGATACACCTATATTTATACTGCCCATCACCTTATCGCTCCAAGAAGTCTCCTTATCTCTCCATCCTAATAATGCACAGGGGACATCATAGCCTCCGTTTTCCACGCTTACCGATGGGAACACTCAATTGGGGCACAGGAGCTTCAATCTCCTTATCTCTCTGTTGCTCCTCCTCGCTCAAATAGCAACCCCCTTGAAATGTGAAGCGCCATACAGTCACCGAGCAGAGCGGTCCATCCACCACCTCACAGACACGGGCAGCAGCAGCAGACTCTCCAAACTCCACGTCAGCCAGTGGACCTACCTAGCGAGAGGGGCTGCAAGTCTCAAACCGAGGACCTCACACTTGTGAGGCTCGTGACTTTTTACCGTCACGCCGCGGGGTCATCCCCTGATTTTATATATATATACATATACACATAGAACATAATTATATATATATATATATAGGGTCTGGAACCTCTACCGGTCAAATGCTTATGCGGATCCCCTTGCCAACCCTTCTCATTTTGGCAATAAGAAATTTGATCTGTTCTACACGGGCTTGAACTGTAGATCTTCTCGGTAGAACTTATTACCAAAATGAGAAGGGTTGGCAAGGGGAGTCGCATAAGCATTTGACTGGCACATATATATATATATATATATATATATATATATATATATGTAATGTCCCCTCTTTAGTTCGACATGACATTGATCATGGATTTTGCCTATTCTAGACTCTCGTAGGCAAATGGTGTGGAGAGAGAGTCAATTCTGCGGATTAGATGGTCATATCTTGCTCTTGAAGAAGTGTTAAGAGTTTATATTTTATTATTATGTGTTATTGGGGCCTACATGTTATAATTTTAAGGTGAGTTGCACTTTTTATTTTATAAAATTACTTTATTATAAAAAGTGCATTATAATGAGATTTTATAAAGGATGTTTCTAGAAGTTCTAGAAAAAGTGCGTTATAATGAGATTTTATAAAGGATGTTTCTAGAAGTTCTAGCAACTTCTTAGAAAAGTGAATAAATAGAGGGCTGGGCCTCTCATTTTGGACATGCTTGGATTTGAGATTTCTTCTACTTCTTCCATTGTGGAGCAAATTTGTAGTCTCTTGGGTCTGCAAATTATTATTTGATTTTTGGGAACGAATCACTCCCTTGGATTGGCGACTTTGAGGGTGTGAAATATCACCTGAATTGTTGCATTTGAGGAGTTGGTAATTCAACCATCTCATTTGGACTTCATTGAGATTCAGTTATAAGAGTTTACTTTGGTTGGAATAAGGGTTTCAGTTGTGCCCTAGCTTTTGTGGATTGATTAACAGGGTTTGAAGACACAGTTGTGCATTATTTTCAGACTGCCAGTCCAGGGTTTGGACCCACGTTTTTGCTCATAACTCCTAATTGGCTTGACGAATGAATTTCATATTTTAGGGGGTTATTCAGCAACCCTAGGCGCCCAGATTTATTGCTTTTGGAGTGACAAAAAATGCTGCAATATTTTTATCTAGCAGCCGTACCAGGCCGTACCTGTACGACCCTATCAGTTGGGCAGCAGCTGCAATTTTGTGAGTCGGTTTGGGGCAGATTGTGAGGTCTTCGTGTGGCATTAATTCAGCATTCATATCCGGCAAAATTGGAGCTATTTCAGGTGCACAAACTGAAGTTTTGATTGCCAAAATATTGCATGTTATGGATTAGAACAGTCAACACTGTCATTGCATAAATAGTTATTTCCAGTCATTAATAACTGTTGTAAAAGTTCGTCATTTGCATTCCAAATCTGAACTGGGTTATTGTTCATGTCATAACATTGCATTGTCAAGAGCTTGATGTATTAGAAGTGCATAGTTGTGACAGTCTCTCATTGTAATTAGTTCTATTTGCTGTCATAAAATCATAATTGCATTGGACTTCATATTTGAGTTTCATATTGTCATAATCTGGAATTGTTGTTCATACATTATTGCCATCATATATTGAGGTTTCGTTGTACAACAATTAGTAATATTGCAGCCTTATTCGGTTACATACCAACTGTTTGACAAAATTCCTAAGTCCAGTTTGAGGGTTTCAGTGGCCTTTATAGTAAGGGTCTTTACAATATATATATATATATATATGCGAGTGTATTACAATTACATATACTTAATGTAATATGTACTTCAATTCCACTGAAGCTACATTTTAACGGAAATGTTGTTATTCATATTTGAATTAAACTAACTTTGACTTAACTCATGGGGTTTTTTGTTATGTTTCTTTTAAGAACAAGTAAATATGGTTTGAGATTTTTTTTAATGGAAAGCACAAGTGTTTGTACATTTTACGGTAAACATTAAGGTACATGTGCAGGATTATGCTATTGAGAAAATCTCAAGACTTTTAGATTTTGAAGTGAACATGCAGAAGCCTCTTTTCACTGAAATAAAGCAGAAAAAGTACATTGTTTATAAATGTCTCATTCTTGGTTGTCTTGGAACACTTTGTTCTAAAGAGATTTAAGATCATTACTTATCATTTGTTACATTGTTGTGAGGAAATTGCAGGTGTACAGTACTAGATTTAGGCTTGTCCCTTATTCAGGCCTTTGGTGAAGATGAAGTTATGACACTTTTTACTGTTGCTAAGTCAGGCTTGCAGGTTTGGACCTCTTTGAAGTTTTTCCTTGGCTTTTATAATATTTTACATCCTTTCAAAAGCTAACTATTTGTGTTGACTGCGGAGATAATAATAGGATCCCAGTGGCATAGTTCAGGAGAAAGCCTACGTGGTTTTAAACAGCATTTTCAAGGTATGAACTGAAACTGTTGTTGCACATTTTTTTACATTTTAATCCAACCCTATTGAAAATTCATTTGTTGATGTTAGGTTGATGCCATTCTTATTTTATGCATTTTATTTTCCATCAAGAGCAACAATTGATAACTACCTGAGGAGTGTTGTAGTTGTCCTGCTGATTTGAACACAGGAGCATATGCAGTTCCTTCCTAGGAAATTGCCTGAAGTGGTTGATCTCATAATTGGTGTAAAGGCATTGCATGATGTTTCCATCAGGAAGAGGCGTATGGATTGCCTGCAGCATCTAATTCTTTATATTTTGAAGGTCAGGGACTCTAGGAAGAATTTCTTTTTACTGAAACTTTATTGGCGTTATGGTTGTTAGTTGATTCATTTGATATTTTTATATCTATAGTAAAACTGATTCTGAGGTTTTGTTAATAGGCATAGTTGATGTTTTGGCCATAAGAATATTGCTTTAAATAATGTTTAATTTAGATGATGTAATGGATCTATCTGCATGTTAACATCATATCATGCTTTTTTGAGTGTTTTTTATTGTTTTTTTATAGCTTTTTCTATTTCATCTCTGTACTCATGAAGCTACAGGTCTCATATAGTGATTTACTAGTTACCATATTTAAAACTATGAAGAACATTAAACTTATCCCTATAAAGTACAGGGAACTTGTTAGTAGTCTGTAGTTTGTTCACAGCTTTATCTTATGCTACTTACTATATGGAGTGCAGGACAAAGGTGCAAGCATGGAAGATACTGTTTTGACATTCATTAGCGAGATTATACTTACATTGAAGAATGTGAGTTTTTTTATTAGTACTTACATTGAAGAATGAGTTTTTTTATTAGTTTCAGATATTTGCTAGTTATTTTTTGGAGGGCAATGCTTTAGGAATACAATTTTAAGGAACTTATCAATGGGTCTCAGGTTGTGAAGCTCCTCATATTTTGCTTGATCCCAAAATTTTAATCCTTCCCAATAATTTTTGTCTTATGTCAATTGTGGTCATAGGGGGCACTCTCTTTGAATATGTACTTTGAAATTATTAATATTGGAGTATAGCTAACAATCTTAGCATATGACGATTTAGTATTGCTTTCATATTTGAGATGGAAGAAAGATCCACATGCGACCTGCTTAGAAACCCTAGGAATGAGTAAAAACGTATCTTCTGTTATGCTGTAAGGAGTTAGGTGAAGGATCAAATAGTTAAAATATGTCAGTTGTAGGAATTAGGTTAAGTTTTATCATATAACCAGTTTCTACAATTTTTACTGGGATATATATTGGTTATAGGCTTTTAGAAAATTGTAGTAAAAATAGTCTGGAGAAAAAATTGACAAACAAAAAATAAAACGATTTTTTTGAATATTTTTGGAAAAATCTGGGAAAAGATTGGACAAATCTGAAGAAAAAGAGACAAAATCTACTTTGTTTTGAAATTTAAGGATCTCTCCACAACATAGGGATGTGGAAAGTAAATAAAATAAAGGGTTTTTTAAAGAGCACATGGTTATACTGAGGGGTGGGGGGTGAATCAGAATAATTATGAATTTTACCAATTTAAACTTTATTCATCACAGTATCAATCACTAAAATTGAAAATTAGGCACATGAGAACACAATAACACAATGTTTATGTGGAAACCCAATGCAGGAGAAAACCACAGCAAATAATTGCTTTAATATATTTCGTTCTTGTTCAATGTTTGTAACACAAACCTACTAGAGGCACCAACCTCTACAGTATCAATTACTAAAATTGAAAATTAGGCACATGAGAACACAATAACACAATGTTTATGTGGAAACCCAGTGCAGGAGAAAACCACAGCAAATAATTGCTTTAATATATCTCGTTCTCATTCAATGTTTGTAAGACAAACCTACGAGAGGCACCAACCTCTAAGTTTGCTTGCACCAACTCATTGAAAGCACCAACTCCCACAATTTGTAAGCCACAATCTACTGGAGGCACCAACCCCCACTCCATTAGAGGCACCAACCCCTCATTTAAATTTCCACCTTAACATGTTGCTCCTCCAATAGATGATGGTCTGTCCACAAATCTAATAATTTTTCCTTCCAATGTGCTATTATTATGACCATAAAAAATGCTCACAATCTCCTCACAAAACTCTTCTTATATCTGTCCAATTATTTCTCACAATATTTTCTTCAACATGCTTCATGATGCTGCTCCAAAGTCTTCTTTATCTCTATGTGGAATCCTTCTTTGCAAGGCTGATAACATATTCATAATGATGCTTGTAGCGTCTAAACGAATCTGTTTATGAAGTCTGATTGTAAACCTGCCATGAAGTGTTCAAAACTCTTCATATATGTCTGATATAATCTTCACATATATTCCCTTTGGTGTATTTTCTTGATGGTCTTGTTTCACTGTACTGTCTACTTTTTCATTTCTTATTCTCCTTTTAAATGTTGTTGCCAGTGCCAGTACATGAAATGAGACATCCTTTTGAATGGATGTCTCTCTTATTGAATGCTGCCCTTTCATAATCTAATTGATGCTTATCATAGTGAATTATACTATTAATTTCTTTTGTTTTCTTTCCTTTAATCTTTGGGTATGCAAGAGTCTTTTTTCAAAGTAAATTGTTTGCTAATAACCACTCTTTATAAAACTGAATCCTTCCATGTAATGAAGTCACACCTATTGGAGATATATTATCACACCTTTTGGCATGTATGATATTTCCTTTAAACACTAAACTAAACTTTATCAACTTAATAAATTAGGCCTCTCCACTATTGATCTTTGGTCATATTATTTTGCATAAACAAATCGCATCTTTATTCTTTCAAGTCACACTGCACCAATTAAAAAATTAGTAGTGGAGTTTCATAATGGATCACATGTTTAAATAAATAAAATTACTGGGAATATTGTTAATCTCTGGTTATTCTATTGTTTACTTTCATTATTGTTCCCTGCTTACTTCAATAACAAAATGCCACTATATATCATTGATTTCTTTATGATTTCTGACATATTAATTCTCTTAGGGTCTGTTTGGCTGCTAGAATTTGATGCTCTGGATTTTATATTCTGGATTTACTATTCTGGAGTTTGTTATTCCAAATCCATTTGGTTCTACAAAATTGAAATTGGAATTTATTTATTTTATCTGATTGCAGTGATAACGAACAACAGAAAGTTGACTTCGGCGGTTGTGTGCAGAGATTGGGCCGCTGATCTGGCCAAGTATCGTGTTGATCTTCTGTAGGGCATGCCTTAAACAGAAAAAAAGAAGACAAAACTCAAATGAACTTTTTTTCTTCCCATAGAAGTTGACGATAGTCAAGAAGAACCAGAACTATTAATGAATAATAATGAGATTCGTGTAATGTATGCATCTCCTCCATTCAAAATCAGTGAACTTTTCTCGTGCCACTTGGAGACAACATCCAGATTGTCATTGTTCAAAGGGAGAATTTCAAGGAAAAAGATCCATGACCTTGTGCTCTATGGCAACAGAGGTGATTTTAGGGTTTAGACTGTTGCTTTCAAGGCTTCTGACAAATCCCTGAGCTGAAATAATTCAATGTCAGATCCAGATTCAACATCAGATCTAGATTTGCCTTGTTTCAAACACTTTGGGTTGAAATTTTCCTAGGAATTCGATCTCCGAGGCTGAGAAATTTGCGAAATTTGAGCTTGTTCCCGTGGTTGAACCTTTTACGAGCACACTTCTCGTGGCCTCTTGCTGGCATGAGTTCTAACGGACTTGAAATTTTTCATCAAATATGAAAAAGTCAAAATGGGAGCAAGAATTACAATTCCAATAAAACCTATTTAGGTGGAATAGCAAATTCTCATTTTGGGGCCAAAATGGGAATACAAATTCCTATTCCCAATTCCGACTTGGTGCACCAAAATTGAGGATTTGAACTTTTGGGAATTTATAGATCCTTATTCCAATTCAATTCCAACAACCAAATGGGCCCTTAGATATTATTGCTTTCTTCATACTAGGTCGTTGTATTTGGTTCGATGAAGTTGTCATTATTGACCATTACGAAATAGCTTCAAGGAGTTCCTTTAAAACAAAGAAATGAGACTTGGACTCGGCAACGGTAACTTGACTCATGACCTGGCTTAGACTCAGCGATGACTCGACAAAGTGAAAACACCCTCGAAATTTTGAGATTTTTTAGGATTTAAAGACCATTCCATGCACCCATTATTGAATAAAGCTTAAAGACACAATAACATCATGAAATAGAAGGTAATTTGATTACAATGCACATACTTAAAAGTTAAACATACATCAATTACATAAGTACAAAGGTAAATTGGTAAATACAAAATAGTAGTTGAAGGAAATAGAAAACATAGATATGTAAAATGATAAATCCATGAAACCCATCAAAATGTATATCAAATCCATGAAATCCAACACATCAATAGTCATCATCAAATGTTCCAATCATATGTTAAGTTAAACAAAAAGTTAAAACAAGACTATAGCTATGGCTCCTAGTCCTCATCATCATCCTCATCCCCAACCTCAACCTTAGCCTCAATATAATCTATCAAATGCCTCTTATTAAGGCGTCTAAGGTAGGTCCTAGATGACTGATTAGCCATAGCGCCAACCTGTGAGGTGCCTCTAGGATCAACTGTAGTCTCTGCCAGTGCCTATGAGGTTCTACTAGGAACAACTGTAGCTCTTTGGTCCTTTGCTGCTATAGCCATAGCCTCAGCCTCTCTGTCTACCTCGTCAACCCACTCTAGGTCCTCATCATCAAAGACGGGATCAGTAGCTTCAGTGATCCACTCAGACTCTGGATCAACCTCCTCTAGAGTAATTGGAGAGTTGTCATTATCCAAAATCTCCCTGGTCCTAATGCGCAAGTTGTAATGCACAGAGACTAGCATATTCATTTTCTCCACAGATAACCTGTTATGCCTCTTCGAGTGGATGTGCTCGAACATGCTCCAGTTGTGCTCACATCTAGAAGTGCTACTTGGCTGGCTCATTATGTGATGACGATTTGCTTAAGTTTTTGGTTGAAGGTCCAAACATTTGCCACCATCTATCTGAATTTTGAAAATAGGAAAAGAAAAAAATATTAGTCTCATTTCAAAATTTGAACTTTAAAGCTAGATAATTAAAAACTAGATTGTATAAGGCTTAAGCTGCAATTTTTACCTAGTTGCAATTTTGTATGACTCTCTTTGCAAATTTGACTTGAAAAAATGGGCCCTGTTGCATTATTATAGGCATCCGTCTAAAGCAATATATATGTGGCACTAGTGGCCATCTTTGATATCACAGTGTATAGGCCACTAAGAACCTCCTCATTTGCCTTGAAATCTTCACGGAAATAGTATGCCGGATTGGGGAAATAGGTTGCTGCGTGGATGGGTCTATGAAGCTGATTTTGCCATCTCCATTGTCACAAATACAAGCTTTTCTCCTCTTCCTTTTAGCTGGTTGCAAAACAATGGCACTCTCTCTCTCTCTCTCTCTCTCTCTCTCTCTCTCTCTCAATAGAGTGTTATGAAAACCACCACATAAAATATTAATTTTTTTTTTGTTTTTTGTTTTGACGTGCCCGGATTTTGACTATTGTAGCCGGGTCAAGCCAATTGTGACTGTGAGTCACACCTTGACTTGCGAGTCACATGAGTTAGGTGAGTCACCGTCCCTAACCCATTGAGCCCAAGTCACCGGTCTTTTTTGACCTAGTAAGCCATGCCTGACTCGCTGACTTGGGAGACTTGCCTGACTCACAACGAGTCTTGTTACTCTACTTTAAAATTGTTGTCTTGTCTAATAAATTAAATTGATGCATTTCTTCATACACAATCACCACCATAGCTAATCAAAATATCTACTCATTTGGATCTGATTTGTCTTGATAAGTTTTATGTATTGATAATATTTTTGATGCCTTTTGTGGTTGTATGTCTTCATTCTTCTATTCCATCAATGTTGAACCCATGGAATGTTTCAAATTGATGTATGAAATGTGCATTTCTTGGGCAAGTGTAGAAACTACTTTTCTATCCAATTTTGGGTGAACCATTTTCTATGCTTGTGCACTTGATTCGACAAGACTCTGGGTAGAGTATGGGAGTTCATAATAAAGCTTGCATTGCATAGATTGTAATGCAGAAAGCTCTATCCAATATTGTATGCCAAACCTAAAATGTCACAATACGATACATAGGCAAAACTACATTGATTCCCCACTTTTCTGAAATTTGTTTCTTGGAGCTGCAAGATTTCTATGGTGTTATTTAACATGTGATGTTAGACTATCAATTAAGTTCTATGCTAAATTTTGTATATTACGGCCAAAACCAACCATACGAACTTGGGAAGAAAAGAAAAATAGAAAACTGCCAAACCCATGGCTGTGAGCATGTGGTGATCTTGACAACAACTTGTTATCCATCATGTTTGTTGTTTTGCCAAAAGATCAACTTGTTACGCCAAATACAACCACACGACATGTAGAACATAGAAGGTGGTTAAGCCACGTTGCAAATCCCACAGTGGTATTTGGTGGTTAGTCCAACAATCCCCCCCTTAGCCTTACCTAAGAGGATTTGAACCTGTGACCAAGCTCTAATACCACTTGTTAGCCGTCGTGTTTTTCGTTGCACGAAATAATCAGCTTGTTAAAGCTTGATACAACCACACAATATATAGAACATAGGAGGCAATTAAGCCACATCGTGAATCATGAAGGGGAATGTTGGCGGTTACTCACAAAACAACCTAAGACAAAGGTTACAATAGCTATCGACAATCATCTACCCACAGAGTATAATACCAGGAGAAGTACACATGGACAATAGTTTATGGTGGCTCAACAAAGTTTTCTTTCCAGTTCACTATATATGCGGACACTTCCAAACTTTTCATCAAGACTTCTTGATACCAGGTGAAGTACACGGCACTGTTATTGGTGCCATAGCCAACCACGGTGACACCATGGTCCAACTTAGTCCACGTGGGGGTCATGTTGTTAATGTTGTAGCTCCCATCAGATTGAATTGACCTAGAGTTAATCCTTCTATCCTCATTGGTTAATCATAAATTAGACAAGCACTAATATATATATATATATATATATATATATATATATATATATATATATATATATATATATATATATATATATATATATATATATATATATATAGTTTAATTAATGATTAATTAATAAATTATTAAAGAGACGTCTTTTCAGGAGACATGATATTTATATATCATTCAAATTTGCAATTGGAACACTGGTATAATGTAGTGTTATTACATTCGCAGAAATCGATCCATAGAACTCAACATGGTATCAGAGCAAGGCTGCAAATATAAGGAAAGAAAATGGCGAGAGCATCAATGACAAGGAAGCCATAACATGAGTGATTAGAATAAGTGCATAGGCAGATAAAATCTATCTTACATCAAATCAGTATGGGGATTGCAGAGCATAGAAAAGATGAATATTTCAAAAGATCAATCCGCTCGCGTTGTGTTGAAAAAATTGGATGTTTGATTTGTTATCACAAAACTGTGATCGAGTAGGAAAATTAGATGTTACTCGTGACTGAATTCTGCATTTGACTCAAAAGATTCATGGCTTGTGATATTACATTCGAGAACATAGTAGGGCCAGAGAAATAGCAAGCCGTCGTTGTAAAAGTAATCTTTGATCTGTTTTCCTTCCACCGAAGCAGTATTAACGTCTTCCAAGATGCTCACTACGTCCACCCCTTCCATCCATTTTACAGGGAATTTTTATGGAGGCAAATACATATTTGGCAGCCCAGATATATGAGGGGATCAAATCCGGAGATCTAAGTAGGTCTAGTTAGATCCAATTGAGAAGTTGCATATTAGAACATTTGTGGAAAATCTAAATGAATCCCATCTATATTTGGACTGGTTTCGGGGGCCAAAATTCTAACTAAAAGGACTTCAACATTGTGACATTCCATAAAATTGAAATAAGAGCGAGGTCTTTCTACAATTGGCATTCCTACAATTATAACTCCTCTGCTATGTTTGAATTGAATGACCTTCATGTTCAAACTATTACAAACACTGGTAGATAAGAATTGATTATATTACAATATTACTTATTAAGATGGAAGTGGATACATAAAATTCTTTGTAATGTCTACTCACCGTCGACAACAAACCTTATTGTGCATAGACATATGTGAAACCTATCCAATTGAAAAGAGGAAATCGGCATGAACAACATAAGAAGTGTTTGGGTTTGAATGACATACTAAAGACATTTGGTTCAACCAACATATTGAAGGCATAAAACATATAAAGGCAACAAAGAGTTTTTAAAATGGCATCCAGTGATACCGTCCAGTCTCTACAACAAATGCTAATGAATTTTTTAAATTAGAGCCATAACAAAACAATGATGAAAGACATAGACATGTAGTAGAGTAATACGAAACATATTTTGATGATGGAAATAGACAACAACAATGTAGATAAGTCTAACAGAGGCATCGCAGTCAATAGTGACAAAGTAGTAAATATAGAGTCAATATTATAAGCGGTTATAAGTGATTTTGGAAATCCAACACAACATAGCAATATCAAAAGATAGTAGCGAACAGATAGGAAGGAAATTAGGAAATATATAAATAGATCCAATGGATAGAATTCCATAATGGAAATTTGATGTCATTAGTGTCGACTAGAGAGTATCATGAAAAGTACTAAGGGAAGGATGAAAGAGGTTTGCAGGTACATATAGGGTACGGAAAGTATTATATATTATTTGCTAGAAAACTACCAATGAGAGGAGGGCATAAAAACCTTTATTTGAAGAGCCAATAGCAGGACAAAGATAGTTTCTTAAGGGATAATGTGAATTCTTAATAGCATGATCTTTGTGCAAAAGAAAGTATTCATCAAATGATAGGAGGAATAAGTAGTACAAGAAAAGGAATAAGTCAGTGAATTCCTTACACCATCCTAGCTGGAACACCATTGGATAGGGTATGAAAGATAGAAGATAATATTGCTTAATAATTTGGAACTGCCAAACACATGATCCACAAACCAACCAATAGTTAAATTAAAGAAAGTAATTTGAGGATGAGTATAATCGATATGAAATAAGATAAATGCTTGTCGTGATCAACCATTATAATGTTGGGAAGAAAATAAGGTGGCACATACAAGCATTAGCAATAAGAGAGATAGGATCAATGATAGTTTTGCTTAACATTAGAAGGAATCTATATTGGCATTTCTATATTAGCCTTGGGAGCCTTATTGGAAATGGTGAAGTGAAGATGGGGACTTAGCTTTATTCATAATGATAATTTTGAAGGAACGTGCGTTCTTATTATTTGAAAGTAAGGATTCGTTGAACGAGCAATATTTCCTAAAGAAGTGAATTAATTTGGTGCTCCAAGATAGTCTGTGAAGCATGAGAAGTTGTGAGTTTGTTGGGACCTTGAAAAATAATCATTGCAATAACAAATTGTCAATCATGAATGAATTTGCAGTAAGATTAGCTCACAGGAAAGTAACCACACAGAATTGGTTTAAGTCAATGAAAGTCTAATTTTGATGAGCTTTGATCAAGCCAAAATTTGGAGTTGGTGTCATGGGCAACTAATAAGAAGCGAATAAAGATTTTTTATAATAACAGGTGTAGAGTTAAATATCGCAACTGCCCTAATTTCAATGATGACACTAGTATTGCACTCTGTGTTGAAAATTTGAATGACACCTACTCACACTTTGTCTACACACATCTCAAATGCAATGGAAATTGGAGGAAGATGCATGGGGCGAATTCATTCAATTGAATTTATCTCTTGCCAATTTTTGTGTATTCCTGATTCTTAGCACTAATTCAAGTGACTTTTTTTGAAAAATGATAAGCAAAGCAATGTTATTCCTTAGTATGGAGAAATGTAACACCCAACACAACAGTTATGAGAGCCTTATTGGTGTTGCTAACAGAGATGTTTAGCAGTGTCATGATGACATCCTACTGAGCCTTAGAATCTAAAGGACATAAAAGAAGGACCAGAAAAGGGAAAGCCTTAGCCATATGCTTGTGAATCTTTATCCCGTGTTTTACCAGAACAGATAAAGACTTATGAAGAAAATATTAACTTCTTCCGATGATCTATCCCTGAAAGTCTGAAAACTCCATAAAAATGAAGTATGTGGGAATTTTACATTGTGGGCATTGAAGGAATTTTCTGATTTAATGCATATGGACCTTTATTGGAGAAATTCATATCAAGGATGTTGATATACAGATAAGTATTTATTATTCTTAAGTATTACATTTATCTACTCATTATAGTGTCTTTCTTATTTGTATTTCTATATCGTTCTGTATGAGTTATTTTCCTTGATCTTTTCCTTTGCATCTGAAGATGATTTTGCAAGAAAAGAATGGTGCATTAGGCATATTGTGCAAAACTCAAACTTATGACAGTAGCTCCAAAGAAGCTGTGAACTAGAATTTATTAGTCATCTAATGATTAGGTTGAATAAAGTGAGGCTTTTGAAGGAAGTATCTTTGATCATTGAGATTATGAGTATCCTTGTATATTGAGAGTGAGTCTAAAAATACGTGTGTGACTGCATGATTTTGATGGGTGTACCCTTGTGTATATCATGAGAAAGTAATGTCTTATCACTAGCAAGTCGGAAGATTGATATCAGATTCAGAGGGAGTCCGATAGTTTATCACAGGCATCCTTGGATGAAGAGAGCTTCTAAGGGAGTAGCTAGAGGATATGACTTCCCAAAATCTTTGTTCAGAGAAATTTTTTTGAGGTGCAGTTCCTTGTTAATGAGTTCTTCTTTATGAAAGAAAAGTTCAAAGTGAAATTCCTTGCAATACATTCTTCTTTGTGAGAGAGAAGTTTAGGTAAAAGACCTTGTTCCACCTTCTAATCTGGTTTATGGTGAATATCATGAGAGTTACTATTTTGCATATGTGCATTATGTAATGAAAGGTGACGATCTTTCATTGATGTATTTGTAAGGTGACGATCTTAACAATAGCTTGACTTGTTATCATGATTGGCTACATTAAGTTGATGTCCCAGAGTGATAGGTATCATGATAACAAATGTATCATGATAGACTACATTAAGTTGTTGTCTCGGAATGTGCTGGAGATCATGATGCTATATTTGTTGTTCTTGACTTCTTGATCGATTATCATGATAGACTTTATTAACTTCTTGTCCTAGAATGTGTCAGAGATCATGATAACTAACATATCACAATAGACTACATTAAGTTGATGTCTCCAAGTGTGATGGAGATTGTGATACTTGTCATAATGGAGACTACTTTGTTGTCCCTGAGATCAAGGTTATTATCTGATAGACTACATTCAGTATTGTCTCGGAGTGTGCCAAAAATCAGATAACTCATATCTTTCTGGGATATGATATTCTTGTGGATAGGCATCTTGGTGTTACTACTAGTGCTCATATTACAAGAATGTAATATTGATAAGATTATTCAGAATCAGATCACCATTTTGTCAGATAGTTGTGTTTTTTAAACCCCCCCTCGCAAAGAGGGAGTGTTGGTGAAATAGCATAAGTCAGATTATATCCTTGAATATGTCATTCCAAGAATATCATATTGAGATATCTCTCTGTATGCTTGAGAGCATAATGTGTTCTATAACAATCCTCCCTAGCTAAGAGAGGGTGTTAATTTGTAGCTTCAGTTGGATTGAATTGACCTAGAGATAATCCCTCTATGGTCATTGGTTAATCATAAATTAGATAATCACTAATATATATCTACTTATATATATTATATATATACATATATAGATATGTTATATTAATATTGTCTAATTAATGATTAATTAATAAATTATCAAAGAGACATGTCTCTTCAGGATACATGATATTTATATATCATTCAAATCTGCAATTGGAACACATCGATATAATGGTAGTGTTATTACATTTTCAGAAATCGATGCACAAAACTCAACACATGTTAGTTCTATACAACACAAAGAAATAATTAAATAAAAAATAATGTTCGTCTGCGAGTGACAGTCTTGGGAATACATCAATACACGATCTCTTTGGATCTAAGATAAACTAGTCAGTACAATGCTTCTACCATTCACCAATCTCGCTCTGATATTGTTGCTGGTCCATCGTCCTTCAATCGATTACTTTTGCATGCAACCTCCAACAGGAATTTCAAAGCATCTGTTGTTTCACCATTTTCATTGCCTCAAGTCTGGTCTGATAACTCTTTTCAGCAATCTTGGCAAGAGGCTCTGATAATAGCAATCTCAAGTATAGAAAGAAAAAAATGATCCCACAATATTCTCCCTCTTTGATACCATATTGAGTTTCAGAGGACACAAATTCTCAAATCCTATTTTAGAGGAAACAAATATTTTAAATGTGCGAATTGTTTTTCACAGCTTAATAAACATATATATGTACAATTAATACATTTTAATAGTCCACCTGCACATAATACTAAGGGGTGAATTAGGGAATCATTTAGAAGTTCCAATGCGTAAAGGGACCTCCAACAAAGAGTTTCATCTTGGTTCATAATGAGGACAAAGGCTTGTTGGAGGTCGAGCAGGTATTGAGAATCCTTAATACTTCTCATTCCCTCTGTCACCCTTGATAGAAGGTTGCTTGCAAAGTTCCCATTGGTTTTTCAAACCTTGAACAAGTCCTTGGAGCATCATAACGTCAATGGCTTTGATACCCAACACTGTCAAATGGCTTGCTCCTAAAGGTTTAGATTCCTCCAATTAGTGAGAAGAAATGCTGGTGAGCATTTCAAGGTATTATTCAAAAGGAGATGCGTGGTAGATAGTTTAATTCTCAATTTTAAGTGTTTTAGTTGCCACCTATAGACATAAAAGGCAGATAATAGAATTGAAAAAGGGATTTATTTTTGGAAGAGGCCAAGAATTGGCAAATTTGAGAGGGGAGATAACTGACAATTGCAGCAATCAAAAGAATTTGAGAAGATCTGGGTTTTGGGGCACATTAATTTGGGGATTATTTGAGTGCAAATTCCTTTGCAAGTGTAGAAATTTCGGTGCAAGATTGTTGCTTTTGAATTAATCTTACCGCGATCTTGTTGAGACTATAAAATGTATAATTTTATTTTAATAGTAAAGAAATTGAATGTAATGTGCGAATAAAGGTTGAAACTTGAAATCTTATTATTCTTGTGGACAATTTTGATTGTGGCTGCTTGGTAGGGTTCTTTGATAAAATCCCCTTACCTCGCTGCATCAACAACTGAAGTTGAGTATATGGATGGAACACATGTTTGCAAGAAAGTTGTGTAATTAGAAAGACTTTGTAATGTTATTGGTTGAGAATCATTAGTGTCAAATTGTGATTGAGTGCAATTTGTTTAGCTAGAATGTTTTTTTATCATGTTTGAACCAAACATGTAGAATTTTAATCTATTTTCTTACTGATATGGTTGAGACAAGTATAGTTCAGATGGAGAAAATTGACAATTAGGTAAATATATTTTGATTTTTTGACAAAATTTGCAAGTACTCTTTTTTTTTAATGTAAGGATGCAATAGTTTCATCTAGTTTTGCATGCATGACTATCTTTTCATTTTATTATAATATCATGTAAGATTGTTGGAACTTTGGTTCACTATTTACTTGTAGAAATTTTGTAGGTGAAGAGATGATGGGTAAATTTGTTCTAGCTCTTATTCTAGTGTTTTATCAATGATTGGTAAAGAGCTACATAATGGGTAACAATAAGTTGTGGTGAATTGCAGATATTATAATTGTATTGTTGTTTTGCAAGTACAAGTCATTTGAGGAGAACTCATTGCTACATCTTTGTCTGATTAGTTATTAGAGTGTGTATAATAGTGCAAGTGCACATGTGGTGCCATTGGAACACATGTGGTGATCAGAGTGTGATGTTTTAGGGAAAGCTTAGAGTTATTGCAAGAAACAATAAGGAACAAGGTGTTTGTCTCTAGCATTGCAAACTATAGATTTTGTTTGGTTCTAGAGTAAGAAGACATGTACATGGTTCATGTATAATTGACCAAAAACCTTAGAACATGTGTGAGTGGGAGGAGGTTATTACATGTGGTGTTTATTCATGTGAAAAAATCATGTTTGATATAACATGTGATATGTGATGTAATGCTACGGTCAAGTTTTAGTTGTATGTATAATAGTGCAAGTGCACATGTGGTGCCATTGGAACATATGTGGTGATCGGAGTGTGATGTTCTAGGGAATGCTTAGAGTTATTGCAAGAAACAATAAGGAATAAGGTGTTTGTCTCTAGCATTGCAAACTATAGATTGTGTTTGGTTCTAGAGTAAGAAGACATGTACATGGTTCATGTATAATTGACCGAAAACCTTAGAACATGTGTGAGTGGGAGGAGCTTATTACATGTGGTGTTTATCCATGTGAAAAAAATCATGTTTGATGTAACATGTGATATGTGATGCAATGGTACTGTCAAGTTTTAGTTGTGTTACATGAAATTGTATGTGGCAATTAGACAATTAGATGGTATGTGTGTGGCGATTGTGTGTGTGTGTGTGTGTGTGTGTGTGTGTATTCTTTTATATTTAAGAACAGTGTTAGACATCTATAATTGCCATTAAATAGAATTTTTTAAATACCTCATAATATCATGTTCATAATTAAAAGAAATGATCACACTCAAGTCTTGAAATGTCATTGTACATTGAAAATTCAAATTATAGTCGATATTTATTATTCACTTTCTTTCGTATTAGAAGCATCACAGTAAACATTTGGTTCAACTTCATTTGAACCACAATCTTTCGGATTGCCACTACCACTAGCTGTCTCAAGTACAGAATTGTCTCTTCTATAGAGACTTGTGCAAGTTGTGTAACTTTAACATCTAAATCAGCACACTTATGGTGTAGGTCCAATTTGTTGTCACAGCTTTGTTATGTTCAGGTTTCTATGTGGCAAGAGACTGAGGTTGGAGTATATATACTCGTAGACCACACCCCATGTTTTATTTGTACCCATATGGTTGTGCTTGGTTGAGTAGATGGAGTATGTAGTCTAATACTCTAATTCTACCTTGCTGAAGAACTTGCAACCTATTTAGTTTGTATACAGCATTTAATAATTAATTTTATAATTCAAGAATTAAAAACATGATAAAATACAAATATTTAAATATGAAATATAGCATGACAGCATCGAATGAGAAATGATAAAAATAAAACATAAAACGATATATACTTGGGAGATAATTGTAATGGCGAGAGGCTGCAAGTAAATGGAGCCTTGACCCTGCATATAACACCACTCACAAGAACTTATCCTGCATTTGTCATGAAGAGTAGAACATCATGATTTTTCAAGCTATGAATTCGCCTAACTCAAGAGTGTTTTGGATTTCTTCAGTTCTACTTGTACATATCTTTCTAAATGCTGCCTTATAGCTACCAACAAATTCCCAATCTCTATATGGTGCAGTCACTGCCACACTCAGCAATAAATGTATTACCTTTCTATAATGCACTAGTGACAAAGAAAATGCTAAGAGATTTAAGAGGATGGTCATCTTGTTGCAATGATTAACGATAATGTTTTGCACAACTATAAAAATGCATAATCTGGGCATGTCCCTTGCCCTCTATTATTGCTATTAATTTCTTCATCACAGAGTCCATGTCATTATAAATTTCGCAAAAACATGTGGGATTAGTGTCAGCAATACTAATCATGCTTAGATTCCACACGAGCCCACCACACATCATCTAGGATCACTGCTTTTACAGTTTAGGCTCTCATGCTTGATTCTCTCCATACACTCTACAAGCTTTTTGTGACCATAGAACTCAAGGCTTCTTACACCTCCACAAGTCGTCGTAAGATGATTGTGTGAGATGTAAATCGTGTTTCGACTTCCTAACGTGGTATAAACAAATACACATTACATATTGATATTAACAATAAAAATACAAAAATAAAACATTCAAATTAAAAAGTAAAATTTAAGTACCTTTAGTAACTCCATATTGGAGGTCTTATATATGGCTTATGACTTATGATGATTATTCACAAACATTTGAACCTCTTTGGCCTTTGTGTAGACTTGTTTGACCAATTCAATTTGTGTGCCAATCTTATGGAATGTTAAAGTGAGTGGACCACACATGATCTCGAAAAATGTGCCCATATGTAAACTCCAATATAGGCCCAGCTGCCCTACAATTTTGAGCATTGTCCATTATTGTTGTGAATTAAGGTGTCTCAAGAGTCAAGATGCTCAACCTTAAACATTTCTAACATGGTATTTAATTATTTAATCCCTAAATTTTAATTTCTTGGTCATTATATTTTGCCATCTAGTGTTACATGGCACAGTGAGTTGTCTCCATAGGAAGATGCGATATGGAAGATGACAAGTATGTATTTTGCCCTTACATTAGCAAGTAGGCATCCCAGTTCAGTAGATATATTTTGCAGCATGGAAACATCTTAGAAACTTGTGTAAGTCTTTGTATGAGGGATTCTTGAGTGAGGTTATCACAAATTTTGTAACGCCTCGCCAAGGGATCCAAAAGAACTAAGCTAAAGTTTTACTATGTTTGCCAAACATTTTTTTAATAGAAGAATAACATATACCACAATTATAAAATAGTGAAAGCAATAACATACAATCACACATAAGCAACACATAGCAGATTACATTCCTTAAGGATCCCAAGACATTGAATCACATTTAAATTTAAATAATACTAAATCCAATAAATAACGCATCCACATAAAATAATAACTACAAGTTCAAATCCATTTAAATAATATACATTTGTTCCCAATGCCACTTGGCATTAATTCAGAATGCACAATCATCCATTGTACATGTCACAGGGTATGAAAGGCTAAAAGAATATACATTTATGAAATAGATTACATCATCCCTTTTGAATCCATGAAACAAAATACAATACAATAAATAAAATCATTCATCACAGAGATATAACCATCCATCATAATACACAAAGATAGAATGAAACGAAATGCAGAACAAGGAACTCTAGCCATGGCATCAATAGATTGATCTCAATGGTAAAAGTAAAAGGCACTAGCACCTGACCTTGTGGTAACCCAAAAAGGTCCACTCCACTACGTTGAGGAGATAGTCTCAAGTCCCAAATAGGATAACAATCCCAAAAATCAAAAGTAATATCTAGGTCAAGGAAAACCCTAAAAGTAACCTAACTCAAAGGTTCCAAGATAAAACGACATCTAAACCCAGAGGCAAAGAAAGACACGTAGGGAATCTATACTGCTAGTGGGCAAGTGCCATCGCACGAACCAACTCTAGGGTTACCCGGCTAGTCTTTTAATCCTCTACTCCCCTAATGACTCTATGCGGCACTAGTATCCTTTCGCACTGACAAGGCATACTAACGATGCATGGTCACAACCAAGCATCCTCTTTACTTCCATCCTAGTCTGTACTAGCACTTGAGGCGTGGGCGAGGAAAGATGAGACTCTTATTAGGTTCATTTTACAAGCAATTGGAAAGCATCCAAAAATAACTGATCGAAGACTCAAGGGTTAAATCAAATAGGTCACACCATTCACCTCAGTTTCACACAAGAACACTGGAAAGCAATAACAATTAGTAGATCAAAACTCCTCATAGAGCATACAAGACACATTACCATGGTTGAGTATAAAAGATCGAGATCAAATCATGATCATGACATCACAAAAAAAAACTCTTGAGCCTTTGGTAAACATCCTAGGATTGGTCAACACTTTAGTCAACCCCTAAATTCCGACATACAAGAAAACACTCAGCAAACAGTGCAATTCATAGTTTTGTTTGATTTGGAAGACACATACTCTAAGTTAACAGTAAGGTTTAAATTTTCATTTCATTGTACGTTTTTGGTCTAATAAAGTTTATTATGTTTCCCATATAGCTTAATCCACTTTCACATTTAAATATGAATACCTCATTACCATAAACTCACAAAATAAACATTTGCACAATTACTGTTACCTTAAGGATTACAGCTAAATATCATAAGATGACCTCGAAATAATTCACCATATAAATTATTAAAATAATAATTATTGATCATTAATTACAAATACTACGATTTTATCAACAATCAAAATTATTAAATAACATTATCAATTAATAACCTCAACCGTTACTAAATAATATTTATTAATAATTAAAACTTAATTAAACTGAATTAATTAAATTAATTTAATAATTATTTAAAACAAACTATATAAATAAATTATTAAACATTAATTAATTAATTAATAACAAAACTTATTAATAATTTTTTTAATAAATAATAATTAAATTTATATAAATTAAAATTTAAAAACAATTAAAAAAAATGATATTTACATGCGTTTATGACTCGCCGACCTGTCTATATGTGTAGCCAGCAGTACAAAGTATTGCTGCTATTGCCGCCGTCCTTTCTAAGAACAATTGCGACTTACAATCGCCGCCGGGAGGGGAGGTGGGGTATGAAACCCTCCTCCCTCCCAAATTTTTAATTAAATTAAACTAAATTTTATTTTAATATAAATCGTTTTTAAATCAACCCCCCCCAATATATATATATATATATATATATATATATATATATTATAAACATTGCAAATTTAGTCTGATAGGGAAACCCAAATAAACCAGTGAAATTTTCATTCTAAATTTTGATTCCTTTTCAAAACTATTCATGATTAAGTTATCAACTTTTAATCTACAACACGAGGGTTTTCTACTATCTCAATTCTCATAATACAGACAATATTTGATATGAATATCATGAAAGATTCAACATAGCTGAATTTTGGAAAACGGATTCAACAAACACGATGTAGATAGGAATATCGAATCACATAATTCATTATGCGAATAAAGCACAAGATTCTGCCTGAATCTGATGCTAATACGTAGCCACCTGAAGATTGTGAGAGAATTCTCTTTTTCTCTCAAAACCTTCTCTCTGAAATCCCTTCTCCAAAAATCCCTAGTTTTTGCGAAATGAACTCTCAATCTTTGATATGGAGTTCTCTCCTAAATTCGGACACTGATTGTGCAATTGCGCAAGGGAACTCGTTGATCACAATCTTTTAACTCTTTATTTACTTTTTGAATATTCATGCACACTTTTTGCAATTTAAAATATCTATAATAAATTAATTTCTATTTCTTTTTTTAATTAATTTCGAAGCATTTTTTTTGATAAAATATTTACTAACTAAAGTAATAATAATATTTAACATTTATTTAAAAATGACCTCCTAAATATATTATTATTAAATTAAATAAATATTATTACGCTCTAAAATTAGAACTAGAAATTCCTCTTTAAATTTAATTCTTTTATTTAACTAATTTCCCAATTAATTAAATATTGAAATTATCTTAATAATTTTTCATTAAATTAAATCATTAAATATTCTTTTAGATTGACTTAATTAACAAAAAAATACCAAAGGCCTACGAGACAAAATATGAAAAATCATCATAAAATACCACTACCATATCAAACTCAAGGGTTATAATTATGAATTTACGTCATATGACAAATTCGAAAGGGTAATCATCTCAGATACTTGTCCTAATTTTCTTGGACAATCGGTTTTAAGGTTAGGATTTGGACTCAAGAATTTATCTCCCCTCTCTTACCATTGAGATATTGTGATAGGGTACACTCATCCTGGCAATTTAGGGAAGTCGATACTCGATACCTACAATCTGCATAAAATCCATGCATATACAAATGCATATTCTAAACTAAACAGGCAATAGTAGGCAGTGGTGCATCGTGTAGATCCCGACTAGCAAGTGACTACAACTCCCTTCCTTAACCAAATTAGAAACGTCATACATAAAGAAAACATACACGCGCACCATACACATGCAGTATGGGGCAAGTATCCATAGAAATCATATATAGATAATCCATCTAACTAACATTATTAAATAATTGAAATCGCTGTAAATAATCATCATCAAAGTATAATCATGCACAAACATAAATTGGCCTAAAAGAGTTTGGCAATAAAATCGGAAAAGTTAACAAGGGGTAGGCACTACAAATTCCTATGACAGGTTGGACAAGTGTTAAAAGACATCTTTTAGGGAAAATATGGGTGCCCATGTTGGGTGATGATGAGTTGTTAGAGAATTAGTTAATCATATTCGCTTATGATAGTTTCTCTAACAACTGTAAGTGTCATCATATATGACATCTGTAAGGTGAGTAAGAGCATTGTTTATACCTATTTTTAGAAAAAAAATGAATTGCCCAAGTTCAGAGATGTGAGACAAGTTAGAGAATCATGGGCAAGTGTCTATTGCATGCTAAGAGATGGTTGAAAATTGCGCCACCTAGATTTGACTGCATACCTCTTTTGACTTCGTCAAGAAGCTACTTCAAACTTGTATATCTCTATAGATTGTATATACTCTGCGGGTTGAAGAGAGAGAGGATTTTATTTTGTAAGGCTATGCTATTGGATTTCTGTCAGAGTGGCAAGATGTAGACTCCAATTAAAGGCTTACAAGTATATTTTAATAGTTTGTTGAAGATTAATACATTGGTTCGATGTTCTTGAAAATGGTTTTCTTTTACTTGAAAGGGATTTCCCTATGTATATTAGTGGTTTTTTCTCTTCTATCTTTTTTTTTGATTTTGCTATGCTATTGGATTTCTGTATTTTATTTTGTATGGCTATGCGATTGGATTTCTGTTAGAGGGGCAAGATGTAGACTCCAATTAAAGGCTTACAAGTATATTTTAATAGTTTGTTGAAGATTAATACATTGGTTTGATGTTTTTGAACATGGTTTTTTTTCACCTGAACGGGCTTTCCCTATGTATATTAGTGGTTTTTTCTCTTCTATCTTTTTTTTAGTTCTTCTTTCTTATTCTCAAAGTGTTTATTACATGTTATTATGATGCTGAAGTTTATTAGATAGCCTAACTACATTATCTTTCCTCTTAAGGGTCAATGGATGGGAAATTAACCATGCCAGTTTCCACTTTAATGTCTTAGTAGTTTGTGCTTGTATGAAGTTGTTGAACATATGGTTTAAAATAAAAATGGACACTAAAAGTGCATGCTTGTTCACAGATGTCTTTTCTGGCTTAATCTTTCCTTTCTGGTTATGACTTGGACAACATTCAGGCCACACCATTTCAACAGATTCTACGAGGATGTTGGAAATGAAATTTGGATACGTACTTGCCCCTCACAATCCATTGGCTACGAAAACATCATCCCTTTAAGGGACACAGCTATAACATTGATAAATGTATTTTTGCAATCTTCCCATCCATTGAAAACAGTGGACACATGTTTCATGCTATGTATCCTTGATCGCTCTTAATGATGTCTCTACTGAAGCTCCCTTTTGCCATTAAGTTGGTTCACACTTTTTCATACCTGGGACTAACATAACTGGGAATGGTGTTTTCAAAGGTGATCTAATTGTATTGAAGGGAAACTGATTTCTATAATACTATGAGGAATGATCTAATCTGTAGCCTTTTTGTTTCATTGATGAAGGCCTTGTCCTATGGACCAATTTTTTGTGAGACCAAATCATTCTCATTGGCATGAAAGAATTGTTGGTGCTTCCACCCAAGAACAAGTGCAGACACAATTTCGTTCACAATGCAAGAGAGAAACATCAATCCTGTCTCAATAATAACTGTATTGAGATACAACAAAATGCACAAAGACCTTGAATATAGAACAAAGGTATAATGAGGTATGAGCAACCGCCAATTGACTATCTGAACCAAAAAACTAAATGCGTTATAAACATTATTGAATACCATTCTTTGGTTGTATTTGAATGTTTATTGCCTTACTGTGGTTTAGTCCTCTTCATAAACTCTTTCTATGATGAATTTGTCACATGCAGTGTAGTCATATATTTAGAGAAAAATCATGTGCATATTTCAAAATGAAGCTGTTCTTGGAATCTTGGCATTGATTACCCAAACCCGTGGCTAGATAGATGTGTAAAATCATAACAATGTCTCCTTTTTTCCTGAAATTTGTAAACTTGCCACATTGACAATCAATCTGGCCTTACTTCTGTGTTGTGACTCATATTTGAGGTCAAATATTTTCAATTCTTTGTAGTTGTATAGGGCAAATTTTTTTGCAACTTAACTGTCTAATATTTTCTAGGTGCTTGCCATTCATTTATATTTCTAGATTATGTATGCTAGATAACAAATGTAATTGGGATATATGATTTATTTTCAAAAATCATATGAATTCGCAATATCAATATCTGTTGTGCATGTTTTTAAGTTTTAGGAGTAGTTTATATAATCTTTTAAGCATGCACACATGCATGCTTTTTGTGCACAGCGTCCATACAAATAGATTCATTTGTTCTCAGATACAATAAATACAAATATAAGGTGGGTTTTAGGTAATCGTCAGGCTAGACGCTAGTTTGTTGTCCCCCCCAACCCGAGCTACCTCTTTCAATAGTAGGAGGGGGTTTGTTCCATTGTCCTTGAATGTTGTTTAAATTTTGTATTAATGGGATTTAACGTAGGGACCAAGTTTTGGAGTAGATTGAACTTTGTAAATACTATATACATGTTTATGATTGAAAATATTCCAGTCAAATACCTTTATTTGGATGTATAGTTTTTAATCTGAATCTTCTATATTTGATGAATCCATAACTTGCTTTCACTAGAAAATTCTAGTTTTGACTGATGGATCATGTGCTTTGTATCTTGTTTACAGTCAAATAAAGAAATAAGTACATATGCCTACCAAACACTTATTGAAATTGGTAATGGACTAAATGACGGCTTATCTGGTTGTCCAAATGAAGACATCATTGTCTTGTTCAATATGGTAAGAATTTCTCTATACTGCATTTTTTTGGTTTATACCTTGTGGCAACATTTAACTTACTAACTTCATTATTTCCTACATTCTAATTAGTTGTTGTTTATTGTTACATAAATAATCAATTTATTACTATGCCGTGTTATGGTATTAGAAAATATAAATCATAAATTTTAAAATCTCTCCCTCTCTCTCTCTCTCCCTCCCTCCCTCCCTCTCTCTCTCTCTGACCCTCCCTTGCCTACTTAGGGTTGTAACTCTTTGGTTTGCAATTTGCATTACTATTTGATGATATTATAAAATGGAAATTTGGTTCAGATTCTGGTTTGGTATTGCAGGGACTTTGCAGTACATTTTTGTAAGATTGCAGCAAATCAAAAGGATTTTTAATATTTTTCTGTTCTCCTGACAAAGAAATGTTGCTTCACCCAAGTTCCAGTAGTCATGGTGGACAATTTTAGTATGAGTGTAGTTGAAACTTGAAGTAAAGAATAGACTTCTATATTATTCCAGTTTAGTCAGCCTATCCATTCTGTTGCGAGACTCTGCTGCTGCCTTACCCTGTGAATGGATCTTTATATTCGTTTAAGTTATTAATAATCAAGAATAATTTGTTTTTTAAATATACGTACTTACATACATATATTGAGATAAGTGCTAGCAGGGGCGGGTGCGGTGGTTAGCTCCTTTGCATTATATATCAAAAATAGGAAGCAGTTACATAGCTTACAGGAGGCTAGTGGTAGAAAAAGCTTACTCCTACCCCAATATCCAACATCCTATCTACTGTATCTCGAGGCAAGATGCCACTTTAGCACTTATGAATGTCTTTAACTCGTCTAGACTGTATTTCTTTTCCACACCCTTATAAACAACCTTCAAGTTTTCCTCAGTTTTGCCTTCATTCTGCATTCAAATCCATGATGTCTGACATCATCTTTGAGTCTGGTTATGCTCAAAGTTTCTTAACAACTTCAGACATGGCATCAAAATATCCCATGTTAATAATTTTTCCAGCATTGCGTACACCTCATAGTGTGTACCCTAATATTTGAATCACAAGAGTAAAGAAGCTTTCATAGACCTTCCATTGCAATCCTATTCATCTTTTCAGAAATCAACTCAAGCTACTTTGAAGATGGTGTCTTGAGTCCCTTCATTTATAGAGTGGAAAAGCTCAAGTAGACCCAAGCCAAAGACCTCCAGATGAGAATCTCACAACTTGTTGTGTTGTAGACTCTTGCCTAATATTAACTTTAATATTAGCAAACATTATATTTATATTGTATTATATTTCATAAATATAACACATGTACAATTATATTAATGTATTTTTATTTTTTTATTTATATTTAATGAGTTATTGGTTTGGCACCTAGATAGCCCGACTCTTGGTTTGATCCTGCTTGAGCTTGTCCCTGACACTAAAAATGTTCCAGAGAAAACATCTAAAAGGCAAAAGAAACTCATTTTTCATATTGAAATAAATTACTTTTCCTCCAATGGTAAATTTTTCTTGTCATCATACAAATAGAGTTGAAGATGGATCATTGAACACACCAAGCTGGTTGTAGTGTTATCCCTTTGTATTTGCGATTGTTTGGTTGTTGTTAAGAAGATTGTAGAGGAAGATTTCTACAAAAGAAGTAGGTTTTTAAAGTTTTTCATTTTTCTTTTCCTACATTTTTTTCTTTACAACTAAACTCTCTTTTGTTTTGAAGTTTTTGGCTTATTTTCCTTTTTGGGTATCAATAACATGTTTTAAGTTTTAAAATGAATTAAATAGTAATTTTTATAAATTTTGTTTTGAAATTTTATTTCTGTCAACTCATTGAATGTGTTGTTTATTTCACTTGCAGTCTTAGGTATTACAATGGGAAGCAATTTTTGCACTTGTAGTCTTAAGTATTACAATGGGATCTGACCTTATAAATTATTGCTATGCAAATCCAAGGAGCTCAATGGACATCCCATCAGGAATGAGGTAGAACTCCTACAAAGTGGTTATAAGAAAGATTTAGATAACTAAGAGAAACGACATCCCATATCCACTAGGGAATATTTCTTGCAAGAATACACTTTGACAAATCTTAATCAAAAGCTTCGTATTGAGTTACTAAGAATGTTGTAAACTCGTCTTCTATGTTACAAGACCTTAATGCAAGCCTTTCTAAAGAGAATTTCGGAATCCATGTTGGCCTAAACTTGAGAGTCAAAAGATTGTCAGAACTGACTAGAGAGACAAGTTTGTTGAGATTACAATGTGAGACTTTGAGAAAATCCTAGTTAACTAGTTGGACTCTAGGAAAAGCTTGTTCAGTTTAGAAAGATCGGAAATGTTAAGAGGGATGTCACCTTCTGATTTGTTGTTGCTTAGATGAAGACTTTTCAAGGATTAGAGTTGGCTAATGGTAGGGGGTATTTGCCTAGTCAATGCATTGCTCCTTAGGTTGAGCACTGTGAGGTGCTTATTTGCAGGGGATGGAAACCTGCCCGTCAATTGGTTGTAACTTAGATCAACATATTGGAGGTTTGGAAATTCAGCGAAGAGCATTGGGGGAATGGGACCATCCAACGGGTTAGAGGAAAGATCAATGTGGGCTAGAGAAAAAGGTCTTCCCAAGGGAGAAGATATTTCCGCAAATGGCAAGATGTGCCCTTTTATCATGTTAGTCCATGGATGCTATTCCTAGAGTGCTGTGAGATTTGCCGTAGTGATTGAAATACTCTCAACATGGCAGGCATGGAGATCTAAGGCAGTTAAGGAGGAAATGTTGGCAACAAAATCCATAATACTTCCTCCCACTACTGTGTTGTGCAAAAATGAAGGTGCATAGCGAAGTAGAGTGTAGGGCTATAGTGCTTGACAACTTCCCTACTAGATTTAAATTATCGAACAAGTCCACTTGTTGCAGTCTTGGAAGGCTTAGCAGGGCAGGCAGGATGCTACCATTCAATTCATTTCTGTTAAGGTCGAGGTGGGTGACATTGGTGAGGTTGACAAGGGAAGGGGAAATTTCTCTAGACGTCTCGTTGAGGGATATTTAAAGATAGGCGAGAGAATACGTGGTAGAGAGAGCGTTGCCCAACTCATTGCTTTTCAATCTGGCCATATCCATTTTTACCATGATAAGCTCCCGTAAATCTCTCTTGTTTCGCTTCCACATCTGCATTTCCACCATTCTCAACCCATAGCCAGAGAGATACAAGTGGTGCAAAGAAGGCATGTTTCTCATCTCCTTGGGAATGTCTCTACTAAACCTAGCATATGACAAATCCAAATAGCACAAACGCTTGAGTTTGGCCAATCCAGGAGGGATGAAAACTCAAGAGAAGTTATTGTTATTAAGTTACACTAACTCGTTGTGCTCGACCTAAGGAGCAATGCATTGATTGGTCAAATCTGCCCTACCATTGGCCAACTCTTATCCCTAGAAAGTCTTTATCTAAGCAACAACAAATTAGAAGGTGACATCCCCCTCAATTTTTCCGATCTTTCTAACCTGAAGAAGCTTTTCCTAGAATCCAACCAATTAACTGGAGTTTTCTCAGTGTCTCACATTGATAATCTCAGCAAACTTGTCTCTCTAGTCACTTCTAACAATCTTTTGACTCTCAAGTTTAGGTCAACATGGATTCCAAAATTCTCTTTAGAAAGGCTCGCATTAAGGTCTTGTAACATAGAAGGCGGTTTCCAACATTCTTACTAACTCAATACAAAGCTTCCAATTTAGATTTGTCAAACTGCAGTCTTGCAAGAAATATTCCCCAATGGATATGGGATGCCGTTTCTCCTAGTTATCTGAATCTTTCTCATAACCACTTTGCAGGAGTTCTACCTCGTTCCTTGATGGGATGTCCATTGAGCTCTCTGAATTTGGATAGCAATAATTTACAAGATCAGCTCCCATTGTTAGAAGAAACAATGTCAAAATTGTAGGTCTGTTGGGTTATTGGTTGATGAGTGTTATTCACCATTTTCTGAACACTTTGTGTATTGAAGAAGGAAAAGGAAACTTCTTAAAGCAACTAAGATGACCATTAAAGAATCATTACAATATCTTAATACCCTCCCTTAATGAATATCATTCTACTACCCGTACAAAAAACAATTTGCAAATCTCTTGGTCACAAATGCATCGAAGGCTGCCCCTTTTTGGTCATGGATGCATAGAGAAGGTTGCTTCCTTCTCTTTTAGAACTCTCTGCAAAATGAGTCAGCCATTGAGAGACCCTCACTAATTCTGCAGAATTTTTGGAAATGACCAAGATAACTAAAATCCATTGAACTTGATATTGAGAAACAAAAAGTTGTCCCTCCTATAACCGGAGACAATGAGAACAGCTTCTGAAATTAAAATCATGGTTTTGAGCAGAAAATTGTGAAAACCCTTCGGCAGACCACAATTGCAAGAAACCATGACTTTTGTCGTAAAAATTGCGAAAAACCCTCCAATGATTTTTTCATAAAAAATGAAAAATCCTGAGACCAGCAACATCAATAATTTCTTTTGGAAAAAACTGAAAGCCCATAACAATTTTCGTGGAGAAAATCGAGAAAACATAACATGATTTTGAAGGAGAAAAATCAATCAAAACCCAAACATAGGATCAAAATGATATTAGTGAGGTGCTAGCACAAAATCTGAGACACAAATCAACAAATGAAACTTTGTTCTTTGGGGAAAAATGGTAAGACCCTAGTATAATTTTTGGGGGAAAATTATAAAAACCAAAAATAATTTTTTGAAGGAAAAGATAATTAAAAACAATCACTATTTTTTAATGAAAAAAATAGAAAAAAACAAACACTATTTTTTAGGACAAAAATAGAAAACCCAAACCAAAACACCTCTAAGCAACCAAAGAAATGGGCATATTGTGTACCCTATGCTCTAGCCACATTTTTGCAGGGAGATGAAGACATGATGGGCTGCAATATGAAGAAATCATCTTCTTTGAGCCAAAAAACTGATTCTAGTTGTGTGCTTGCATAAAATGGGGTGTATGCAATTGCATAATCTTCAAGCAAATGTAAACAGAAAAAAATTAGAAAAACCAAACACTATTTTTTAGGACAAAAAATGGAAAACTCAAATCGAAAGACCTCCTAGCGGTGAAACAAATGGGCTTGTTGTGTGCCCTAGCCACATCTTTGCGTGGAGATGAAGACATTATGGGTTGTAATTTGAAGAAATTGTCTTCTTTGAGCCAAAAACACGGAATTGCAGTTGCCTGCTCCTAGAAAATGGGATGGATGCAGCTGCGTAACCTTCAAGCAGACACAAACACAAAAAATACATAGAGAAGGAGCTGCGCAGTGTCCAAAAATGTAATCTTGACAAAGTACAAAGCGGAAATCTAGAGTTGTCATGCAAGTAGTCAACAACAAAAGTAGGTTTGAAAGTACCAATGCCTGAGCATATTGACATGGATGCTTCCACTTCCAACTGTGTTGCAGTTGCTGTTGACAATGACTGTAAGCCAACTAGTGAGCATGAGAGTGCTAGTACAAGTGTTATTTGTGGTTCTTCATGGAAGGGCCTCAAGGATGACGTGTAGCAATTATTAAGGCAACGTGCCACATGCCAAGAAAACAAGTCTCAGCACACCTTTTGACAATAATTCTTTATCCTTTACCCATTTCCATTTAGAAGTAGCAGAGCATTTTGATAAATTTCATCAGGATGTCCTAAGGTGCAATGTAAGGATTCCATTTATGTGGTGATTGATCATTTGATCAAGTATGCTCACTTCACAATTCTGAGAGAGTTTTGAATGGTTTAGATTGTAGAGTTGCTCTTTCGTGATTTTCAGGTTGTATGGTCTTCCGAGGGAAATAGTCAGTGATAGGGATAGTAGTTCCCTCAGTGCTTTTTGAATAAAGTTTTTAAAGTTTGCTAACACTGAGCTAACTTTGAGTACCTGTTACTACCCTAGATGGATGGACATAGTGCGATCACGAACAAGTAGGTGAAGGTCTTCTTATGGAATTAGGGTGAAGGTCTTCTTATGGAATTAGGTAATAAGTGTAGCTAATGGCACAGATTAGTTGGCTACATCTTAGAGAGCATTGTTACAACTCAAAACTCTAGCTACCACATGTTGATTGGCACGTCACCTTACAAGGAACTCTATGGCTATGATGCCACTTAATTTTTGGATTTGAAATTAGGAATTAGTAGGGTGCCCAAGGCAAAGGATTAGTGCAGGAGAGTCAAGATATCCTTCAATCCCTCAAGGATAATATATGGCAGGCCTAGAATCAACATAAGATATCCACATATTTGAAGAGCACACGATTATACTGAGATGGGGGGTGAAAAAGTATAATATCAATTTTGCCAATTTAAAACTTTCTATCCAAATAATTGCTCTAATAACTTCAAATAATGAAATTAACAATTATTCACTTTTGAACATAATGACACTGATTTACATGGAAACCCAATGCAGGAGAAAACCACGACAAATAAATGCTTTTATATAAACTTTGTTCTTTTATAATGTTTAGTAGGCTTCAACCTACTAGAGGCTCCAACCCTATATTTATGAGCACTGACTCACTAGAAGCTTCAACTCCCACACTTTGCAGGCTCCGACCTACTGGAAGCACCAACTCCAGGTTGTCTTTGTGAGCACCGACTCACTACACACAAACTTCTTTTTCACCATCAATCATTATCTCTGCACAAGTTCTAATTTTATATTCAATAAAACTACAACTTTCCCTCCTTGATTTTAATAGTAATTTTCATGTTCCATTCACACTCTTCTCTGATGTGTTTGATTTGATCTCTTAACATCACTACCTTATATTCTGATAAATATATCAGACTGAAAATCTGAATTATATATATATATATATATATATATATATATATATATATATATTAGAGATGTCTCTTACACACAACTTCTCATTTTAATTATTTTTTATTATATGAAACTTTTAATTGCATTTTTAATTTCTTTGTAATTGACACACCTTTCAACCATTCTCATCATCAGGCTTCTCCTCAAATATCATGCCCATCCACAAATACAGTTTATAATTTTCTTTTTATTAGTGCATGGCTGCAAATATCAAGCTTTCCTTTTTTTTGTTGAATATGATATCGTATATTGCCTTTGCTGAAATTATCTTGCCCTGCACTCTACTGTCTCCATCGTGGCTTGTATAAACATTATTGGCAACATTTTTGTTTTGCATCTTTCATATTCCAATGGCACCTCTGTTCAAATGTTCATAACTCTCTTTGTATGGGTAAATGCTCAGTCTGAATACTTCGTTATGTCCAAATGTCTATGGTCTTAGTCTCATCATTAAATACAAACATCATTTCCTGGTTTGCTTTTAAATAAACTCGTACCCTTTTCTGGTGGCTTGTGTGTTTATACACGCTGGGAATAACTTCTAATAATCGTTCCTTAGTCTCGCAAATGAATGCTACAGCTGGCTTTCATTCCTTTGAAGACAAGGGACAACATCTCTATATTTAATGAGATTTCTTCAACGATCTTTGCAGATTCAATTATAATTGTTTAATCAAAATGTCCTCCTGCAATATAATCTCTTTTTAACTGGTTATTATTGGCTCTTGACTTGCTTTATTTCTTGAACGATGATTGCAGTTTCCAGCTTCTATCTATATATGGTGGATATCTTAGATTGACGATTTGCGTCTTGGGAAATACATTTTGGAACATATAACAAGTTATGATCAACGCTGCCTTTAATATGTCGGTTGAACAATATCTCTCCAATATGTCATTCAATGTGCCGTCTTCATACCATGGACTGATTCATAATTGATTATATACCGTCACTTTGCATATACATGTTTCTCTGCATACTTCATGTCACTATGTGTTACTAACTCCCGATGGCACCTCTTAGAGACATGGTTGTCAAGATGTTATTGCTGTCTGCCATTGCATACTCAACTATGCTCTAACTTGACATAATACACATGCCGCTATTCTCCTTTTCTTTTATTGGGCATCCTCTATTGGTGCTGTGTATCCTACGTTCCCAATATATTACTTGCTGCAGTATATTATCATCTACGTCTCTGCTTATGTTTATGCAATTATACCATTAGATTGCTTTTCTGTCAACATCAAACTTATCTCTGTTTGTTTCTTCAAACCCTTTGTATCATCTTATCCATTCTGTGTATCATTAGGCACTTTCATTTATCGCTATTGAATGAAAATGTTACTTCAGTTTCTTTGCTTCACTGTTGCTGCAAGGTAGGATATCAAATACAGTTACTGAATTTCCATATTGTACGATTGCTATTGATATTGGAACTTGGGAGGATATTCAGATATCATAAATCGTGGAAGTAGGAATAGACTGATCCAAACTTATTCTGTCCTAACTATATAATCATCATAGCTGCTGTTGAATTAATTGCTCAATACTGAGCTTTTCTGTATTTGTTGTCACTCTGATCCATGTTTCACTAGGAATATAAATTCAATGTCTCAATCAATTCCACATATCTAACTATGACTTGGCAATTCTAATTTGACATAGCTGATTATTTAAGACTCCTTGATTTATCAAGCAGGCAGGTACCTCTTGGTTTATTTATTTTTGTCATAATAATAATTTAGTGAAACATTCTTGCTCACCTAACTTTCTAATAATTTCCTTACAGCCTTATTGACATCAATGACAATCTTACATCAATCTCATTGTTCATTTGACATCAATGATGAATATTCCATCAATATCAACATCAAATTGAGCGTAATCTTGAACCAAGATATTTTCTCTATCTTCATTTGCAGCCACGTGGTCTTCTTCGAAGAGGAGTGGTGTAGAGAAGCTTAAGGTTGACTTCTATGGGACCTGCAAGGTGATTAGGCAAATTGAAGAAGTGGCACATGAGTTGAAACTTTCAGAGGATGGCATGATACACAGTGTCTTTCAAGTTTCTTGCCTCATGAAGACTCTTGAGCAAGTAGTTGCGATCTCAAAGGATCTTTTGCCACTTGAGGATAGGGACAAGCTTGGATTAGAGCCCATGGAGGTTATTAATTTTAGAGAAAGGAGGCTCAAACCCTTTACAATCAAGGAGTACCTCGTTAGTTGCAAGGAATTTTTAGTTGAGGATTCTACATGGAGTAGATATTGGAGCATCCGAATCTGAAATTTTGATTTGTTTGTAGCTAGGTCGGATCCCTTCTCGGGCTGACCTATAGCTACGATATGCTTATTGGCCTTCGGCCATAGCATAAAAGATTATTGATTAATAATATAATAATAATATTCATATTCATAATATAATTATTATATTATTGTGAGATGTAATTATATTGTGAGATAGTGTAATTATATCATTAATAATATAGTTATATTATTTTGTGATAATATCATTATATTAGAATTATAATAATAATAATAAATTTTTAATAATATAATACTTATTATATTATATCAAGGGGCCCAAAATTATTATATTAATATTTGATTAATGTGGGCCCAAACTTTGGAACAGTGGTGTCCCTTCGTGAATCCCATTTGTAAGATTTATCTCCCTCTCTTGGACACATATAAAAGAATATACAATCTTCTTTATTGAGAACATGTTGTGCTTGAGGGTGATGATAAGAGTTTATCATCTATGGTTGGGAAGGCAACAAATCTGATGGTCTACCTATAGTTAATAAGTACTACTGTAAAATTAACATGGTATTAGAGCAGATACAAACTTTTGTGTATTTGAATCATATTTACTAATCCTATTACACCAAGTAAATAGTGCATATCTATGGCATTGCCTGGCAAGGTATTGAACAAGAGGGGATATATATGGAAGGATAAGTTCGTTGTTTGGTATCAATCCATTATTGGTGGTAGCACAAACAATGACACATTGGTGTGATTTCTTTGTAAACTCGTTAAAAAGAACATCTGGTCTCTGTACCTTAGACGAGCTCCACACCGGAGAAGAGATAGAGTCAATCGTTCTCAAGAAAAGTGATATCTGAAAATGAGAAAATGACCCAAGTGCATCCTCACATTATCGGGTCTCACATATTTAAGTTATTGAACACAAGAAAACCAATAACAACAGTGAAGGATTATAATGTATGGTCAGCAGACTCAGCATATTAAAATATATTCTAAGTCTGGAGATTTGTTGTAAATATATATTTCTCATGATTGAGTTTATATGGAGGTGGAATACTGGATTACCAAAATTCTGCAATGTATAATTTCAATATGTACGATGAAACAATATTAAGTCACTGCGAATGCGAATTGAGCACAATGATATACTATGCAGAGATACAATGTTATGCAATTTTTTTTTTATATACATAATCGAAGGCATATGGGGAGTAATCCAACTCCATGTGTCATCATATTTGCTAGTGCAATGTAATCACTCAAACCAGCACTATAATGTTCAAACCATATTTCTCCGTTTCCCCCCTTAATGCTAACCCAGAATATAAACCCTCTAATCAAACAACCAGCAAAGGTGAATAACAAATGATAACCCAGAAGATATTTCTGCAAATCTTAAATATAATATTCAAGAACACTCACATGAAGAAGAAACACGAACAACAAATATAGGCCAGACATTAAACACTCAGTCTTCTTCAAATTGACATTAAAGGTGCAAACATATAAAAATGCAATACAAATCAAAGTACAAAACCAGTAACTTTCTCACACTTCGGAAGTACATTGTTGCATTAGATATCAACACTACCATAACCAGCAACTTCTAGATGACTCATTAGATGTTATTGTATTATACAACAGCAATACAATAACCAGCAACTATAAATCCAATCTTAAACACGGTTCTATAGTCAGATTGGAAAACTAAAGAGAAGAACCTGTAAGCGCAACCGAGACACTTGAAATGATATCTCCTCTGACAATGGGTTTTTGTCCACTGCCTGTCTGCATGAGGGGCTACATTCTCACACTGGCTGAAAGCTGAAGCTTTCTAAAAACTCTCACAAGAGAGAACTGGAAATATGAATAGTAAATCAAGCATAACAAAGGAAAGAGTCTCTTCTTTTATTCTCACAACGGTGCCCCTTTGACTTCTTTCTTGGGTTTCGTCTTATCTTTCCTCATCCTCTTTTGCCCACTTGGAATATTAATTTGACTTTTAATTAATGAAGTTTCAGCTCTCCTAGTAAATTTTAATATTATGGAGATGACCCCCTTAATATTTCTAATGTCCCTAGAAAAGGGACATTACATGCAATCGTTGATTTTGTACTTCATAAGATTCAATCTGCAGTAAAGATAAGTAAAGGCAATTTGCGATTACACAAAATCATATCAAGTATTATTGTATTCTAAAGATAAAGTTTAGAGGACAACTTACCAATTTTGGGGGATAGTCATACAACATCGAGCACATGCTGGAAATTAATTAATGCTATTTTCATCTTAGTCGCACTAAATAACAAGTCATTGGGCTTTATTCCTTGAATGAAAGTCATAGTCATTGGACTTGTTTTCTCAATCACTAGACAAGCCATTGGTTTCGTTAAGTATGTAGTATTAGCAATACTAAGAGAGAAGACTAAATTTGAGGTCAATCAGAGAAGTTACATTACAACAAGAGTCATGGGGAAAATATATGAAAGACCCTGAATTTCATGTATTGTTGTAGGTCATAGTAGGGAGATTGGTAGTGTATATGCATATACATGAATCAAATTATTTTGTTTTTGTCATTCAATAGTTTAGTTGAAAAGATCAAGAGTATTAATTGGAGAAAATTGAAGTTATTGTCTCATTGGGACATTAGAGTTAGATATCTCTGAGAAGTGGAAATATACTTGCAATGGGCTTTGGTTATGAGCAAGTTTGGCAGAATGAAGATAGTCTTTCCCTATAATATTTTATTGATGTGGTGTCAATCTTTGTAATAGTAGTGTATATGCATTTATGTTGATCATGGTAGGGAGCTTGGTTGTGTATATGCATATACAGGAACCGATTCATTTTGCTTCCATATCAACTAAATTGGGAATAGAAAAGTGATATTATGCATTGCATAGTTTAGTTGGAAAGATGAAGAATATCTATTGGAGGAAATCAAAGTGATTGTCTTATTGGGACATTACAGTTAGACATATTTGAGAATTTGAAACTCTACTTGGCATGGGCTATGGCTATGAGCAGGTTTGATGGAATGAAGACAACCTTTCTCTAGACTATTTTATTGATGTGGTGTCAGTCTCAGTAATGGTACATAGAACCTTGGGCTCTCAAGACAAGTCACGAGAAAGAGTGCTAGATTACTTGATGTTATAAGAACAATGTCATAACTGTTGTCTTATGTTCTTTATCTGAGTCATTTTGTGATGCTAGGAATATTGCATCAATTGAAGGATATGAAGACAATTGAGGTGTCACAACCCTGGATTGCCACAACCTTGGACAAGGTTTGAAGCCAACAAACTTCAATGTGTCTACTATATTTTGAGATGTCGATGACACTACCACTGAAGATATATAGGTTGTGTTGCCCCCATGGAATTTGGAGTGTAGTGGACTCTTCTACTCAGAGCATATGATGGGTCATACATAATTGATCATCAAATGGGAATCTGTGGTCATTCTTTCTAGATTTTAATTCTGAAGTGTATGGTGAGTTTGGATCTTGATGAGGCGTCTTTAGGTGTGAATCCTGTCTATAATTACCTTGGAGCAACTACAACGTGTGTTGTGTGTTGTCCTTTGTACACCAAGACATTAGTTTTTCAAATTCTAAAGATAAAAGCATTGATTTAAAAATCGCCTGAGGAGATTAATCGCCTAGGCCTGAAAAAGTTTAATCGGGAAAAATCAGGAAAAAATTGGGGAAAAAATCGGGAACTAAAAAACCACTAAATTTTAATAAAAAAATGAGATTTTTTTACAGAATTCAATTTTTTTTGCATCTAATGACTTAATTACTAACAATACATAAGAAACAATCATGTATAGATATATATCAATGCAAAAAGAGTTATTAATCAGTAAATTACTAACAAGTAAGTAGTGACAAGTTGTAAATTACTAACAACTAACAAGTTCACTACACATGAGAAGTATTCTCATAAATAAAGTGTCAAATGTAAAGAGTTCAAATAAGCACATCAACATGACTACAAATAAGTACAAATGTCAAATACAGGACTACATCTTCCTCTTCCCAATTAATTTACTAGTGAGTGCGAGAGAGGGTAAAGCTCTAGAACTAGAACCCCACAGGGTTTGTGCCCGTGTCTGTGTCTGTGCCAATGCAGGAGATGGTGTAGCTATAGAACTAGATGTCGGTAGCGCCACATTCGCTGCGCGCAAGATGTCAAGGTCCTCTGCAGTAAGCTCAATGTCATCATCCTCATCATCACCCTCCTCGATGTCATCCAAATCGATGTCATATCCAGTTCCACCCCCTTCCTCCTCCGCAACCTCTCTCTCCAAATTGGAGATGTCCTCCTGTGTAAATAAGGGAGCCTACTCCTGTGCCGTCCAATCATAATAAGGATCTATCTCATCCAAATCGATTGGCCCAAGAGGATCTTGTTGTACCTTTTTCATGCGCAATTTAAGATTATATTACACATAGACCATGTCATTCATCCTCTTTTGGGACAGCCTATTTCTCTTTTTTGTGTGGATGGCCTTAAACAAACTCCAGTTGCACTCACAATGTGATGCGCTACAACGCTGTGATAAGATTCTGAGAGCAAATTTTGCAAGATTTGGAGTGCTTGCACCCCAAGTGGTCCACCAAGCCACTGCATCACAAAAATTGTACAAGTTAGAAAATACTAATAGACAACAAAAAGTGAAACATAAATGTTAATTTAGTATTTGAGATTCAGAAGTTTGCAAATGTATTACCTGGAGTTTGTGTAAGCCTTGCTTTCTTGCAGAGAGAAGTGAACACCTTGCCCCCTGCTGAAGTGAAGATCTCCTTTCTCAGTGATGATTTTATCTCTTGTTTCCTCGCTGGTTACCATCTTTTCGACGCACTCACTTAGGCCTCTGATGACCTCTCCATCAGGATCTGCATATGTACCATCAGCCCTAAAACCAAAAACCAAAAACAAATAAGTCTTGCAATTTTAGTACACACCCAACACCCTACGAAAGCAAAATGAACTCAAGTCTTCGTTAACTTAAATTTGAGTAAGAATGAGCTTACGGTGTACCTAAAACGTGGGTTGAGGAAATATCCTGTTGCATGATGGGTTGGTGGAGTTGATTATCCCATCTTCTATCAATGATCTGCCAAATGGCTTCATATTTGATGCTTTCCCCCTTGTAATTTTTGACAGATTCTTTGGGCTTGTCCATGGCCTCATATAGTTCACCCATTGGCATTTGGTCTCCATCAACCAAACGCAGAACTCTGACTAAAGGCTCAGACACCTGCAATATAAATTTGAAATTAGTTGACAAGTTACAAAATTATTATTTACTTGAGTTACAAACTTAGTATGTTATAAAGTTGTAAAGTGTAAACTAAAACTTAAAGTTTTGTAGTTACCTTTACTATTTCATCAGCCTTATCTTCAAAATATTTATCAAACACAATCCGCACAATATTCTCTCCTTCACTCTTCTTTGAAAATGTGGAAGCAAGCCATTTTTTGGAAACAAACATTTGCTTCAAAGAAGCCAAATTATCGAGAATGCTTTGCAATGTCAAAAAAATTGTTGCAAACCTTGTTACGGCAGGTCTGACAATTTCTTTGCCATCAGTGTGCTCTCTCATCAGGCTAAGGACCCATGGGTGATTGTATATGTATTTTGTCACCTGCCTTGCATCCTCCACAATTGGAGTGACCCACTCAAGTTTGCCCATGTCCTCCAAAAGAAGGTCAAGGATATGTGTTGCACACGGGGTCCAAGAGAGAGTGGGGTGCCTCTGCTGTAGGAGTTTTCCTGCCAATTGTAAAAGCAAATACTAATTAGTTTCCAACTTTTCAAAAATATCAAACTATTAAAAATTCTTGTTGTGAAATTCACAATGCACATGCAACATAAAATTACGGTTTACCTGATGATGCATATGCAGCAGCATTGTCTGTGATGATTTGCACCACATTTTCAATGCCAATCTCTAAGACCATGTTCTCCAACATCAATGCCAATGTCTGAGCATTTTTTACCTTGTTGGAGGCATCAATTGATTTTAGGAACACCACATTATCATTACAGCAGGCCAAAAAATTAATTATGGTCGTGCTCTTCCCATCTGTCCACCCGTTAGAAAGAATGGTGCAACCAAATTTTATCCATTCGTGTTTCTGTTCCTCAACAAATGCTTTGGCCCTCTCAACAACATTTCCAATAAGCTTACAAAAACAAAATTTAGTTATGTTTTAGATTCTTAGTAATTTAAAATTGATTTAGACTTTAGTAATCAACATTCTAATTTCTAGATAAATTAATTAAAATTTAGAACTAAGTAAAAAGTTAAAAATTAAAAGGAAATCGAGTGTAATAAAATTATTCGCTTACCTGCCACCCAACACAAAACGAGAAGGGGACTTGTACCCCTTTCCTGCAACTGTCAACCTTTTGGCCAAAGCCTCCCAATAAAGACTGTCAACAACACTAATAGGAAGGTTGTTGAAAACCCAGAAATCTGCTAGTGCATTGTCCAACTGGTCATGGACCTCCTTATTCCATCTAGTGGCCTCTAATGAAGGTTGTGCACCAGGTGTGTGCCTCGGCACAAAATAGCTCCCTATCCCAAAAGCACCTGCTGATCCTGATGGTGCGGAAGTGCTAGGAGGTGTAGGAGTGGGAGTGGGAGTGGAACTTGTGAAAGAGAAACCACCCTGTTTGCGGACACGCGGCCCACGTTAAGAGCCGACCATGCTCTCAATGGCTGCCTCCTCCTCTTGAACATTAACGAAACTGCCCTGGGTCTCTGCTATGGCTGCCTTGACATGCAATTTATTCAGCTCTCTTTGCAATTGTTTTTGCTCTCCAACTGCGAGCAAGGCATTTGCAAACCTTTTTATTTCTTCTGTTGTACTCTCACAAGGATTCGTATCATGTTTTAAGATCCGTGCGATGTGATATTTGAACCGGTAAATGCCCCCGGATATTACTTTTTCACATTGAATGTAAATCACTTTGGTTGGTTCATTGGGTGCTTCATAGGCATATTTCCATGCTTGATCTCTTGCATTCTTTGGCGTGGTGCCAATGTAGCATGAGGGGCATGGAGTCAATGGCCATTTGTCTGCCATTTAAAACTGTTGCGGGCTGCCTACACATACAAATTTAAAAAAAAAAACTATAAATAAATTATAACAAGATCAAAGCTAATAGTTAAACAAAGAATTCAAGCAACATTCCAACAACAACACCAATAAATTGAAATCCAAATAACATTCAATCAAACTAGCTGCTAGGGTTTCAATTTTTTCAAAAAAGTGCAAATTTCTAGCATAAATTCGATCTAGAATGGAAAAAAATGCAAATGAATGCATTTAATCTTGCTTACATTCATCAAATGCATTCCTAACTAATTAGGAATGTATTTTTATCCATTTACATGCAAGAAAAAAAAATACAATCTCTTGCAAAAATAAAAAACAAAGATTCAAATCACTTACCTAGTAACGAAGAGGATATGGTATTTGATTTGATATGATATGGTATTTCACACCTCTAATCAGATTTTCAAAATCAAACAACTGCTATCACAAAGATCCACCAAATTTCTCAAGAAACCCCAAATCGGGTATGCCGAAAATAGTGCCAAAAAGCTTCACAGCTTCACCTGTTATTAATAAATCTGAAAGTGAAAATTTTTACAGAAAGTTCAGCAGCATAACAGCCTACAAAATGACGTTTCCAGATCTATATAGCCTTTACACAACAGCTCACAAATGTAGGACAAAAACTATGCTCATCGGGCTCCCGAAATTAACACAAAATGCCCGGAAACACCACAAAAACACTAATAAACTATCTCAGAAGTTTAATCACGTCCCAATACATATATTCAGCTCTATTTTAACAGCTTAAATTCTGAAATACAGCAGCAACCAAAACTGATATGAAGTGCTCAACTGAAAACACCAAACTCATGCAAAAAACACACCCAAAAACCCACAAATCTACACTGTTCAGCACAAAGGCAAACTCTGTATGAGCATGCACATGGAATGGCTTCAAACTCCCGTCCTTAGCCTTCCTGGAAACCTGCAAACTCCCGTTGTTGGGTCTCCCTGGAAACCTGCAAACTCCCGTTCTTGGGTCTCCTTCTCCACAGGTTTGGCAGCCTCTGAAGAATAACAAAAAATGAGCGAAAATCAAGTCTGGAATCCCCCCAAAATACCTCCAAACCTCTTTAAAAAGGGCATAACTGTAACTCACGTCTAAGAGAGGTTAATGAAACATATTTTAATAATAATTATCATTTATTAGTCCAACGGTTTCCAAAGATTAACTCCCTTTTTCCGAAACTTCACTTTCTTGGGCCTGCCTGTCTTAGCAAAGATTATTATTTTTTAATTATTTGAAAAGGGGACATGACACTTACCTAGTAACGAAGAAATCGAATCAAAAGGCCTCCAAATGCACTCGATTCCGCCTGTTTCTTGCCAAGAACTCCTCCTCTATCCTCTCCTCTCCAAAATGCCCTAAGCAATGTAAAAATAGAATGAAAAAAATGTGTTTTTTCGTCACTTTATGTGACTGCCGGGCATGGGCGATTTTTTTGCAAAAAATCGTGATTTTTAGGCGATTAATCTTGCGATTTTTTGGAAAAAAATTGCAAAAAAAATCGCGATTTTTGGGGCGACTAAATCACCGGCCCCATAAAATCGCGATTTTATCTCGTATCGCTGATTAATCGGTGATACTCACATCTATGGATAAAAGTATCCAACAGTAGGATATGTCTAAATGTATAGTTCTTCAAACTTTTATAGAAAGCATGATTGGTTCTGGATTCTTGTTTTACATCTAGAAGTGAAACTTCTGGCAACTTTACATGACAATGAGTTGATTGCCTTCAAATTAGAGAGGAGGGGCCTATCCATATTGTCCTTAAGGACTAAATTGAGATGCTTTATGAGAAGAGTCTATACAGATTGGAATCAATTTCTTCAAAGAGAAGGAATTAACATTTAGAGAGATTTTGACAAGCCATTAGAGATAAGCTTGGATGAGGAAGTCAACTTATTGATGCAAGAACTTGAGCTTCAGAGGGAGCAACTAGAGGATCCGCTTCATTTGATTTCCGAGGATCTTAGTGATATTGGTTTAGAGGGAGTAGACCATGTTGAGATGGTTTCTCTAGTGATTAGAAAATTGTAGTTGTCAGAGGATGATGATTCACTGGATAGAGTCCCATGTATGTATGCTGGAAGGCCTTGTAAGGGAGAAGTTCGAGGTGCAATCCCTTGTTAATGAGTTCTTCTCTATGAGGGAAAAGTTCAAGGTGCAATCCCTTGTTAATGAGCTCTTCTCCGAGAGGAAGAACTTCGAGGTGCAATCCCTTGTAGCATTTTTCTCTAAGATGGATAAATTTGAGGTTTCAACCCTTGTAGCATTTTTGTCTATGAGAAAAGTTCGAGGTTCCAACACTTGTAACATTCTTCTTTGTGAGAGAAGTTTGAACTTTCAAGTTTTCAACCCTTGTAGCATTCTTCTTTATGAGAGAGCTTTGAGGTTTTAATCCTTGTAGGATTTTTTCTCTATGGGAGAAGTTGAGTTATCAACCCTTGTAGCATTCTTCTCTGTGAGAGAAATTTGAGGTATTGGCCCCCATTTCACCCTATTGTAGTAGCCATGACATCACATCTTGTGGGAGTAGCCATGACATCACATCTTTTGACTTTATTGTTCACAAGAAATCCTTTCTAGCCAAGAGGGAGTGTTGATTTTTTTGTAGATAGGTTGGATTCCTTCTTGGGCTGAACTAAAGCAAATGATATGCTAATTGGCCTTCAACCTTAGCATAAAAGATTATTGATTCATAGTAATATAATAATCATATTGATAATATAGTTATTATATTATTGCAAGATGTTATTATATAATGAGATAATATAATTATATCATTAATAATATAGCTATATTTCTTTGTGATGATATCATTATCTTATAATTATAATAATTTAGTAATTATATTATATTAAGGGGCCCAACATTATTATATTAATATTTACTTAATGATGGCTCAAACTTTGGAAGGGTGGTGTCTCTTTGCAAATCTTATTTGTTTGGTATAAAGGAAGACTTATCTTCCTTTCTTGGATACCTAGAAAAGAATATACATTTGTTTTATTGAGTAGATGTTGTGCTCTAAGGTGATGATAAGAGTTTATCATCTATGGTTGGGAAGGCAACAAATTTGATGGTTTGCTTGTGGTTAATGAGCACTACTATAAAATCAACATGAAAGTGCTTGCAGGAAATCAATTTAGGGAAGTTAGATACTATATGTCCACTTCCCAAAATTGCTTGCCTATTTTAGGATTTCAGTAGGGATGAACTACCATTCTTTGGATGAACTAACCCTCGCACCACCTCAATTTTGCTAGCGCTTCGGTGAGCTAGGTGATCAAGACAACTTAAATGATAAAGGGAGATTTAAATTACAAGAAGTGGAAAGTAAAAGAACTTAGATCAAGTATACTAATTGATACAAATGTTTGTCTATTGAAAATGAAAGGACTTACTATTTCCTAACTACCAAGCTCTGCAAGCTCATTGTGCAAGACATGTACATATCAACAATGGTCAGTTGGAATTTATAGTGACATTAGATTACTTGCAGGATACACAATATTAAGACTAGAGTTTCCACCTTAATACCAACAATCTCAACTTCAAGAGGAACATGTACACAACAGCTCAACAATATCCCAATTGCAAATAACAGTATTATCATACTTGTGGGAGAGTTGTGTCCTAACACAAGTAGGATAGAAATACCATCACCAACATATCTGACACACATATTTGTACCTTAAGTATATAGACATGTGATTTTCAAACGTTCTACCATTTGTATATCAGTCATAGTGAGATCATCACTCTATGATTCTCTAAGTCAGATAATTGTGGAAGGCCAAGTTGTAAGGTTTCTTGAGCCACGTCTTGATTGTAATGAGCAACAGTGATTGTCTAAGTATAATTGATATCTTAGATTGCATATTTTTCTATTGATTTCATTATCTTGTTGCAATATTCCTTGGACGTTGTGAAGTTATCTAGATAGTTGAATAATGAAAACAAAAAGAATCTAGTCTATAATAAAGAATTTTGTACCAAAGTTAAAACATTGATGAAGTGGATACATTGTGTGTTGCCAAAAGAACTTGTTTTGTTGTACAATTTATCAAGTATTGTAGATTTTAAACAATCAAGTTTATTAAATCAAAGAGACATAAGGTGATGTAAGTTTATCACATGTTATTCTTTTGTGTTGAAACAAAGAATGGTAAATTAAATAGAACTTTAATGGAAATGAAAATTGTAGTGGTCAATCCAAGGGAATGAGGAATATGTTAGCATGAATGCTGATAATATTCCTATGGTGGAGTATCCTAGCATTGCAGGAAGTATTTGGGAGATTGTGTGATCGTATATGTTGCATTCATGGCAGTGTTTGTCATTGATGTCAACATACTGAAGACCAATAGAGCAGCAGATAGAGATTGAGACCCTACGATTTGAGTATTGAAGATGAGGTCAAGCATAGTTAAGGACATGTTCTATAGAGTGTCCTGATGCTATATGGTTAAGAGTAGATGCAAAAAGTTGTAGACTGGTAATAGTTATTCGATACATACAAAAGACAGGATATAGACAGAGTTCCTGAGAAGTGGTTCCTAGTAATCAGATTATATCTCCTATCAAGGATAGAATCTAGCTATGCGCAGTTGTATAGAGATAGAAGGCATCACGATGATGATGCCAGCGAGTGCGGAAAGTCTAAGGTTGCATGTGTGAAGGATTTGTAAAGATTGTGAACAAATAATGTAATGTCCCCTTTCTAGCATTCATAGCATGATGTTGTCGTTAGCCTATTTCCCCACAGTCCCGTAGGCTAACTAGGACATTAAAGGGGCTTAGAGGCCATTTGGCCTAGACAGTTTCAGTTGCAGGTCTTTCTGAGGGGTTTTGAGGCAACTTTGGGCATACTTACTATTTATAGTAAGTCATCTTGGACATGGCCGGACATTCAGTCACAGTGGTATGTCGATGGTAATTGTTTAAAATCGACAAGAAGATTTATTTATCATTGATAAGATTTGTTATGCATTGATAAAGCCATTTTATAAAGTTAAATTTAAATATTTAACTTTATTAATGCATAGACTATAGTTTGTGGGAAATATTTAAATTAAAAGAGTTCCCTTTATTTTTATAACACATTGGAGACATAAGGTACATAAAGGGAGTTATGTTTTATCCCACATTGAGAAAACGAAGGATTGAGCTCTTGTGAGAACACTATAAAAGAAATGGAAGAGCTTTTTTTTTAGGTATGCTTGGATGAAGATTAATGTTATGTTGTTGGATATTTGATTATCGGGCTTGGAGGACGGAATCCCTCTTTGCTAGCATTCGCTTTGCTGTTGGAAGACACAGTCAGGAGGATCAAGGGTGTTTTCACTTCAGGAAACACACTGGGTTTCATTTGGGGCGTTTGCATAAAGAAATTTACAAGGGTTTGAAGTGCAGATCTGAAATTAGTTTTTGCTACAGTCGGCATGAACAGTATTTTGCTACAGTACGGCGTGAACAGTGTTGGTATCAAGTTTACTTGTTTTTCCAGCTGATTAGAAGTTTGGAGGGCTTACCGACTACATCTACAAAATACTACGGCCACTAATTCCAGGTTTCTTCTGTCAAATTTTGATATTTTGCATAATAATTGTTGAATACAAGTCTGAATAGTTGTTGCAGCCTTTAAGGCAGCTGTAAGTGCACATCTACATTTAAAAATCACCCTTTATTAGCAGATTGAAAGAGTTTCCAAATTTTTCATATACTATTGAATGTGTACCAAGTGTTTGTGAAAATGTTATGATGTGTATTATGCATTTTAATGTCACTTCATAGTTGTTTGTAAATCTACTCATTGGAAAGCAATTTATTGAGGAAATCAGCTTTATGAGTTTGCATACAAAGTGTTTGACAATATTCCTTAAGTTAAATTTCTGCAAGTCAAAGTTCAAATCATGGGAGGATATTACAGTGGTATCAGAGCTATAAGTCCTGCCATCCTGTGGAGGTCTTATAGGAAATTTGGAACTGGCGGATAGAGGGGAAAGTGTTTGATGAAATGTCAAAACACTAAAATCAGAGCATTTATGTTTGAGCATGCGACAGGGGCCTTATAATTTCTGCAATACCACAGCAAGACAAAGTAGGAGTTCAGACCTGCAAAGCAAACAGTCTAGTTCATCTGTACAGGGGGGTATAGAATCCAGTCATACAGACACAGCGGAGGTATTCCTTGATCAAGACAACAATATGGGTGACCGAGATGACATGAATACAAGATTAGGTGGAGGCGGGAATGCCGGTCCAGAGCCTGGAGAGGAAAGATTCTTACAGTTATTAGAGACCTTGGTACAGGGTCAGCGAGTAGCAGAACAAAGGGCACAGGAACAGAATCAGAGATTGGATCTTATGATGCAGATGATGGCTCGTCAAATGGGGTTGAATGCTAACATGGGTGGAGGAAATAATCAGAATGGTAACAATCAGAATGGAAATGATCAGGATGAGACACATAATGGAGATGAACAAGTTGGGAACAATTTCGGTCATGCACCCCAACGAGCTAGGACAGTGAGTTCAAGGCCCATGATTCCTACATTTCCTCCTAGAGCTCCAGAGCAGCTCGTACCAGAGCCCCAGATTACTGATATACAGGACCAGTTGAGGAGAGATTGGGAAGCCGGAGGGCCAGATTTTACTGCTGCAATTACCTTTAGGGAGTATATGGATGTGCGGATGAAACATATGCCACATAGACATGACAGGAACCAGAGCTATGAGCTACGGAAGAAAGTAGGGAGACTTGAGTTACCATATTATGATGGCTCAGGAAAGTCTACAACAAGAGCTTGGGTTCAAAAGCTTGACACATACTTTCAATTGAACCCTATGCCCGAGGAAGAAGCTATTAAGTACGCAGCAATTCATCTGGATGGGTTAGCATACGAGTGGTGGCATCATGGTATGGTCACTATGGGACATGCACACATTACCTCATATGTGGAGTTTACAAAGAGGCTGATTGAACGTTTTGATAGGAAGGATCCAAAATTCCATTTTAAGGAGTTAGCTCAGCTTAAACAGTGGGGCTCATTGGAAACATACATTTCAGAGTTTCAGAAACTTGCAGTGTTAGTAACAGATGTATCTGAACGGAGGATACTAGTTCTATTTATGGATGGGTTAGCTGATCCGTTGAGAGGGTGGATTAAAGCTCTCAACCCTCCCACTTTGCAGGAAGCCATTAAGAAAGCTCGTGACATGGATTCCTCTTCATCTTAAAAAAATAAATTCTAGGCAAAGAGTTTCCTTTCAAGGAAAGATAAGGACAAGAAAGCTTTTCATAAAGAGGTTCAACCAGCTAAGGAGGAAAGTAAGACGTTGGACAATGAGACACTTAATGATCTCAGGAAGAAGAAGCTTTGTTTTCATTGCAGGGAGCCTTGGGATTTGTCACATAAGTGTCCATTGAAAGTAAAAGCTAAGCAGATGGAGTACTTTTCAGCCGAAGAGTCAGTAGATGGAGATTCAGAGCAGTCATCTGAATCAGATGGAGATGATGATAGTTCTTCACAGGAGGAAGCACGCGGTGATAGCACGATAGCTCAGTTGTCAAGTATACAGGAGGCCGTCACTTTCAGAGTTAGGGGAACCTTGGATGGACAGAGAGTTGTGGCACTCATTGATACAGGGGCGACACATAACTTCATTGATGAGAAGTTTGTGACACGCAGAGGGCTACATACAGAGGAGCATAGGGGATTTAAGGTGATGGTTGCCGATGGCTTCAAAATTGAATGTACCAAGAAAATCTCCAACTTGCAGCTTCGTTTGGGAGATTATGACATGACAGGGGATTTCTTCGTGGTCAACATTGGTGATCAGGATATGGTGCTTGGGATGAACTGGATGAAGTCTCTGGTAGAGTTCACATTTAACCTTAAGAAAATGGAAATGAGGTTTGAGGCAAATGGTAAGAAGATAGTGCTTAGAGGTTTGTCAGATGGGAGACTTCGAGTGGTGTCACTCAAGCGGATGCAGAGTTTCTTTAGACATGATCAGGTGCAGTGGGCAACAGAGTTTAGAGTAATGCCTGAGATGACAGAGCAGCATAAACTAGAGTATCCACTTGATGTACAAAAAATAATAACCAAACATACTAAGGTGTTTGGTGAGATACCTCCAGGGAGACCCCCGGATAGGGGAATCGAGCATGTTATTGAATTAGAGGAAGGGGCTAAGCCAGTTATCATCACACCTTACCGCCATCCGAAGAGATATAAGGATGAAATAGAAAAGGCAATTAAGGAGTTGATTGACATGGGGCACATACGGCCAAGCAAAAGTTTGTTCGCTTCTTCAGTAGTATTGGTGAAGAAGGATGGTACAATGAGGATGTGCATTGATTATAGGGAGCTAAACAAGAAGACAATCAAGAACCGATACCCTATCCCGCGCATCGATGAGCTTATTGATGAATTGCATGGTGCATGCTACTTCTCCAAGATTGATTTGAGATCCGGCTACCATTAGATATGGGTTAGAGAGGTGGATGTGGAGAAGACAACTTTTAGATGCCACTATGGACATTTTGAGTTTTTAGTCATGCCCTTTGGGTTAACAAATGCCCCTGCCACTTTCCAGTCCTGTATGAATAGAGTGTTCAGAGATCAGTTGAGGAAGTTTGTGTTGATATTTTTTGATGATATACTGATATACAGCCGTACTTGGGAGGAACATTTGAAGCATATTGATACAGTGCTCAGTATTCTAGAGAGGGAGTCATTATATGCCAAGATGAGTAAATGTGAGTTTGGGATGACAGAGTTGCTCTATCTAGGGCATATTATTAATGCAGGAAGTGTTCGGGTTGACTCAGACAAGATTAGGGCCATTCTGGATTGGCCACCACCGAGGAACACTTCACAACTCAAGGGATTTCTTGGGCTTTGTGGGTTCTACCACAGATTTGTGAAGGGATTTTCACAGATAGCAGCACCACTTACAGATTTGACACGGAAAGATAGTTTCAAGTGGTCAGAGAGGGCTCAGGATTGTTTTGACAGGTTTAAGGAGCTGATGAGTACATGTCCTGTTTTAGCCATTCCAGATTTCACTAGGCCCTTTGAGCTGCAGTGTGATGCCTCGGGAGAGGGCATAGGAGCTGTTCTCATGCAAGACAAACATCCCATCGCATATGAGAGTAGAAAATTACGAGTTGTGGAGAGAACCTACAGCATCTACGACAAAGAGATGCTAGCAATCATGCATGCGCTAGCTAAGTTCAGGCAGTACTTAGTGGGTAGCCGATTCACAGTAAAAACAGATCATAATAGCTTGAAACATTTCCTTGGACAGAAGGACCTTAATGACAGGCAACAGAAATGGGTGAGTAAATTATAGGTCTATGATTTTGACATAGCCTATGTCAAAGGGAAGAAAAATATTGTTGTAGATGCTTTATCTAGAAGGCCTCATTTGATTGCTGTTGGGATAGTCATGGATGATTGGAGAGAGATGATCTTGGCAGAATATGCTAAGGATAGTTGGGCATCTAGCATTATTGAGGGAGCTATTCAAGATAGTCGATACGCTGTCGTAAATGATCTGATCATCTACAAGGAAAGGATTTATTTAGTACCCAGGTCTGCTATGAAGCAGAAGATTTTGAGGGCATTTCATGATTCACCAATGGTAGGACATCCCGGATTCTTTAAGACATATCGGCAGGTGAGAGAGCGCTTCACTTGGAAAGGACTCAAATAAGAGGTGCTTCAGTTTGTTAGGGAATGCCTTGTGTGTCAGCAGAACAAACAGGAACATTCTTTTCCGGGTGGTTTACTACAGCCCCTACCCATACCAGAGAAGAAGTGGGATAGCATTTCCATGGATTTTATCACAGGCCTCCCCAAGGCACAGGGTCGGGATTGTATCTTTGTTGTGGTAGACAGATTGACGAAATTTGCACATTTCTTTGCAATTTCGTCTACATATTCAACAGCACAAACAACATAACTATTTTTTCGAGAGGTATTCAGACTACATGGGATACCACGGAGCATAGTCAGTGACAGAGACAACAGATTTATGAGCCACTTTTGGCAGGAGTTGTTCAGGTTATGTGGAACAGAGCTCACTCCGAGTACCAGCTACCACCCCCAAACTGATGGGCAGACAGAGATAGTGAACAAATGGGTTGAGGGGTAACTTTGAAACTACATTGCAGGAGAGCAGAAGGCTTGGGTGAAGTGGCTACATCTAGGGGAGTACTGCTATAATACCTCTTTCCATATGTCTATTCAAATGTCCCCTTTTATGGCACTGTACAGGTATGATGCTCCTAATTTTTTGGATTTGTTATTTGGGGACAGCAGGGTGCCTAAGGCCAAGGATACTTTGCAGGAGTGTCAGGACATTATGCGATCCTTGAAGGAAAATTTGCAAAAGGCACAAAATCAGCAGAAGCAATATGCTGATCAACACAGGGTTGAGAGGTCTTTTGAGGTGGGAGATATGGTGTACCTCATGTTACAGCCGTATAGACAGTCCTCTCTCAAGAAGAGTGGAGCAGAGAAATTGAAACCACGCTACTATGGACCGTTCAAAGTAATCAGGAGAGTGGGCGAAGTAGCTTATGAGTTGGAGTTGCCTGCAGACAGTAAAGTGCATAATGTGTTCCATGTGTCATGCCTTAAGAAGGCATTGGGTCACAATGTGGTGCCTTCACTAGTATCTAGGGAGAGGGTGCTTTGCAGGAGGACTATCAGGGAGTATCTAGTGAAGTGGAGGAACCTACCTGTTGAGGATGCTACTTGGGAAAATGAGCAGATATTGCAGCATCCAGAGCTGAAATTGCTTGAGGACAAGCAATTTTGGGAAGGGCGGACTGTAATGTCCCCTTTCTAGCATTCATAGCATGATGTTGTTGTTAGCCTATTTCCCCATAGTCCCGTAGGCTAACTAGGACATTAAAGGGGCTTAGAGGCCATTTGGCCTAGACAGTTTCAGTTGCAGGTCTTTCTGAGGGGTTCTGAGGCAACTTATGGCATACTTACTATTTATAGTAAGTCATCTTGGACATGGCCGGACATTCAGTCACAGTGGTATGTCAATGGTAATTGTTTAAAATCGACAAGAAGATTTATTTATCATTGATAAGATTTGTTATGCATTGATAAAGCCATTTTATAAAGTTAAATTTAAATATTTAACTTTATTAATGCATAGACTATAGTTTGTGGGAAATATTTAAATTAAAAGAGTTCCCTTTATTTTTATAACACATTGGAGACATAAGGTACATAAAGGGAGTAATGTTTTATCCCACATTGAGAAAACGAAGGATTGAGCTCTTGTGAGAACACTATAAAAGAAATGGAAGAGCTTTTTTTTAGGTATGCTTGGATGAAGATTAATGTTATGTTGCTGGATATTTGATTATCGGGCTTGGAGGACGGAATCCCTCTTTGCTAGCATTCTCTTCGCTATTGGAAGACACAATCAGGAGGATCAAGGGTGTTTTCACTTCAGGAAACACGCTGGGTTTCATTTGGGGCGTTTGCATAAAGAAATTTACAAGGGTTTGAAGTGCAGATCTGAAATTAGTTTTTTCTACAGTCAGCATGAACAGTATTTTGCTACAGTACGGCGTGAACAGTGTTGGTATCAAGTTTACTTGTTTTTCCGGCTGATTAGAAGTTTGGAGGGCTGACCGACTACATCTACAAAATACTACGGCCACTAATTCCAGGTTTCTTCTGTCAAATTTTGATATTTTGCATAATAATTGTTGAATACAAGTCTGAATAGTTGTTGCAGCCTTTAAGGCAGCTGTAAGTGCACATCTACATTTAAAAATCACCCTTTATTAGTAGATTGAAAGAGTTTCCAGAATTTTCATATACTATTGAATGTGTACCAAGTGTTTGTGAAAATGTTATGATGTGTATTATGCATTTTAATGTCACTTCATAGTTGTTTGTAAATCTACTCATTGGAAAGCAATTTATTGAGGAAATCAGCTTTATGAGTTTGCATACAAAGTGTTTGACAATATTCCTTAAGTTAAATTTCTGCAAGTCAAAGCTCAAATCAGGGGAGGATATTACAAATAATGTTATGTAATTATGAAAAGATGTAATGTGTAATTTTTTATCTTAATGAGGTCCTATTGTAATTGTAAATTGGGAAAACCTCAAGGCCGACTCTAAGTAATTTGATGACTTGGTATAAAGGAAGGTTATTTTAGTTGTGATTGAAAAGTATATATGAGATGCTTTTTAAATAGAAAGCGAATTTTAATGTGAACTATATGTGAGTAAGCGATCTAGGGGATTATTCTGATGCGAGTTTGCTGATCTAGTATTGAGATCTGAGAAGTATTTGGTGCAATAGAGTCACAATGAATGAATACAGTGATTATATTTGGTAGAGAGTGCTAGTGAACAACTTATCATTTTCTATTGTTTTGAAACGAATAATATAGAGGCTAGTTGGATAGTGAGTTTGGTGGTCTTGCCCCTGAAGCTGTTTGGATAGTGGGTCCTTCTGCCTTCCACAACTCCTAACAGGGTTGGAATCTCCTGACAGGGATTCAAAATCTCCTAACAAGGAATGATATGTACTAAATGTATTTCATTGGCTCCTAACAAAGTCCATCTTCTTACAAGGAATTTATATATTAGTACATCATTTTGTGGGTAACATCCCCACCAGGGTTTTCCCTCTGATCAAGGGTTTCCCTAATTAACAAATCTGGTGTTATTGTGTATGGTTATCTTCTTGTGGTTATTGCACTTGTTGATTACGTGTTTCAATTTAATAAGGATAAAAAAAGTTGTTTTGATTGCATAACTGGTGCCTCCTCCCTCTTAGTTATCGTGGTGGACTTTACTAACAATTGATATCAAAGCATCAGGTCCTTGAAGGAAAAGCTTAACAACTTAAGGAGATCTATGATGAGTCATTTCAGAAAGAATAGTTCAAAGTGTTATGCAACCAACTATGATAGTTGGAAAGAGAAGATGAAGACACGTTTGCTATGCATGGGTCCAAGATATTGATTGATTACTAAGAGAAAGAAAGAAGTTATTGATGAAGAAAAGCTTGAAGATTATATTGAAAGAAAGAGAGAGTTATTCATGTGTAATATGCTTGCCAGGGAAGCACTTTTGTTAGCCCTTTCTGAAAATGAATACAATTAGGTAAAATCTTTTAAATTATCAAATGAAATTTGAAAAGCTTTGGAATCTATATATGAAGGTGATAAGCATGCTAAGAAGGTTAGATTACAAAATTGGATATGTTTGTTTCAAGAAGCTAAAATGATGGAAGGTGAATTTGTAAGAAGCTATTTTGGTAGGATATCAGAGATTGTTGTAGGAATGGAGGACAGAAAGAGTACAAGTAGTGGAGCTTTTTTCTTAGAAGGAAGATTGGTTTCTTGGCTAAGCAAGAAACAAGATTGCATTTTACAAAGTACAGTAGAAGCAAAGTATGTAGCAGCAACAAATAATTGTGATCAAATTATGTGGATGAAGTAGGTGTTGAAGGATATTGGAGTTGAGTTTAGTGAACTTGTTATCATACATTGTGAACACAAGTACAGGGAATATGTCTTAGAGTCCTATGTTACATTATAAGACGAAGTACACATCTATTATCATGTTTTCAGAAAGAAGGTTGCAGAGAAAGAGGTTAGATTGGAGTATGTTAGTAGAAAGGAGCAGATAGCAAATATATTCACAAAGCCTTTACCGAAGGATACATTTGAGTATTTGAGAGGTATGCTTAGGGTTATGCCCCTGCCTATTTCAGAGTAGATGGTGCAGAGATTGCATCAGTTTGGTGGTACAAAGCACTATTGTTTATCTAGACTAAATGCTTGATGCCTCCTCCATGGGGGAGTATCTGTGTTTGAGTTGAGTCATGAAGGACTCTTGGTAGTTGGTATTTCAACAGTGTCTTTGGACACTTGAGCTGATTAAATAAATTGAGTACAGATTGACATAGTGATGCCTTCGTCATTGATGTCAATGGGGGAGAGAATGCATGAAAACCATCTCCTGAGAATGGGGGATAGAAGTATCCTCTCAGAATGAGGGAGAGAGTGCATGAGAAACATCTTTCGGATATGGGGAAGTATATTAATGAGGGAACAACAACGCTGATGAAGATTTCTTCATGAGAGATTTAGATTTGATTGATGAAGAGGATTTGGAAAGAAGATGACTACAATAGTGGAGCAGTTTGGTATTCTTGGAACTTAAATGTTTTTCATCTATGTTGTCGTCAATGCCAAAGGGGAAGATTGTTAGCAGGAATGCCGATGATATTCCTACGAGGGAGTATCCTATCATTGTTGGAAGCATTTGGAAGATTGTTTGTGTGATCATATGTTGCATTCATAGCAATGTTTGTCATTGATGTCAACACACTAAAGACTAATAGAGAAGCAGACAGAGATTGAGACCAAACGATTCGAGGATTGAAGATGAGGTCAAGCGTAGTTGAGGACATATTCTACAGAGTGTCCTAATGCTATGGTTAAGAGCGCATGCAAAAAGTTGGAGGCTGATAACAGTTATTTGAAACTTACAGAAGATAGTATACAGACAATCCTGAGAAGTGGTTCTTGGTAATTGGATTATATCTTTATCCGCAATTGTACAGAGATAGAAGACATCATGATGATGATGTCAGTGAGCGCTCAAAGTTTGAGATTGCATGTGTGAAAGATTTCTAAAGACTTTGAGCAGACAGTGTTATGTAATTATGAAAAGATGTTATGTAACATGTATTATTTTATTTTAATGAAGTCCTATTGTAATTGTAAATAGGGAAATCCTCAAGGCTGTCTCAATGAATTAATCTGACGACTTGGTATAAAGGAAGGTTATTTTTATTGTGATTGAAAAGTATGTATGAGATGTTTTTGAAATAGAAAGCGAATTGTAATGCAAACTATATGTGACTAAGTGATCTAGGGGATTATTCTAATGCGAGTTTTTTGATCTGGTATTGAGATTTGAGAAGTATTTGGTGCAATAGAGGCCAATTGGATTGTGAGTTTGGCAGTCTTGCCCCTGAAGCTATTTAGATAATGGGTCCTTTTGCCTTTTACAACTCCTAATAGGGTTGGCACAACTCCTATCATGGTTGGAATCTCCTAATAGGGACTGATATGTACTAAATGTATTTCATTGGATTCTAACGAGTGCATCCTCTTACAAGGAATTTATATATTAGTACATCATTTTGTGTGTTTCATCACCATTGGGGTTTTCCCTCTGATCAAGGGTTCCCCTAATTAACAAATCAGGGGTTATTGTGTATGGTTATCATCTTGTGGTTATTGCACTTGTTGATTACATGTTTCAGACCCCCCTCTCTATTTTCTTGGTGGATTTTACTTTCTAACAAAATCTATATGAGAATGATATTGATTTTGCTTATGTATGGAAAAGATGTAAAGGATTGTTTTTTTTCAAAATGATATTAATTTTAAACGAAATAATTTGTTTATTTGGAAAATTTCGATCAGAGAAAAATTGATCAAAATGAAGCATAGTAGATGAGAATTGTAATTGGCCATAGATGTATGAGGATGTCAAAAGTTATGTTCAAGATCATAGAATTTGTTGGTTTAAGTTGGAAGTCAAAATGTTGAATTTTCTTAGTCATTGGTGATTCCAAAGAAACTTGGGACAACAAAACTATGAGTTTAATATAAGTTTTATAAAAAGCTGGAATATATTGTTTATAGATTTTTAGAAATGGAACATTTCATAGTATGTAAGTAAACCCTTGATGTGGTATATATTATTGATATTTCTTAAAGAGATTAATAGATTACAGGATTACCTCGAAGCTATGTTTCTAGTTATGCTCTTAATGCATCCAGCATGGGTTCGCTAGAAGGTACACTTGGGCACACCTTGGGTGTGTATCCAAGCATCTATGTATACATAGGTATGTATTTAGGTATACCCAAAGGTGTTGAGCACCAAGAACCAACTCAAAACAAATTTATTTGACCATTTTTTTCCAAAAGACCTTGAATGCCCCTAAAAGCATCATCTCACACATTACAAAGATAGATATAAGAAATTTGATCACAATGAGGGGTTCTTAGAGTAGCGACCAGAATGAGGACTTGGATAACTACAAGTATCATTATTAAAAAAAAATGATAAAGATAAATATTAAATACTTTGTAGAAAATGGCATTTAATATATAAACTTATCCCTAGCATTTTGGCATTGGGCAATGATAAAGAATCATACTATCAAATGTATTTAGTTTTATAGTTCTTTTCATTAATTTTTTTATACATGCGTGCATGCCCACACACACACACTCACCTGAAACCATGTAAGCAAGGGTGGAAAAATGGTTTGTACACACGTACCCAATTCTTGTACCCTATTTACTGTGTTCTTGCATGCATCCTTGTGCTTGTATCCATACTGAGAACTTAGCTTGGAAATTTAGTCTTTTGGATAGATACCAAATTAGTTGGTTATTTTGGAGTGCATTGAAGTTTAGTTCAACTTATTGCACACAAATTGGTGGAGAAACAAAAATAGTAAATAGGAGTTTAGGAAACTAGTTGAAATGCTTATTAGGTTGATAAACTACAAATTGTTGTAATGTGAAGCATAATCAAACTCAAAGGTTAATTATTCCCCCTTCCATTGGTGCGGTTCCCTCCCTGGTTTTTCTACAGGGCTTTGGGGGCAATGCCCACGCTGTGGTCAAGAGGCAATGCCCTTTGTGGGAGTTACTATTGTAAAAGGCGTTGAGAGTTATTTTTCTATTGGACAACATATTCTAACCCTAAATTTGTAACCGACATAAGTCTTGTATAAAATGACTTAGGGTTAGGGAATTTCATATGATGATTTAGTAGCTTCTTGCAATGTTATTGAGTTGCAAGGGATTGCAGATTGTAATAAGGTTGAATTATTGAATAATAATACTTAACTTTCTATTTGGTGGACATAGCCCAAGATTGGGGGAACCAAGATTCTTCTATTCGATTTCTGTGTGCTTTATTCCTTTTGTGCTATTAGTTATGTTTGCATGCAATCGTTATATTTTTGTGTAACAATCCCAACATAAACTGGGATACAATGTTAGCACAAGTAGAGTTTGCATACCATAATTTGGAAAATAAAGTACAGGGAAAACAACATTAGTGGTTTTGCATGTTTAGTGTAATGATTTTGTACTCTATGGGCGTGTAAAAAAAAAAGTGTAGGGTTCTTGACTACTGTGTGTGAGAGTACAAATACACTAGAATTGTGGGTCGTACGGTTGTGTTGGTTGGGGGGCAGTACAGATGAAGATGGAAGCCGTACAATGGCAGATAAGTGGTCATATGGTGGCAAATAAGTGGTCATACAGTGGCAATAAGGTGGCCGTACGGGGGACACCCATAAGCCATACGTGTAGACCAAAGAAACGTGAATCGGAATCAGATCGGAATCGGCAAGGCCGAATCGAATCGTGAATCGGCGATGAATCGACGATGAATCGGCAAATTTGAAAAAGCCCTTTAAATTTAAAGATTTTAACAATTTAAAACTTATTTCATGCACCCTTTATTGAATATAACTTAAGCACACTATAACATCATCAAATAGAAGTTAAAACTTAACATACATAAACATGGAACATAAAATCCATCACATACGTAACTATGTTATCTAAAATGTAAATTGTAGGCTAGCTGAAGTAAATAGAAATCAAATGATCATAATGATTTAAATCATAGAATGTATGTAAGATGATCCATAAGACATCAAATCATAAATGTATGTAAGAATCTAAGATGAAGATCCATGAAAGTTTGAAACATATGTCTATCATTGATTCAGTATCAATATCTGTAAACAAAATATAAAAACAAGGCTCTAGCTCAAGCCTCAGGCTCAGAGTCATCATCATCCTCAACATCATCCTCAAGCTCGGCTACAGCCTCAGCCTCAGCCTCTGAGTATCCAGTCAGCCTAGTAGCAAGGCGTCTAATGTAGGTCCTAGAGGACTGTCGAGCCATATCTCCCGCATGTAAGATGGGCTCACGAACTTCGCTAGGGCCTGTGTCTGTGCGTGCACGTGTGCGTCTACCAATGCCTGAAGAACGTGCTCTAGCTGCCTCAGCCTCTATATCCACCTGGTCAATCCACGCACAGTCTTTTTCAGTGAAGACTGGATCTACAACCTCTGTGAGCCACTCTGATTCTAGATCAATCTCCTCCAGAATGATCGGAGAGGAGTCAGTGCCCAAAATCTGTCTGATCCTAAGACGGAGGTTGTAATGAACGAAGACAAGATCATTCAACCTCTGCACTGTCAACCTGTTTCTCCTCTTCGAGTGGATGTGCTCAAACATGGACCAACTGCGCTCACATCCAGAAGCGCTACTTGGTTGACTCAGAATACGAATGGCAATTTTTTGAAGTTTTGGGGTTGTGGCCCCAAACATTTGCCACCATCTATCTGAAATAAGGGAAAATAAAAATAATTAGTCTCATTTACAAATTACAAATTACAAGTTAACTCTAAAATTACATAATCAACTTTAAGTTTAGAATCTAGATTCATGAACATTGAATATATTATTTAATTTTTACCTGGTTGTATTGTTTCTCGAGCATCTCTGGCTACCCTGCTAGAGAAAAGTGGCCCTTCTTTATTATTGAACTTATCAAGCTCAATAATTGCAGCACTGCTATCCTCATCAGTACTCAACCTCTGGATCACTGTATATAATCCGGTGAGAACCTCCTCATTCACCTTGAAGTCAGGACGGAAACGAAATGCCGAATTCAAAAAGTAAGCTGCTGCATGGATGGGTCTGTGGAGCTGATTCTGCCATCTCCTATCAATGATGTCCCAAATAAGGGCATACTTCTCCTGCACTCCTGCATACTGAGCTCTAATGGCCTCCTTGGCCCTATCCATGCCCTCATATATGTAGCCCATAGAGGGCTTCTCCCCATCAGCAGTTCGTAGGAGAGATACAAGGGGCTCAGTGGCCTACATATAAAGTAAAACAAAAATTTGAGTCAAAACTTAAACATAGAATAATTCAATAATATAACTTAAGGTAAAACTAAATCATTAAACAATTAGCATAGTAAACTGTAAAATATTAAATGTTAAATTGCAATAAAATTACCTTAAGGATTTCTTTAGCAGGTTTCCAAAAACCATCATCATCAAATATGCAATCCACCACATCTATCCCTGCAGTGGTCGTAGCATAGGAAGATGAAATCCACTCCCGCCCAAGAAACATGCTCCTCAAATCAACCCTTGATGTCAACAAGGACTGCAAGGTGATGAAATTTGAGGCAAACCTCGTGATCCCTGGACGAGCTAACTCTTTGTCTCCTGTGTACTTCCTCATTGTGCTAAGGACAAATGAATGATAATAAATAAACTTGCATATGTTTTTTGCCCTTTCCACACATGACTTGACCCACTCAAGTTTGCCAATTTCCTCCAACATGAGGTCAAGGCAGTGTGCTGCACAAGGGGACCAAAATATGGTGGGGTGCCTCTCCATCAAAAGTTTGCCTACAACAATTTTAAGATAATTAGAAATTCAAATTTCAAACATGTTAGAACTTAGGAAACTTAGAAATTCTAAGTTAGAATTAGAAAAAGTTCAAAATTCAAATAAATTTATTTTCAAAACTTAAAAAGTTAAAAGTTTACCTGCAGCAACATAACTTGCTGTATTATCCGTCACCACTTGCACCACATGTTGTTCCCCCACCTTTGCTATAACTTCCTCAATAACCTCACATAAGTATGTGGCGTTTTTTACATGAGCAGAAGCATCAATGGATTTGAGGAACATGGTATATCTTACAAGTAAGAAAACAATGAATTATAATTACTATTAGCAATCAACAAATCAAAATTTGAAATAGTCAATCACGATTCAAAATTATGTATGTAGGAAAGTAGAATGATCAATCACCTCCACAAGATACAAGAAAATTGAGGAGTGTTCTTCCCCTCCTATCTGTCCAACCATCAGTCATGATGGTGCAACCCTTTTCAATCCACTCCTTTCGGTTGTCCTCAAGCTCATGCCTCATATCCTCAACCATTTCCTCTAGGAGGTATCCACTCAACTCAGCCTCAGTTGGGGCTTTAAACCCCGGACCACAAATGGTAACTGCATCTATCATGTTCTGCCAATAAGGAGTCCTGTCACAAATAGATAATGATATTGATTAGAAATTTAGATGTCAAAAACTAAAATCATAAACCAAGTAGATATAATTAAAGTTTTACTTTTACTTTTAACTTTAACTTTGAAGATAACAAAGAAAAAAGAATCAATTACCTGGCTGCAATAAATGGAATGTTGCAAAAGTACCAGAATTTGCAAATCTCTTTTCTGGCAGCATCATGAATCTCCTCGTTCAAACCCATGCCCTCAAGCATGGGTTGGGAGCCAGGAGTAGTGCGGGGCACAAAGTAACTATCCATTCTGTTTTTCCGCACTCTAGGCCGCAATAGGTTGGTGTTGGACTCTGTCTCAATATGAGACCGACTACCACTAACACTCACATGAGCACTAGCACTAGGATGAAAAGGAGGCCTAGAAGAACCCTCTCCAACACAACCTACGGATGCGGAAGCTGATGCAAATGCACTTGCAGATGTAGATGCGGTTGCGGATGTGGGAGCACGAGAGCCAATACCTCTTAACCCTTCAAGTTGCATTTTCTTAGTCAACTTGTCTTGTTCAATTTTTTCTAATGCCATTAAACAAGTACGTTTTGCCTCAGCAGTTTGATGAGTGCAAACTGTGACATCATGGCCAGGTATGCCAGCAATGTGGTATTTCAATCTATAGATACCTCCCGAATTTATTTTTTCTTTGCAAAATATACATTTTGTTTGATATTTGGTTCTCCCAGGAAACTCTTCATTATATTTCCAGCATTCATCTTTTTTACCCATTGTGGAAATTGGAAAATGAAAGCAAAGGGCTGCTGCAATAAAAAAATTCATGTAAAAAATCAAAGTTTGCAACTAATAAACAAAAACTACAAAACAACAAACCCTAGTTTGCAATTTAGTAAAAATAAAAAACATTCAAGATTTGCAAATGAACACTAAAAGAATTTAACAAAAAATGCATACTACACTAACATGGAAAAAGAAAACCAACACTTACCTCTTGCAAATGAGTTGAGGAGTGTTGATATTGACTCCTTAATGCTCCAAATGCAATTTATGGCCTCCCCAGATGGACTTCTGATCTCTTTGGTGCTCTTCCTTCTTGCCAGTTGGAAACCTATGGATTCTCTTCTCTTCTTCTCTCTCACTCTTCCTCTCTTCTACTCATACTAAGCAAATAGAAGGCTCTTTAGGGTTATAACAAAGAGGAAAGTCAACTTAGAAAGCAAATAAAACATGCGTTTTTAAAAAAAATTTGAACTTTCTATCCTTGCTGCCGCGACCGATTTCTGGAGATTCACGATGGCGATTTTGGCGATTTTTGCCATGAATCGCCGATTTTAGCGATTCAGGCGATTCACAGGAAAAAATCGCCACCAGCGATTTCCGATTCCAAAAAAATCGGGAGCCATGAATCTTATCGCGATTTCGGCGATTTCATGGCGATTTTTGGAACTTTGGTGTAGACAACTTAGTCATACGGTGATTGTAGGAGTATGGTGGGGTGAAAGAGGAGGGTGTAAGGAGAGTGCAGGACTGTACGATAGGTCGTATGTTGGTATTGATGGAGGACAAAAATTATGTATAGATGTGTGGCTTGAGGATGAAGGTCATACAACCAAAACAGTTGCGGATAAGAAAGTGGTGCGGTTGGATATCTAAGCCCTACGGTGAGAACACTCCTATTCATTCACAGTACATAGATTCTGATGAAATCCAGACACCAAAGAATAATGATTCAAATGTAGATAATGCTTCAAGAAGTATATATGCCGAAAGATGATGTTTCAATTTGCCAAATTTGAGCGAAGTAATACAAGTGACAGAATAGGGTGAGGGTTGAATCCCACCGAAACCGAAAAGACCAAATAGAGGAGATCTTTCACTTCCAAAATGGCAATCAACAAAGAATCTCGACAGGAATTTGCAGAACAAAGAAAATAATCCAAATTGCATGATTAAAGACTACTTACAAGCCGTGCTTAAATACCTGTCGGGAAACTTTGCGAAGGTGTACAAAGATAGCCGACGGCGACACAAACTATGGAAACAAAAGTAAAAATGGGTCCGAGATACATTAAATCAATCGGCTCGTTACAATAGTTTGATAAATGATTTATTAATATAACAGGAACATTACAGTCCTCCCGTCCCAAATTTTGCTTGTCCTTAAGCAAATGCAATGTCGGGTGTTGGAGAATGTGCTCGCCCTCCCATATCGCGTCGTCCAATGGCAAGTGTTTCAAAGCACCAAATATTCCTTCACAGTGCGGTTCCGTAGAGTCTTCTCATGAACTTCAATGATCTCAGCCGGTTCCAATATGAGCTTGCATTCTTCATTGAGTGGTGGGAGGTGTGTGGTTACCGTGACATTTTTCCCTATGACCACCTTCAAGCATGAAACATGAAAAATGTTATGAATGCAGCTTCCCTTTGGAAGTTGCAGCTCATAAGTGACTTCACCAATGCGATGGATGATGCGATAGGGGCCATAATAATGTGGCTTCAATTTTTCTTTTCCCTTCTCCTTCAATGAAGATTGTCGATATGGTTGGAGCCTGAGATAAACCAAGTCTCTTACTTCGAAACTCTTTTCATTCGATGTTTGTCGATGTACATCTTTTGTTGATTTTGTGCTCATTGCAAGTTTTCCTTCAGGTGTTGTAGGATGTCCTGTCCCTCTTGAAGCCAATCCTTCGCCGTCGATGAGTGGCTATCTTCCAATACTGTGTTGATGAAGGATAGGGGTTCGTACCTGTACAAAGCTTTGAATGGTGCCATCCCAATGGACATGTGATACATGGTATTGTAGTAATATTCTCCCAGGTGTATCCACTTGACCCATGCTCGTTGTTATGTCGAGACATAGTTTCAAAGGTAACCTTCGAGCCATTTGTTCAGAATCTCCGTTTGTCCATCTATCTAAGGGTGGTAACTAGTACTTGGTGACAATTCTGTCCCTGCTAATCGAAACAATTGTGTCCAAAAGATACTGATGAACCGCCCATCCCAATTACTGACAATGTTTCGGGGTAACCCATTCAGATGAAAGACTTGTCTAAAGAATAGTTCGACAACTTGTGCAGCCTGAAAATCTGAGGGGATGGCAAAGAAATGTGTGTACTTTGTCTATTTGTCAAACACCACGAAAATAAAATCCTTTCAGTTCCTTGGGAAGCCCTGTTATGAAATCCATCGAGATACTTTCCCACTTATGTTCTAGAATTGGCAGAGGTTGTAGTAACCCAACAGGTAGAGTATGTTCGGATTTGTTTTGCTGGGAAACTGCACACTCCCTTACATATTGCAACACGTCCGCTTTGAGTCCTTTTCATGAAAACCTCTCTCGGAGACTTTTGTAAGTTTTGAGGAAACTCGGATGTCCTGCCAAGGGTGAGTCGTGTACTTCAAGATTTTCTGCTTTAATTTGGATTTCAACACCAAAAATATCCAATTTTTATAGTAGATGATGTCATCCACCACTCTGTATTGATCATCCTAGGTATTGCCATCCATTAGCTCACAAGCAAATGTGTTTTTGGAGTATTCTACCAATAGATGTGCCTTCCGGTTAGCTAAAATCTGGTTTAGTGAGCAGATGGCAAGTTTCTTGGACAAGGCATCTTCAATGACATTGTTCTGTCCTTTCACATATTTAATGTCAAAATCAAAAGCTTGAACCTTGTTTACCCATTTTTGTTGGCTTTCAGTCAAGTCCCGTTGCTCAAGAAAATATCTCAATCTGTTGTCATCCGTACGGAGGACAAACTTGGCACCCACCAGATACTGTCGAAACTTGGTTAGTGCATGTATGAGGGCCAACATTTCTTTGTTGTAGATGGAATATAAGCATTCCATTTGTGTAAGCTTCCTACTCTCATAAGCTATGGGGTGTTTATCCTGCATTAGTACCGCGCTAATGCCTTCCTCGGACGTGTTGCACTCCAGAATGAACAGTTGAGTGAAATCAAGTAATGCAAGTATGGGACAAGTGCTCATTGCCTCTTTCAAATTATCGAAAGTGAGTTGTGCCATTTCGTTCCATTGGAAAGACCCCTTCTTTGTTAGATCCGTTAAGGGTGCCCTATGCTGAGAGAAACCCTTCACGAACCTCTGGTAATAACCGCACAATCCGAAAAATCCTCGCAAATCCGTGAGTGATTTCGGGGGAGACCAATCAAGGATAGCCTGAATCTTCTCTTGGTGCACTTGAACTCCGTATTTACTGACAACATGCCCCAGGTACAATATTTTTGTCATACCGAATTCACACTTGGATTACTTAGTGAACAAGGACTGCTCCTCATGATACTTAGGACTTCATTCAGATGCTTCAGGTCCTCTCCCCATGTCCTGCTATAAATAAGAACATTAAAAAACACCAATAAGTACTTATGCAATTGTTTGTTGAAGATGCAGGTAATGCATGATTGGAATGTAGCAGGTGCATTTGTCAATGCGAATGGCATGACCAGAAACTCATAATGTCCGTAGTGACAATGGAAGGTCATCTTTTCTATGTCTTCCTCCTTCATGCGGATCTGATGGTATCCAAAATGAAGATCTATTTTCGAAAAATAGACTGCGCCATGCAATTCATCCAGCAACTCATCTATCCTTGGAATGGGATATCTATTCTCTATTGTTTTTTTGTTCAAGGCACGATAGTCCACACACATGCGCATTGTCTTGTCCTTTTTGACAAACACCACTGATGACGCAAAAGGGCTAGAACTGGGACGGATCCATCCTTTCTCTAGCAATTCCTGAATCGTCTTTTTGATCTCATCTTTGAATTTCTTAGGATGGCAATACAGTGTGGTTATGACCGTCATGGCTTCTGCTTCCAACTCGATAGTATGTTCAAACCCTTGAGGCGGTATGCTAGGAGGAATGTCAATGAAAACTTTATCATGTTCGCTCAAAATATCCTAGAGTTCATCATCCTCATCATCGTGTGGAGGTGTTCGTTGTCCTTTTATAGGTTCTGCCGAGAGTAAACAATGTGCAGCCCATGCAACGTCATCACGCTGAAAAATTGCCTCCATCCGATGCGTTGAAACTTCCTTTGGACCCTCATTTGCCATTTTGCGGAGAACAACCTTCTTTCCATTGACAACAAAAGTGAAATCCATTTTTTGAAGGTCTAAGTGTATTCATCTAGTGTCTCCATCCACTGTATGCCCAAAATAACGTCCATGTCATCAAGGTCCACTGTGAAGAAATCCTCAGTCATTGTGTGATTTGCCATTGTGATACTTAGCTAAGGAACAAGGTGTGTACAGGGTAGAAGAGCCCCTCCGACAACCTTGACCTGAAATCCTGTGTGTGTCCCGTAGGTAGACCTCTTTGCTTCACCATAGATGAGTTTATGAAATTTAGAGTAGCTTTGCTATCCAATATTACCATAACCCGTTGTACTTGGAGGGTTCCCTATACACGAAAAACTGTGCACCTTGGGCTACCAGCTAGGGCAATGGTTCCTCTACATTGTACCAAAGCTGCAATTCTTTCCATACGATTTAAACTGACCATGCTGGTGTCATCATGAAGTTGGTTGTCTTCGGTAGGCATTTCTTCCTGTTCGTCCTCATCATCGGACATGAGCTCAATGTAATGGATCTTCCCTTTTCCAAGGCATCTGTGGCCAGGCTCCCAAGATCTCTTGCAATTAAAACACAGTTTCTTCCTTCGAGGTTCCTGTCTAGTAGCTTCATCCAACGACGACTTCCTGGGTGGAGGTTTATTTTCCCTCAGAAACGCTGACGGTTTGGCATGTAACTTCGACAGGATGATGCAGATGACGATGCCATACTCCGTGCCTTAATGATAGCCTCCGACAGGGTGGTAGGTTGAACCCCTTTACCCTATCTTTCAGAGGTTCTGTCAGTCCATCCATGAAGAGTACTACCCGTCTTCCTTCGAAAATGTTCGTGACCAAAACAGAGAGTTTCTAAAATTCCACAATGTACTAATCGACTGATCTAGTTTGCATCAGCTGTGCCAAATCTTTGAAATTGAGTTTCGGATCTTTACCATCAAGTCGATCTATCAATCTCTTAGTGAATTTTGTGTAAGTATATATCGAATCATGCCCTAGTGTAATAGTGTCGTGATGCCACCATCCATGCGCGATTACCTCTAGGTGTAGTGTCGCAAATTTGATTACTTCTTCTGGCATGGGATTCAGCTGGATGTATTGGCTTTCATTACCCATGCTTCCGTGGATATGGATCCGGATCCATCAAATGGAGACAAATTTACTTTACTCAACTTTCTTTTGAGATCATCATTAAAGTATCCTTTGTTTCTGCCTCTCGAATATCTCATTCTCAGATCTGCATAATCTTTGTAGGATATATCTTCCTCAAAATTTGCATTCTTCCAGTCTTCTCTCAGTTTTTCTTGCGTCTCTTCAAAGGTTGGTTGTTTCCCTTTGTGTTGTGCCTCCGTCCATGAAGGAAAAGTGAGCGTGGAAGGTCAAGAGCATGTTGGATGAGAGTTTGATTTACCTGACACCGAGTCTGCGCTGTGACCATTTTGTTCTTCGGATATTTTATTGTCCGCCAACTTCTTGAGAGTCTCTTCCATGAGTCGCTGCATATCAGTGATCTATGCTTGGTTCCTGGCAAGTTTCCTCAGTAGTGCCACGAGTTCGGCAGCCATTTGATCATCAGAATGTGTCCTTTTCCTGCTATAAACTCTCATTCATTGTCCACAGGCTGGTAGGATCAATGAGCTTTGATACCACTGTAATAATTTTGTACTTTGTGGGCATGTAAAAAAAACAAGTGTAGGGTTCCTGACTATTGTGTGTGAAAGTACGTATACACCAGAATTGTGGGCCGTGCGATTGTGTTGATTGGGGGGAAGTACAGACGAAGATGGAAGCCATACGGTGGCAGATAAGTGGCCAAATGGTGGCAATAAGGTGGCCGTACAGGGGACACCCACAAGCCATATGAGCAGACAAGTTAGTCGTACAATGATTACAGGAGTACGGTGGGGGAAAAGAGGAGGGTGTAAGGAGAGTGCAAGACCGAATGATAGGCCGTATTAGGTACAGATGTGTGAGTTGAGGATGAAGGTCGTACAGCCAAAACAATTGTGAATAAGGAAGTGGTGCAGTTGGATATCTAAGCCCTACGGTGAGAACACTCCTGTTCATTCACAATACATAGATTTTGATGAAATCCAGACACCGAAGAATAATGATTCAAATACAGATAATGGTTCAAGAAGTATATATGCAGAAAGATGATGTTCTGATTTGCCAAATTTGAGCAAAGTAATATAGGCAATGGAAGAGGGTGAGGGTTGAATCCCACCAAAACTGAAAAGACCAAATAGCAAAGATCTTTCACTTCCAAAATGGCGATCGATAAAGAATCCCGACATGATTTCGCAATACAAAGAAAATAATCTAAATTGCATGATTAAAGACTACCTTCAAGCCGTGCTTAAATACCCGTTGGAAACTTTCTGAGGGTGTACAAAGATAGTGGATGGCGACACAAACTATGGAAACAAATATAAAAATGGGTCCGAGATACATTAAATCAATCAGCCTATTACAATAGTTTGATAAATGATTTATTTTATAATGAGAACATTACATTTAGAATCCAAAAAGTGTATTGGAATCAATAGGTATCAAAGATGGAGAAATAAGAACTCCTGATCCAAAGGACTTTGTACAACTTATGAAATCATTGCATTGCAAAGAAGTGGATGGATATAATAAATACTAAATATAAAGAGAAGGTTGACATGAAGAGGATACATGAGGAGTATGAAGTGATAACATATTTAAGGATAGATTTTCGGAGGGTATGTATAACGAGTTTAAAATGAGAAATTTTAGGCCAGGCTAGAGGATAAGGAAATATCAAGTCATTTATATAGAGGACAGTGTAGTTTTGTGTGCTTATTATTGTGAAAAAAAAGTCGAATGTTTTGTACAATTTGGACGGTGCGGATGTTTTTGATTAAGTGAAAGAAGGTTTAGAAGGGACCCTGAAACCCTATACAAAATAGATTTTAAAGGGACAGCAACAAAGCATATGAAAGAATAACATGTAGACCAAACAACAGAGAGACTCTCACATCTTATCAATAGATTTTCCCTTATGGGAGTGAGGGACCGTATCAAACTTGGCATGAGGGTATTTTAATTTTTTCCTTTTAATCATAATACACCCGCCTTCCATCTTAGCAACAATTATTTGCCAAGAAAAAAAATCCATCAAAGGAGAACACCCACCTTGAGTCAAGAGAGCAATAAAGGGATTCAAGGAAGGGGCAACATGATCAACACCAATAGATAGGAAAGGAGTTGGATCTAAAATAGGACCAATAGAAACCAAAGGACGAGGAGCAATATTTGAGACAATAGGAGCAAGAATTCTAGCATAATCTAGTTGGACAGAAACAACTGTAACTAAGGAGAAGCCAATAGACCCACCAACAAAAACAATGGGAAGAGACAACTCCCCCAATGTTGGATCAATAGGACCAACATCTGGATCTGCAAAAGAAGAGGAGCGAACACCATCACTACCACCAACTATGCCAACATCCTAATGTAGTTTAGAACTCGCAACACCTTGCTGGTCATAACCAATAGAGGTTGAAACAAGGGTTTGTGGTCTGGAACCAACAAAAGCAAAATTGACATCCGAACCTCCAACCATGACTTCTTGAGTCACATCCGACCTAAGAACCTCTTTAGATCTAGCGGATACAACACATTTTCCCAGAATTGCTTCAATCTCCACCTCCTAAGACAAACTTTTCAATAATGTGTAATGCTGTGCAGAGACCCTCGTCCACCAAGAGGAAGGTTTTGTAGCCTTAACTCTTTCATCTTCACATTTTGCTAGCACATGACTAGTTCTGAAACATCTTCTACATCTAAAAGGGATACCTCATGATCTAAAGATTGAAGCCAAGACCACTTTGGGGTACAAAGTTTAATCTCTATAGGAAAACCTTTAGAAGCATCAATATCAATGAGGATACAAACATAGGCTGATTGAAGAATACCAAAAGATGTTGTATCCACCATTAAAAAATCTCCTAACCTGTCTTCGATAACCCTAAATTGATAGCTGAATGCATCAGCTAAGAGAGCCTCGGTACGCTACTCAATGTCTGGTATAGTTTTTGCATAAAAATCTGTAGCAATGGAGCGGAAGACAGGAGAGGGTAGATCTTCGCCCGATTTGTGGTAGACCCCAGGCCACCACTAGTGGATAAAGTTTGGGCACAAGAAAGCCCACCCCCAGTCTTAGCCAAGTCCAACCTTACACCAACACCCAACACTTTGGATGCCACCAGAAGGGCTTATGCAAACATCCAACAAGTCTATCACCCCATCGACATTAACATTAGAGGTGATCTACATCAGCGTAACAAAAGCCCTAAATGTTGAAGCTTCCAAAGACTTCACCTTAATATCCCCAGCCTTAGGCACGAAAGGGCTTTTGGACCCTAGATCTTAGAACAAGCAATGGAGAAGATTTAAGAAGTATTGAAAACTAAAACTAGAAATAGACTACAATGAATCAAAGCATGCAGAATACTCAATGAAAAGGGAAGGTAGATTAATTGAGGCTTCTACATGTGTGTCCACAACTAAGGAGAACTATTTTCGCTTTGGCTCTTATATTAAAATGAACATGCAAAGAACTTACCTTTCAATTGCCTTTGGTGTTTGAAGAGCATCCTAAGCTTAAGTGATGAAGGGTTCTTCCCTTACTAACCCAAACACACACCACAATAGAGAAATAAATAGAAAATTGTAAAAATTGAGCAATTGTAAGAATGAAAACACTAAAACACTTGCTTCCTATTATCTTCAGTGAAATGGCATTACAATATTAAAAAATAAACATACTATAGCCACATGCACGTCTTCATAATAATCTACAAGCCAAAGCTGCCATATTCACCACTAGAGTTGCTCCTTGTAATTCCTATCTGTCTCTTTACATTGGGAAGCCCTAGAAGGTTCTAGAAATTGTAACTCTTCTTTTGAGGCCAATCATCTCGAAATCATCTTTTCCTACGGTTGAATATGTCAAGAATACACCCCAAACAGTTTTTGGCACTCATTGGAGTGTTTTGATGTGCTCTACAACATGGGGTTGCGAAGTTTGACCCCCTTTTGGAGCCTCCAAAGCCTTCAAAACTGAGCTCAAATTTTTTTGTACCACCCTATCAAAACGAAGAATTCAATATCTTCAAAACTAAGCTTGACCTTGCTAGGAAATTTTATCGACAGTTTTATATAGCCAAAATAAACCTCCACTAGGAAGCAATTGGAACAATCCATACTCAAGTGAACAACTTAGGAAAAATATTAAACTTGCCAAAAGTAGTTACCTGCCCAAAGATGGCCCTTATTTAAAAAACAAGACAATATTTATGGGTGATGCAACATTGCCCTCACACCTTGGATGCTCCTGCATCATTAACAGTAATCTTGCATCAACCAAAATTATTTCTTCCATCTCTGTTTGTAGGCTTCTTGAATTGTTAACTTGCTATAGACATTCTAATCTTGTTGCAAAGGTTACTTCTTATTGTAGTCATCATTTCAAGCACATAGAACAATAAAAAATTACTATTGTATGGTATTGCATATTTCTCATGTTGCCCTTAATTCGATATGTGATGTCATGAGCCCTAATAATGATAAATAATAGATAATAACTATAGAAGATAAACTAATATGATATGTCCTTAATGATATAATAATTTATTACTAAGAATATATAAGATAAGATAAGATAAGATAATGATATTAATGTCCAACAAAAGACCAAAAAGAGGTCTATGGGACTGAAAGATTACAACAAAGCAGGGCTGAAGCCAGTAGGAGCACACAAAGGTGTCCGAAGAAAAGCAACAACAACAAACAAATACAAGCAACAGAAAGCAGTAGGAGTCTATCTTGGGTGAGAAGAAATCGGTCATAGAATGATACACGTGTCGATGCGTAGAGGTACTACACTGTCTCCGACCTGTCCCAGGAGAGTGTCACTGGTGCCTATAAGCAGAACGGGATCTGACGCGTCTAGAAAGATAACTAGGCCGAATAGAGCTAGAGGGCCTTTTCACACCACGCAAGGGGGATAAAGGTGTAAAAAGGCAGTAATGAGCTCAATAGATGAGTGCCGGTGTGGAAGTAGAGTTTGAATCATGTTATCCCGGAGCATAGTGGCCTCAGGTAGATACAATACAAGGCATCTCTGATCATAATAGCTGAAGAAATCATAGAGAGAGAAGCACTCTCTGAACAAACAAAAGAACCTCCCTCTGATAAGTAAAATAATATAATATATCATCACAATAATAATTATTAATTAAATAATACAACCATTCTATAGTCAAAGATTAATTAGTGTAATAGTCATCAATTATAATTAATTTAATTTAAATCATATGACCACATGGATTGACCTAACTTATAAAGTCATGTTGGTCTATCTAAACTATCGAAGTATAAATATATGTCAAGGGGGCATGGAAAAGGGGATCAACCAAAAACATCATCTTATAATCGAAGGTTTTGCATGTATAATTAGCAAACACCATTGCTACTTCATACAAGGCAGCAAGGAATATCATTGAAGGTTGAAGACACAATTCAATCAACATGTTTGACCACCAATTAGCATCGGATACGTAAGAGTCAAAAGACATGTTAGAGAGGGCAAAAGAAAGCAAACAGGTTGTTAAATGCAAAGTCAAGGGAGATTGTAGGGTATACATGGCAAAAGGTACACTGACAATATATACAACACACGTATAAATGTGGCAAAAGATACATGGACAGTGGTGACTAGGCATCGCATGGGCACATGCATGCAATGGAACCGATCAAAGCAATATATCAGCCATGTTGAATGAATAGGGTGATGTCATTTGTTGGCTATTTAGACCATTTAGGAAGCCCACCAACTCCATTGAGTACGGGTCATATAGGCAAGGGTCCCATCGCCAATGGAATAGGTATGCAAGGGTCCCACAACCAATGGAAAAAGGTATGATAATTTGCATATTAGTAATGTAGTATATGTTGAAGTATAAAATCTAATGTTATAAAAAGATATAATTAGAAATGAAAATGGAAATAAATATATGTAAGGAGGGTATATACAATTATGTATATAATATAGTTGGTATTATAATTATCGATTTGGTAATCATAATTTGTAATATTGATTCAAAATACGATTATAACAATCAAATTCATCCTAATGATATAGTCATTATATGATTACCATTCATTGCGATTATTCTTTTGTAAGGAGTTTAATGCAATAACAAATACTATTAGTGAATGATGAATAAGTCCATAAGAACCATTGTATCAATTATGTGGTGGATAGGGAGTGTGCACCAAGGGAGGAGTAAACTGCTCACATTGGGAGAAAGAGAACTACATGTAGATCGTGTCCAAACTAGAGCATTTGTAAATCTACCATCCATTACCAGATTTGATATATGGGAATATGGATATTATCTATAGTTACTAATAAAGTTTAGTTATGATACTTACAAGTTGGTTTATATATGATTGGTTGTATCAAGATTCAACTTCTAGAGAATCCCATATTCTTTCTAGGATCAGTCTAATCCGACCCAGTAGAAGGGGTCATTACATGTGGGCATTACAAGGGTGTCTTGAACAAGGCTGCATCTTTGCTAAGTGTTTTATTGTGAATTAATGCAATGCGAATTCTAACACCTACCTAAAGAAGGTGTATAGGGTACTATGTTAAATCTCATGCCAATTGGTAATTAGTATGACATTATCGGTCCCATGGAGGTTCCTAATTTTTTAATGTTTTCATTGAAAGCATTCATCTTGTTGCACTTGTAAAAGAAGGGTTGTCTACACATTTCACAAGCGTCTAGAACCAAGGAGCAATTATAAGAGAATTCAATTAGTATTGTAACTATAAAATTGCTATTAGATGTGCTTAGGGCAATGCATTTCTTTTTTGGTCGATGCAAAGATGATAGAACATTGTTCTTTATAAAGGTCGTCGATATAACCTTGCAGGGCATAATGGTTAGACTGAATATTAGCTTCTAACATAGGGATTGAGAAGGTGCAAAGTCGTAGACTTGCATTTCTTTGAAATCCAAGGCTAAGTCTAATTGTAATTCTAAACCCTTGTGGATAACTCTATTGATGTAATTTATACTATCAATTAATAAATTTATTGCTTCATTGCTACGAAGGTGTGACATGACTATTTCAATTCACTCGCAAATAGCCTTTTGTGAGTAGATTGGGTTAGGTTGCATGGTTGGATAAGCCTTAATCGAACCCTTTGTTGATGGCTACTTTAAGGATCTAAGTTAGGATACTCACAAACTTGGTGCAGGAGCACACGAGGGATGAACTTTCAAAGAACATTTTATATTATAAAGTCAATTAGAGTCATATTGTTCAAACATGATTAAAATAGGAATATTAATGTAAAAGGATTAAATTAATCCTACTTGATATGTATTAGGTCCATTTATTATGTTTAGTGCAATAATATCAAGATAGATGAAAATTGTCAAATATGTAATAAAATATTGTCATAAAATGTTGACAATATGTAGAGTTGATGTAAGGGAGAAGGTGAATGGTAATGAGGGGTAATTAATTAGTTATATAACTTGAAAAGGCTGTAAAATATGATTCGTTGGTCATGATTTTCAGAATGTAAGGGTTGGAGAAGTTGGAAGAAGTGAAATAAAGAGAAGTTTGTTTTTGTGAGTTTTATGATATATTTTGGAGTTATTTTTCCAGAAATTGGAGTGCTCTTTTTGTTGGTGCATGCACATATGAATTGATACAAACCTGTGCGACATAGCTTTGGAAAGGTATTTCTTCAATTTGGCATTGGTTTAGATTAATTTCATCGTGATTTGAGAAAGTTTTGGTCAATTTAGTGCAGACTGGTAAGAATCTAGTTTTTATGGTAGCAATTTTGGCAAACGTTTAATAATTTTTATTCTACCAATTGGATTGAGCTATAAATTGGGGAAAGCGTGTTTAACTCATTTATTATCAATCTCATAAAAGTAATATGTGATATATGTTTATTTGTAAAAGTTATGGATTAATCTATAAAGCATCTGGATGTTGTCCCAGCTTATGAATTTTGGTTTGATTCTTTACATGATGTGTAAAAGCTCACTGTTGAAACTTCTTGAGTGCTAACTCCACAAGAAGTGTTCTAGAGGGGTAGCTCTGCATCATAATTGGTATTAGAGCAAGTTAGTAGATTCATGTAAATTGAACTTTTCAGATTGAAAAATGAGAGTTAAAGACATCATGGAAGAAGTTGATGAAACAAGAGCATGGCACCGTCAAAGACATTCAATTATTAGGACAAAGTGCAAGTGCAAGGGAAAGGTATATAATGTCATGGTAGATATGGGTTAAGTTGATAATATAGTTTCAATAGAAATGGTCAAAAATTTGATGCTTCCAAGAGTTTCTCATTAAACACCTTACAATTTATTTGGGTTAGATGATAACCAATGGATTGATGTTATTGAACAAGCTTGTGTTCCTTTCGATATTGAAGAGTACTATGATGATGTTGTTTGCGATATAATTCCTTTGAGAGATTGTCACTTATTGTAGGAAGAGAATGGCAATTTGATAAGTCAACCATATATGATGGTAGAAAGAATACATATCCCCTCAAAAAGGACGGAAAAAGGTTTATTTTGTTTCCATTAGATGATGATGATGCATCATGGCCAATGACAAAGAGCATAGGTTTGATTGATAGATTAAAATTTCCAGTATTTGAAGAATGTGAAGAGAAAGAAAAGAATGTTTGGAGGAAGAACTTTTTGATCATGAAATTGTACAAGGTGTTGATGTATGTGAGTTTGGGACAACAATCCTAACAAAGTAAGAGGAAATATATCCATTGAAAGAGAAAGATATTGCAGTACAACAAGAATAACATAGAGAACAAAATAATGAAGAGGTTCTTGAAGTAAAAGCTGAGGAAAAGACAAAGAAGCTTATAAGGACAGCCGAAGAGAGTGTGAGCATGCTGAAAGTTCAATAGTGATTAGGACAATGATATGTCCTTTAAGTAGCAAGAAAGGTACGGTCCAAGAGAGTACCCCTATGATAGAGAATATAGTCATGGAGAAAGAGGATAGTTTGGTACGCCAAAAGAAATGGCATGAAGAAGAGGCTTGGCTTGTGAAGCCTGGTTTCATCTAAAGAGAAGATAAGATAAGATAAGATAATGATATTAATGTCCAACAAAAGACCACAAAAAGGTCTATGGGATTGTAGAGTTACAACAATGAGGCTGGCAATAGCAGGAGCACCAAACGGTGTCAAAAAACAAAATCAAACAACAAAACAAGAAGAAGAAAAGAAACAAAGAGAGGCCAAGGAAAACGACTAAGATTCCTTTCTAGGCAGAAAGAAATCTGTCGCAGAAGGATAAGCTTGTCGGTGAGTAGAAGCTTTGCTTTGTCTTTGAGAACTCACAGAGGAGTGTCGCTGCTGCAAATAGTTGGTGCGGGATCTGACAGATCTGGTAGATTTGGAATGGTCAGAGGAGCTAGTAGAACTAGACGACCTTTTCACACCCTACAAAGGAGATAATGGTGTAAAAAGGCAGTGATGAGCTGAGTAGAAGTATGCCGGTGAGGGAGTAGTGAATGTAGAGTGCTATCACAGAGAAAAGTGGCCTCCTGAAGATAAAGTGCAAGACACCGCTTATCATAGTAACTGAAAAAAATCATAAAGAGAGAAACACTCCCAAAACAGACAGAAAAAAATGTGTCTTTGATCTCATAATAGATAAGACAACGGAAAAGAAAGTGAAACTCAATCTTAGTCTCATCCAAAGTACACAATTTACAGATTTGTTCCCCGCTGTCAATATGATGGTTGGTCCGAGCCTGAAAACGGTGAGAACCAACTTTGAAGGATCCCAAGGAGATACATAGGGCATTAGACCATCGCCGAGAAAGGTAGCTAGGATGAACAATAATCCCATCGGAGATCTCCAAAAAGTGCTCTGCATAAAAGGACATCCTCGAACGTAACCCAGTGGGCGAGTTAATCTAGGTAGTGGTAATGTATTGTCTATAAATGTCAAGTCTGACATGCTCATTTAACTCTTGTCGTGAGTGGAAAAGATGAGCTGGGGCATTTAGCGAGAACTGTTAAGGGGGGAGGCGATTAATATCTATTCCAATCAATCCCTGCAAAGAAGAGGATTGTGCATACCAATAGTGAGCACGAGGACCAAAATCAGAACTCGCAATAGTAACCGAAGTGCAGTAAGCCAAGTAGGAGTACCAATCATGGTCCCTAGCCGAATCCACAAAACCACTTAGATGATGGAGGAACCAAATTAGATCAAAAATGGCTGCAAGACTAAAAGGATGAGTGTCGAACTCAACAAGAATGATACTATGAGGAGTAAACCTATGACATCTAATGATGTGCTGCAAAAGCAATGTCTGAACTTGCTCGAGCGATGCCCAATCAGAACCAAGGAGACAAGAGCCAGACCATAGACCCATAAAGAACTGTCGGCCGCACAAGGGAGTCCAAGAGGGATAATTTGGACAAGGTATCCTGAAAGTGATGTCTAAAGCATTGTTTTTCAAGCATAGCAAGAGAGCCCATACCCTTGTTGACCCTGGGCATAATCGTTAGTCTCATACTTAATCGTGGTCCAGAAAACTTAACCCCCAGATAAGTATAAGATGTGGTGATCTCAATCTCTTGACCCTGAAGGAAAAAGTGAAGATGGGAGGTCTTCAAGTAGTTAAAGATCATGACCCGAGTCTTAACAAGGTTAACCACAAGCTCTCGTTGGTAACAAAAGGAAGCCAAGCCATCAAGAAGCCTCTGTAAACTATCTGGAGAGGAAGCAAGAAGAACCACATCATCTGCAAAAAGAAAAATGGAGATCGAAACCTAGTGTAGATAGCACCCATCACCTAGGAGTGAAAACTTCATAAGGAAGTCCTCCAGCTCATCAATATACAACTTGAACAAAGTAGGAGAGAGAGGACATCCTTGCTTGACCCCAATAGTGTTATGGATCGGATTCGAGAAACCCTCGAGGGTTTTGAATCTGCCAATCACAGTCTGATATAATCTCATAATAGTGATAAGTAACATATTAGAAATCCCAAACTCGTGAAGCCTCTCAAAAACGGCCATCTTAGGAACAGAAACAAAAGCTTTGCGAAAGTCAACAAAGCAATAGTATACCTTCTCCGATCTATGTCTAGCCTCCTCAATAATAGCTCGTAAAGTGAAGATGTGATCCATGGTTTGATTATCAGCCCAGAAACCAACCTACCCTCTAGGCCCACAACCTTTCCTGTCAAGTTCACCAGTCAGCATAGTATTAAGGGTTGTCGCATAAAGTTTGGCAAAGGTATGCCCAATCATGATGGTTTTGTAATTCCCTGGATCAAAAACCAAATCGGTCTTGTGGATAGCATAAATCAAATGCCTGGACCAAGAAATTAGGAACCTAGTGCAAATCACTCTGTTGAAAACTCTAGTGAGAGAGGGACCCAGAACCGAGGCTCCAAACTTGAAAAGTTTTGCCTAGAAACCCTCTTCATCTGCCGCTCCGCTACATCTCATGGATCTGATAGCCTCATAAATGCAAGAAGGGGTGAACATGTGGCAAAAAGGAGGCGGGAGGGGGTGCAAAGAAGGCTGCCCAGGGATGTCATAGAGCTGCGGTGTGGGAGGCAAGAGAGTGAAAGTCAAGGGTGGAGGCGGAGGGGAACAATAGGGAAAAGGGGTGCGCCAAAAGAGCTAGGGGTTATAGATCAGTGTGGTTTCTTCTTACGAAGAAAACGAAGGTAAGATAAACGAAGGCAAGCAAAGTCGAGGAGTGAGCCTCAAAAGCAAAATGCATCAAGTGATGGAAAGCTTTACAATCCACATCGAACCATTCGTTCATGAGACAAGTATTACGGTGTTTACTGCGGAGGGGCAGCGAAGGACGGTGAGGAATGGAAAGGACGATAGACTTCTTGATGGTCGTTGCAAGCAAGTCAAACATGGAGCTGGCCTCACAAAAGTCAAAGAAACATGTAGGGTTGAGGAGTCTCAAAAGATGAGAGGAAAAAAGCTCACAATCGCCGTCAAGAAAGTGGAACGAATGGGTGAACGAGTAGTAACAGATGAGAGATGAGGCGATGGGAGATGGGGCAAAGTGAGAGGAGAGATGCACATACTAAGGAGAGCATGATCCGCAAGAGGGAGGCATAGGATGGTGAAATTGTGGATTCTAGGGATGGAGGGATAGGTGATGGCATAATCAACAATGCTAGCACCACTACAATGAGGCCAACAAGTAAAGAGCTCAGATCCCAAGAAGCAGGAAAGACCATTCAAGATCACAATGCCTAAAGACTGACATAGCTACAACAGATGGTGACCATAACAAGAGAGCAATCCAAGAGCATCATTAGAAGAATGTTGAAGCCCCAAAGTGGTCGGATCAATCTTAGTGGAGTAGATAGAATTAGAACTATGATCGTAAAGCGAAGTCTGGAGTTCTTTGGTCCTTGCGTTGAAATTCCCAAGAATAATGATGTCCCCTAAAGCAGCAAAATGAGAGATAGTCTCGCTAAGATCAACAAAAGGGTCCCTATTCTTAGTACCATGGAGAGTGTAATGGGAGGTAGCTAGTAGAAAATAACAAATAGCCAAGAAGAAATCACATTGACAATGACTCTTATGGTCAATGCGGTCCCATAAGACTCTGGCAAATACATCAGAGTGAACAATACAAGTACCATTGAAAATATCATCCTTAATCAGACAAGCAACACCACCCGACCCACAGACCCCACCAGAGGCACGAACCTCCTCCCTACAAATAGATAACTACTGATAACCTGTAACACTCGGAAGGGGATGCACAGGGCTCTCATGAGTCTCGATAATAACAAGAATATCTGCGGGCCCCACAACCTCATACAAAACACTAGGTAATGAAAATAAGGAGCCATTGTCATTCTAGCAGTTATCAAGAAGGGAGCAAGTGGGGGTCTCCCTCTCGTTCAACTGCTGGCGGGACCATCATTTGGCCTTGGGGGCTTGTCTCTCTTCCCAACCACTAGGGGAGAATCTCGAATAACTGCTTTGAGATTTTTGATAACTGCCCATTTACCAACACAACTTACCTTGGCCACTACACCACGAGCATGTTTCAGCTCTGCTACCTAAGCCTTCATGAGATCTTCATCTAGGAAAATTTTGTCAGGAAAAGAGAATAACTTCCTCTTAGCTCTGAGAGCCCGTAACCTGTCTCCAAGTGAGAGGAACTGGATAAATAAGACGCCACCATGGCCAACCCAGCATTTGTCCAATGTGATGTTGTAAAGGCCAAGCTAATCACAAAGAAAAGAGCATCCAATTGAAAGAGGATCAAAAATAGGAGGGAGTCCACAAACTCGTAGATTGAGTTCATGAACTCTTTTCACACGCTCATCTTCGATCTTTCCTTGAACCATCTTGTCAAAAGTAGCTAGAGGCGTAGAGTCTGTGTTTTTGCAAAGGGAGGCCCATGACTTAACTTTTTGTTTAGTTTCAAATATAAGAGAAGAATGCTTTGTTGCTATAATAGATTGTTCCTCTTTGATGGTATGAAGCCCCTCAAGTTGCGCGATAATGGAATGGATATTGGATTGCAAACTTGCAATCTTGGAGGTGAAAGTATCGGAAAAGCCTTGGATCAAAGACAAGTTGGAGCTTGTGGTGGCCTTGAGTTCTGAGACAGTATTAGTCAAAGAGATCATTTGCTCTTTTAACTGCATATTATCCTTTTCCAGTTTGGAAATCCTATCACAAAGTCACTAATAGATTAGAGTTTTCTGAACATGTGAGGAGCAAGAGTCTCCATTATCATACATAGTTGAAACCCAGTAAATAAAACCAGCAGGCAATAACCAGTATGATGCAAACCTCACATTCCTTGCATAGAATCACTAGCATAAAAAAATCTGCAAGCCCTTGCTCTAAATTCACGATAGGAATCACAAAAATCACCTATAAACCAAAGCCATTCGCAAACACATCAGCGGCACCATCAATCGGCGGTAACACACCCTTGATTGGTAGTAAGTTACATAGTCATATGCAAAAGCAACCATGACAGATGTAAAAATGAGGTATAAATGAGGAGTCAACTTCATACAGTTGAAAATACAGGAACCAAGAGGGTGCAAATATGGCAGTGACAATCTCAAACAGTATCCAACCCACAACCAGCAGTGATCAAAACAATAACAGCCTCGAGGTTGTCACACCCAAACTCAAACAAGAGCAAACTGCCACTAGTAACACGCTGTGGGAATGAGAGATATGAGAGAAAGAACAGGGGAATGCAAAGCAGGAGAAAGAGGCTCTGGGAACTGAAGAGAGAAACACAAAGAAAAGAAACTAGTAACCCGTAGTCAATGAGAATAGCCACGACAAAAGCAAACAAACTAAGGAAACCCATGCACAACCGCCCAAATCATAGAGCTCGGACGCCATAGAAAACCACGGTAAAGGTGAAGAGCAGGTGCAGAAGGGAGAAAGTCATGACTGGAGAGGTCATCGCAAATGCTTTCAAACAAAGGGAAACACAAGACAAACTCAAGTGTTTATATCTTCTCCAAGCAACAAGACTAAAGAGTTTATGTCTTCTCCAAGCATGGAGATATGGCATGAAGATATTGACAACAAAGGTAAGTTTCATTGGAAAGTATATTTGGTAAAGTTGCAGCTGTATGCAACAACAAAGGCTCAACACATGATGATGCTGATGGCAAGCTATGGACAACGAATGGTTTTTGTGTTACCAAGAAGAAGCAAGCCTACAGTCAAACTCAAGATGACATGGCAGCTCTAGGTGCTTGAAGCCCAAGCCAGAAGATGACACGAAGAGGAGAAATACAAACATGGGATTAACGTTCAAGGAATATTTTAAATTGTAAAGTCAATTAGAGTCATATTGTTCAAACATGATTAAAATAGGATTATTAATGTAAAATGATTAATTTAATCCTACTGGATATGTGTTAGGTCCATTTATTATGTTTGGAGTCATATTGTCAATATAGATGAAAATTGTGAAATATGTAATAAAATATTGTCATAAAATGTTGACTCGGAGAGAAGGTGAATGGTGATGAGGGGTAATTAATTAGTTATATAACTTGAAAAGGCTTTAAAATATGATGTTTTGGTCGTGATTTTCAGAATGTAAGGGTTGGAGAAGTTTGAAGAAGTGAAATAAAGAGAAGTTTTTTTTTGTGAGTTTTATGATAAATTTCTGAGTTATTTTTCCAGAATTCTGACTGTTCTTTTTGTTGGTACGAGCACATATGAATTGATACATACCTGCAACTTATATTTTTGGAAAGCTGTTTTAGTTAGCTTCAATTTGGCTTTGGTTTGGATTGATTTTATCGTGATCTGAGAAAGTTACAGTCAATTTAGTGCAGACTGTTCAGAATTTTGGCAAAAGTTCAATACCTTTTATTCTGCTCATTGGATTGAGCTATAAATTGGAGAAACGTATTTAACTCATTAATATTCAATCTCATAAAAGTAATTTGTGATATATTTTTAGTTGTAAAAGTTATGGATTAAAGTATTTGGATGCTGTCCCAGATTATGAATTTTGGTTTGAACCTTTACATGATGTGTAAGAGCCCACTGTTTAAGCTTCTTGAGTGCTAATTCCACAATAAGTGTTCCAAAGGTGTAGCTTTGCATCAAAACTACATCCAAATGCTTGACTTTCAAGGACATACAAGATGCAATGAGCATACACACACTTTACCTTTTTTACAGCCTATTGATCATGCTCAACTCAGTAAAGGAGTATATACTCTAGTTCCGCTCATCTCAAGAGGAATTTGTAACTTGTTGAAAATCTAGATAGAAGTCTGTAACAATTTAAAAAAAATAGAATTGCCAATGAATATTAAAGTTGAAGTAATTGACAATGGATACATATGATAAACTTTAATGGCACGGGGCTATAGCAATTAGATCCTTGTTGATGGAGGTACCACTATGTGTGAGCATTCTTCTTGTACTTGAGTATGAAGGTTATGACTTGTTGAAGTAATGAAATTACCAAACTTAATAGACTACTATTTGCTCTACAACTTGATTAGGAAAGAGGCTAATGAATGGTGTACAACCTTCATAACCATTACTAATGACCATTTAACAAATTAACTTAGTTCAAGTTGCAAGATTCAAAATTCATTGTTCAAATATGATTATATGAATATCATATATCATAAAGATGCTCATGATGACAATGAGCCGAATAGCATGAAACAATGAAATACTAATAATGTATCATGGCCATATCAAAGTGAGTACAATCAACAAAATGACAAAATGTCAATAATGAGAATGGAATCATCTCAAGTGCTCTCTAATCATCCCCTATACCGAAGTCCTCATCACTGGAACTACTAGACTCCTTGTGGGTAAGATATTGATCGTCTTAAGGAACACCAACTAGCCCTACATTGGCTTTTGCTACATCGTCATCTTCATCAATCTGAGCTGGATCCTCTGGTTGCACATCCCATCATGTTGTAGTGCTCTCCTTGTTCTCGCATGTCTTGTGATCTTTGAGCCACAAGCAACCATGTACAGCAACCAACTTCTCCGCTCTCTTAGAGGTAAGTCTATTCCTCTTAATAGAGTGAATAAAGCTATAGGTGGACCAATTCCTCTCTACAGCTGAGGAGCTAGACACCTAAGATAACAAAGTTGAAAGTTACAACTTACAAGCTACAAACAAACGTTCATACAATTTGTAACAAATGATAAATGGTAAATCAATGATTAATAATTATTGAATCAATGAATCATAAATTAAAATCAGCAAAGTAAAACTCTTAAAGTTAAGATTATAAAAAGGCTAGAATTAGTAATTAGTATTACAAACCTAAGAAAGCAGTCGGATGGCTAGTGAGGTGATCTTTAACTTTTGTGACGCATGACATTTCCACCACAAAATGGGATTCTTTTGTGCCATGGTTTTGAGATCCACCTTTGCAATATCCGAGTATCCTACAAGTTACAAGTTTTAAAGTTTACAACGTAATATTAAAATTATAAATAACTTAAATAAAGTTATAACTTATAAGTAAGGTAACAATTAATTATTAGAAGAACTTATAATTATAAAGAGTTTAGAGCATTGAATCAAGATTTAAGGATTACCTGAAAGACTAGCAACTTCGGACCACTCGGTGCGAATCTCACTAGCAGTCTCAATATCGTACATTTTGGTAATGCATCGAAAGAACCCATTCTTCACCTCACCATTCCAAAGTGGTGTGACTCTACTAGGCCTAGGTATGTACCAGTTCGGGTTCAATGCATAGGCAGTCATGTGCAAAGAAGTGTTCAACTTCTCCCACCTGTGGTGAATGATAGGCTCAATGTGCTCCATATAGAATGCTAGAGTGGGGTCTCTATCATGCACAACAACTCTCATCTACCCAAGCATGGAATCAATGCACTCATAAACCTCTCCAAGGTTAGGTGAATTTGCATCTCCATATCTGATCACTTGAAACATTGGAGTAATGATGGAGACTGTGTATTTTGCGTCACTCCAAAATTGATCACTCTTCATTGTCTCCTTTACCCTCTTCCGTTGCTTTGTCCTGGACTCAGGCCATCGATTACATTCTTGTGTCATAACCATGAGTTGCAATGGCTCTTGCAACTCAATCATTCTCTCCAAGAGAATATAATATAATGTGTACTTTGTCTCAATTGGTTTCAGGAATTGCTTCCTTGCGAAGCTCCTAAAAAGTGCATGTGATGTATGGTGATTGCAGATAAACATCTACACCTCTCTCCCATCATTAACCACCTTTCTAACCCACTCTATTTTCCCCATGTCTTTGAGTACATTTTTCATGGCATGCACACAACATGGAGTCCACCAAATATGCCTATAGGCTGCCTCAACAAGCCTCCTTGCAGCTTTGCACACATGTCTTGCATCTGTCACAAATTGGACCACATTTTGTGGCCCAACCTCTTCAATGGCTTCCCTAAGCACATGAAACTGAAAATCAGCATCTTTACGATGCCCTGAACAATCAACTGTCTTCAAAAAGTATGGGCCCTCGGTTTATGTAACCATAATGTTGATGACCGGACAATGACTAATGTTTGTCCACCCATCCATGATAATGCTGCAGCTTGACTCCATCCAACATGCTTTAATCTACTCCATCAAAACCTTGTCATAGGCTCTATCCAACACTGTGGTCCTCAGCTTGTGGTCACCTGGTGGTACATATGATGGCTCTCCCTCGTTTACTGCCATGGACATCATCCTCACAAAATAAGGAGATCGAGCTACATGTGTAGAGATGCCATTGGCAAAGAAGAAATCACCAATAGCATCATCTAACCGGTCCCTTGCATACATGTTAAATAAATGAGCAATGGGGTTATTACCACTACGACTTGTAGTTGCTTTCTGTTTCCCCCTACCGCTATCCCCTAGTGACTGTGTGTAGGTGACATAGTCCTTGCTCTTTGATGCAAGATACGAGTAGATGTATCTCACTGCCCCTGTAACTGTTGTATATTTTGTAACTGTTGCCTAGCAAACAAAGATCTAGGCACTGGAACATCACTATCATCAGGAATGCCCCATAGTTTGTTCACTTCAATTTTGTATTTGACATTTTCAGGATTTGATAAGAATATGCATGGGTTCATGCCATAGCCACTCCAAAAAAGGTGTGAATTAACTCTTGTAATGCTACCAAACCATTCTGCACCACATATATTGCATTTCCATTTATGTGTGCCACCACCTGAAGGTGTGGGGTGTGTAATTTTTGTAGCAAACTGTTTTAGAGGGGACTTTGGATCATAAGGACCCCTAGCATACTTTGTCAGAATCTCTTGAGGGCAATCAATAGAAGGCACCTTTGGTGCAACATAAGAAGGCCCTTCCTCAGGCTCAGTGTAACATACAGATTTTCCTAAACAAGTTTTAATCTAGAATTAAACTGATTTCCTATTTCATTTCTTATGACTATGATTTCCATCAACGGTATAAACTGAAATTAAAACTCTTTTCAATATACATTACATATTCTACCGAGTTTTCGAGAATACAAAATGAGATGTTAACATTTAACTTCATAATCAGCTGAAAGTAAATATCAGATGTTCTTGAAATGAAATATCAAATTGAGAAATTATTTATTGTAATCAATTATCTACTTCTAATTATTCAACTGAAATTAAGTAATAGATGTTCTTGAAAGGAAATATCTAAATAAAGTAAAAGCTATTTGTAAGAAAAAACTATTTGTAAAGTAAATAGCTTTCATCTTGAAAAGAAATAACTAAACATTTAGAGGTGTAAAGATCATATAGTGTAATTTGTGAAACTTCTTTTACTTGTCCAAACCTTGGCATTGGTGAGAGGAGAAGCATTAACATAGGCTTAATCTGCCAATCGTGGACCATTACTTATCCCCACTTATTCTAATTTAATAGAATGACCCTCCCTACCCCGAGGTCGGGCTTGGGATGTTCATATGTCCAACCATCAGAGTATTCAGGTGGGTTGAAGTCCCAACAGTTATTCGACAAAATAATTGAAGCGTCTGGACAATCAACAAGATCACTTGTTCAACAAATCTGCCTAATTCTATGTTGGCCAAGGATTTCAAAATGTGAGTCAACAAACCCAATCTCCACCACTTAGCTTGACAACTTTCTTCATGTGTGGAACATGCATGAGCTAAAGTAATGTTTAATTTATTATTTATTTAATATTACTGATGTCAACTTCTTTTTGCAGATTCTCTACACCTCCTCACCTTATTCAGGCCTCCAAGCTGGTGATTCCTAGGTGTTATCATATTATATTTGCAGTAGAACATTCACCTTCTTCACCATATTTTGGCACCATTGCCTGGTGATTTCATTGGTGTTCTGATTTGAGATGTTCTAATCAGATTTATGTTACATAATTGGATGTATTTGGATTCAAACTTATTTGTTTGATTACACGGCATGGTTTCCAATATATGAAGCAAATTACAAATGTGTATATACATATGTTCCCTACCTATGATTCTTTGCAATTGAATAAAACTATCAGATTTTCGTGACATGGAAACGATTTCACAATTTTCTTACTACTATTGTTATAAAAATGAAAAGAGCTAAACTGAGAATCAGCGGACTTAGCATATAAATAATCTTGGATTGCTATGCAACGACTTGGCGAAATAAAGAAAGAAAATCAAGGTGCGATGTTTTCCTTACATGACTCCTTAAGCAATTTTGGAAGGCCTGCGCTTGGAATGAATTCTTACTTTCAGAATTGTGATCCGCGGCAAGTGATAAGAAAAGTTTAGGCAAATACAAACTCGAATTTCTTAGCTTTGTTTTTTTTGGGATTACCAACGGCCATGGGTTTTCAAGGACTGAAGGAAAAGAAATCGAATGCTTGAACAATTACGGGAGTCTAAGATATAATACAAAAATTTGACTCTACAACTTTCATCTATTACAAGAAACCATTCAAAAACCTTTTAAATCGATTTGAAAAGAAAAGAGAAAGAAAGGTTTAAAAATTATTATTATTTTATTTTCTCATCTATGCTTATGTGTACGTAATGATAGGGCGGCATCATTGGATTATTAATTATAATGTAATGGTGTCATCTTATTATTATTTACATATGATCATATTTGAGAATGTAAAATAATAATTAAATAATATTAATATTTGATAATTCTTTAAAGGTAAGAATTTATGTTTATTTTACATTATTTATTGTAATGTTCTACTTTATAGCTCATGCGTGTTCCACCATGAAATATGTTGCCAAGTTCTAGTAACCTCGCCAAGATGGTTTTAGGTCAAACCTGTCGATTCTAATGGCTAAACTACTCAACCATTCCCTTCTGATGACCCTGTTTAGCAATGCTTCCCCTCTCTCTTTAGTCTTCTTCCTGTAATCATTCAAAATAACATTCTTGCCAAGACATCAATTCAAGATTTATAAATTGCTAATTCAAAATCATTAAGTGATCGTTAGGGATTTCATCAATGTTAGAATAACTAACTCTACACTCTCATCATATATATACACAACAACTATAATTAACTAACTTAATTTCACATGATCATGAATAGATTGATACAACAGCTATAATTAACTAACTCACTTTCATATGATAATTAAATTGATACAACGGCTATAATTAACTAACTCAATTTCACATGTTATGAAGAAATATACAACAGCTATAATTAACCAACTCAATTTCACACGATCATGAAGAAATAAACAACGGCTATAATCAGTTTAAAATTTTAGGGCAAAATTTGGGATGTAACACTTAGATTGACCACCTACATTAGCCCCATAATTAGTTCCTTCAGGCTCGGGTTCAGGCTCATAATTAGATGCACTTGCCTCATTAATTTCAATGTCTTCTGCACTTTGGCCGCATCTAAATGCCATTTATAAAACTACATTTCACAAAATGAAAATAAAATTGTAAAAATGATCATGATACATTTCAGCCCAAGTAAAAATAAGTTAAAACATTACTATTTAAATTTAGCATTTACTATTTAAAAATTTAAGATATTAAAAAAGGAAGTTAAATACTAAAAGTAAATACTAAATACGTTTCAGCATATTCCATATTGCCATATTTTTATTTTAAGAACAATGAAAAAAATTCAAATTAATATAGATAATAAAAATCATAGAACTAAGAACTATCAACTATCAACAAGATTCAAGAATGAAACATTAAAAAATTAGAGTTGAAACTTGAAAGTAAAACTAAATACTAAATTTAAAAATTAAAAATTGATTTCTAAAACTAAAAATGGTAAAATAAAAAAATCCTACCTTAAATTTGAGGAGACACTTGCCAAATCAAATCTTCTTGCTCCTCTTGATCTTGCAATCCCTTGCAAAACCACCTATTAAGCTCTCACAAGCTCCTCCAAACTCTTTTTCTCACTTAGCTCTTTGTTGCTCCAAAACAATGAAATGAAATGGTGAAATGAAAATGATATCTATTGGTCTTATTAAACCTTCAAATAGACCACATGGGACCCACACCCAATTAGGGTTAGAATGCCTAAAAAACAAAAACAAAAATAAATGCAAAAACACTTTTTTTTTTCAACTTTTTTCGGCCTCTTCTTGGAGCACCCCGTGAGCACCTGGGTGCTCGACCGGTGCAGTAGGGGTACGGCGGCGGAAAAACTCCCGGTGGGGGTACTCAAGTGCGTGACACACCCGCATTGGGTGCTTGCGCACACCGGTGTGCTGGGGTTTTGACCCGGGTGCACGCACCCAAGTTACAGTGGTGATTATAAGGTTGAAGTTGCTCTTAATTATAGCTATCAGGTTGAAATGAAAGTGCTATGCAAATTTATTTTCATGTTTACTTCCCAGTTTAATGTTGAAAAAGGAGCTTTAAGTGATAAATTAAATTCTATAAGCTCTTGTCTGTAATGAGACATTTTATTAAAGATTCTAGACCAATAATGAATGCCATTTTATGGAAATCATGGCACTGCTAGATGGAGTAAGCCACATGTAAGGCATGTGGGCTGCCAAATGTGTTCAAGCTACACTTAAACCATGAAACCATATGACAGTGACATAGTAATCACCTGCTTGTTTCAGCTAAAGCAGATAATTTTTTTATCATTTCCAAGAAACTGGCATTATTGCTGGGTATTACAACAACTGTGGTTTCATTATAATTTCTTTCTAGTAGAACCTTGACAAATATCCTTGGAATTTCAGTTATGGCACTAATTGTGGCTTAAACTTTCCTAGGTTTCCCTGTCTGTTTCCAAAGTTTGTCTTCTGAAATCATTTTGATGACATTGGTAACTGTGAAAATTATATAGCCAAAATTAACGACAGTTGGAAAATTACATTTATTATAATGTAGGTTTAAATATCCTACAGTATCAGTTGGTTCATATTCCCTAGCAGTGGGAGTAGTTTGTGTCCACTTTCTTTTAGTAATGATAGTTATGGTTATGTGAATTTGTTGTTTGGATATCACTGATATTTATGGTTAGCAACATTGGTTCTTGTTTGTTTGTTGGTTCCAGATTGTTGGCTACTTAGTTGGAACTAGCCCACACATGATAAGTGCTGCAGTTGCCGGTCTAGCAAGATTGGTCTTTGAATTCTCAGATTTTTGCTTAAAAGTGCCAAATTTGCTTCCTTCTGCTCTTCTTCTGTTGCACAGCAAAAGCAGGGAGGTAGTCAAAGTATGTATCGTTATAGATAATAGTGTGCTTACAAGTATAGTAAAATTTTCTCATTAATTTGTGCTTTTGGTCAATGTTGACATTTTACATGGGAGAAAATAATTTGAACTTGTGGAATGTTTTGAACTAGTCTACTTTAGGGTTTATGAAAGTTGTAGCAACGAGATTACAAGCAGATGATCTCAAGAAATATCTACCAGATATACTAGACGGGCTGTTAATCTGGGCAGATGACTCAAAAAACCATTTCAAGTTAAAGGTGCAGAATTATTTAAGAGCTAGCATATATCTCTTAAAACTTTTAAGATTTTGAGAAGTGCAGTTAATGAGATAATTTTTTGCTATCTAGAACCTAACCGTCAATTTAATTGTTCTTGTTTTCATGCATCAATCACAGGTTCGTGTGGTACTTGAAATATTGATCCGTAAATGTGGGTCAGATTCTATCAGGGACATCATGCCGCAGAAACATATGCAGCTGTTCAAAAGCATTGTTGAGGTTAGGGTTGTGATGTCGTCACATTGCTTATTTATTTTTTACATATATTTGTCAAATTTAATTGAAGATCTATCTGGATTCTGAACACAGCAAAGAAAGGACAAAGCTATTTTGAGTAACACATTCTCGGATCATCTGGAAGCAGGAGCTTTGTGTCATTTGCATGCAAATAGAGAAAAGTAAGTAAACTAAAGCAATTGAAGTACATGAATTTTACCCTTTTTTCTTGGCCATTTAAATGTTTCCTACAATTATTCATAGATTGCCTTTATTCCACTTCCTTGATGTTGGTTACAATGGAGTAAACAAATGACAGCACTTATGTAGGTTTCATATGTTGGTGCCTTGTATAGTGCTATTATTATGATTAGTTAACTCCAATTAGAGACGTGATTAAATAAGCAAATGTTTATTTCTCATTTGTTCCTGAGACAAAAAACAGCTCTAGATAAGCATTCCCAAAAACCATGTTCTAGAAGTACTGATAACCTATAACGATTTCACTTTCATCTTATGCGTCATTATTCCTGCCAAATGAACAGTATGTTGTCGGTAAAATGTATAGTGTAGCCGACGGGTAGAGTAGTATCCGAACGGGTGCATGACGCTTGAGTCACCCCTTCGGACAGGTATATGTATACGTCCGAGGTGGACTTTGGAATCATTGTGGTAATCATCATTGATCATTGTAGTCATTGTAATCGGATTGTAATCTGCAAGTGCATACATGAATAAAGTACCTGTTCTGAATTGAATCGTGTTATACATGTGTTGAACTTCTTACCCTATGTAGTAAACATTTGGCACCGTTGCTAGAAGTACTTGGAATGAAGGAATGAGGATTAATGCCGAATTTGCCAAACAAGGATCGGAACAAGGTAAAAGATAAAAATGAACTAAGTATAGCAAAAGAAATTTTAATTTTAACACAACAAGCAGAGCGTAAATAAAGACTTCAGCAGATTGCCGAGGGGCACCAAAGGGGTGAAGAGGCACAAACGGAGGGAGTGCACTCACCTAGTAGGTTGAGGAGTGCCAAGGAATTGCTGGAAGAAACTCGACAATGCTTGAATTTGGTGGAGGAAACAAGAAAAGAATTCCTTAACCTGTATACGTCGAGGGGAGAGTGTCCGAACGGAAGGGAAGCAACTCGCACGCCTCGGAGTGCCAAGGGAGCACGAGCGTGGAGTGATCTCTTTGTTCCTGATACACCGGACGGACGGATACAGGCGGAGAATAGAACGTCACTTGAAGACCTCACCAGACAATGCAGTTGTTGGAAACAAGACTGTTGTCCAGAACAGCGCGGGAGCACCAAATAGCGCGGGAGTCCAGAACAGCGCGAGAGCTCAGAACAGTGCGGGTACACAAGTACCTCAAAAACAAAAGCAAGTAACGATGGCTGGCCCTAAAGAAAAGTTACCCAAGTTTCATGGTGATGGTTCAGCAGACCCTATCAGACATTGTAAAATGTGTGAAACCATATGGACGGAAAATGGTGTGACGGATGAGGATGATTTGTTAAGACAATTTTCAGCGACCCTACGGGGTGTGCCGATAGATTGGTTTTCTAACACTAGTCCTCAGAAACTTAATACATGGGAGAATGTTAAAAAAGAATTTATAGGAGAATTCAGATTACTCCAAGATGATAATGAAATAGTGGCAAAAATCTACAGCACCAAACAAGGAAAGAATGAGACAGTCCGAACCTATGCCAGGCGACTAAAAAAATTGATCGGAAAGATGGAGAGTCAACCAACGGATGGGCTGAAAAAATGGTGGTTCGTGGAGGGGCTATGGCCGGCTCTTAAGAAGAAAATAAAGATTGTACCACCGGCATCGTACACCGATGCATATACTCGTGCCATGGATTTGGAAAATGAACAAAAGACGAGTAAGAAGAAGAAGCATAAATCCTTTGATTTTGATGATTCATCCTCGGAAAGCAGTAGTAACGATGAGGAATCAAACAAGAAGGTGAAAGCACTATAGAAAGACATGCTTCAAATGATGAAAGAATTCAAAAATTTGAAAAAGAATCCGGATACAGTAAAAGGAGAACTGTGGTGCACAGATTGCAAGGAGGACGGTCATACGAAGGGTTCATGCTCAAAGAAGTAGTTTTGTGACATCTGCCAAGTGGCGGGGCATTCCCTGAAAGAGTGCCCGTTTAACTTGAAAGCAAAAGGACACCAATAGGTGTTACTAACGCAGGAAGCATCGAACAATAGCAATAACACGGGCAATGACGCAACTTCAGGTGGCTATCAATATAATAATAGATGCGAAAGGGGTGGAAACAATAACAATAACAATGGAGGCCGGAGTAGAATACAATATGATGCGAGTGGATGACCGATGATACAGTGTTGGGCATGTAATCTTTGGGGTCACTTCACGAGGGACTGTACTATGAAGGAGACGCCGCAACGACTGTGCAGATGGTGTGGTCCAGGGGACTATGAAGATTCAAAATGTCCAAAGCAAGGTGTAAATTTATTAAGTATTGAAACATGTGCTAAGAACGTGTTGGCGATCACGCGGGAGCAGGTGAGGAAAGCAAAATATTCGAATGTGGAAGAAGAGAAGGAGAGGTTACAAAAAGCCTGAACAAAGATAGAGAAGTAGATGAAAGCAGAGAAGTCATAAGTAAAAGACACTGTTGAAACTCCGAAAAGAAACTTGGTAGAACAAAACATGGTGAAACAGATAATGCAAATGGAAGTGCGAATTAAATTAAATGATCTTCTCACCATGCCACAGTTGCGTACGACTATTATAAATATGACACCGTCCCCGAGAGTGATGGAGGAAGCAAAGGACAGTAAGAAAACAACCACGGCAGCAGCAACAAACCCGATGTTACTAGCACTTACGACAGGTAGACACCCAGCAGTGGTGGAGATGGGCATTCTAGGTACGGTGCTAATGGATACAATAGTAGATGGAGGATCGGGAGTGAACGTGCTGCTGGAAGATATCTGGAAAAAACTTGGACAACCAACACTATGGCCACCCACCTTTCAGTTACAGCAAATCAACATGGGATAAAATCCTTGGGCACTCTGATGGCACAGCTAGTGACAATTAGGACACAACCATTTTTACTGGATTTCGTGGTCATCCCATTAAAGAGAAGAGGGTATGACGCCATCCTGGGACGGGAGTGGTTGGTGCAAGCTAAGGTAAAGCATGACTGGAAAAGGAACACCCTGTCCATGGAGAAAGGAGGTAGGAGATTTATAATTGATTTGCATACGCAGATGGTAGGAGAAGCAGCGTCATCGAACTCAAAAGGCGAAGTTGAGAATGACGACGAAGGGAAAAAAAGGATGGAACCAGATGAAGGGGTGCTGAGATTAGGAGGGTCAACTGATGATGACCTAGAGTCAGTAAACGGATTGCTACATTGGCAAATGGAAGATTATGAGGTCTTTCCGAGCTACAATATTTTGAGTATCGAGGAAGGAAAAGAAGGCCATGAGTTTTTGAAGGAGTACAATGAACTGAAGGAGGGAGAAGCGCAGGTGGATGAAACACTTGCCCATACATTCAGTAAAGATAAACCAATGAAGTATGAAGAGCCGACAGTAAAAACAATAAACTTGGGCGATGAGGAAAATCCGAAGAACATTCTTGGAGGAGATGATTGGAACCCAGTATTGAAGCGGCAGCTTGGACGTATAAGGACTTAAAAGGAGTGCCACCAGAGCTATGTGTCCACCGGATACCATCAATCGAAGGTGCGGTACCCGTACAAAAGCAGTCGTATCGAAGGAATAAGAACTATGCAGCATGGGCCGTGGAAGTTGCACAAACCAGGTGGAAGGTATGGCATCAGAAGCGTTTAAAATTGAACAACTTTCAACCCAGTCAATTGGTACTGAAGTATAATGGACAAAATGAAATAAGGCTTGGAAAATATAAAGTTAAATGGGTTGGACCATACAAGATACGGGAAGTTGGATATAACGGAGCAATTAAAATGTGGACACTAGACGGAAAAGAAATACCAGATGTCATAAATGGATCAAAGTTGAAAATATATAGGGAAAGGAAAGATCCTCCGCAAGCAAATAAATGAACGAAGAAAAGATGTCTGTAAATAATGTATATATGTATAATATTAAAATCGAATATAGTTTAAAATGTCAAAGATAAAATGAAGCATAAAGTAAATGTATTAAGAGGAATCAGGAGCAGAAATCTATCGTACAGCCTTAACAGAGACTATATAGAGGAGAAGCAAAATTAATAAAGTGAGTCATAAAATAGGGAAAAGTCTAGAGAAAAAGGCCATACGGCCTTGAAAAGAAAAGCGGTTAGATGACCGTACGGCTCCCCTAGATAGCCGTACGGCCCCAAAAAGAACTTATGTTGAAATTAAATGAAAAAAAGCGGAGTAAAGTTTTACATAACTGTACAGCCCCTAGATGACCGTACGGCCTCGAGGCTTTGGTGAGGTGAGCAAGACCGTACCGTATGGCAAATAGAAGGAATAAGCAAGACCTACGAAGCAAGCAGATAGAAGGAATAAGTAGTACGATCTCTAGTGGGAAAGAATACAAAGGAGGACCGTATGGACCCAAGGAAGTTCGAAATACATGTGAATCATTGATGATCATACGGCCTCGAAGCTTTGGTGAGGGGGCAAGCAAGACCGTATAGAAGATAGAAAGACCGTATGACCTCTAGTGGAAAAGACCATACCGTACGGTGGAATAAGGATTACAAAAGGACCGTACGGCATGAATTCGTACAGGCTGGGGGACCAGAGGAAGCAAGGCCATACGTAGGAGGAAGAAAGAAGGTCCATACGGCTACAGGAGTAGGAAGCACATAAGAATGTATGCGTTATATGTAAGAGATATTTGAAGCCGTTTTGAAACACAATCTCAAGCTAGGAGGAGAAGCCGTACGGCTGGAAAATAATTTCCCTGGGAGATCAAGTGTGTCTGTATTGAAGGCTCATGAAGAATAAAGTTCGTATGGTGGGATCAGAAAGCATTTCAAATAGATTTGGTGACCAGAGGAAAGGGAGAAGCTGGGACAGCCATACGAAGGGTATTAGGAAAGGAAGAGCAATTGTTGTAGTCAATTCACAAAGCAAGTCTGCAGGAAAGAGGAAGTGGAAGAGCAAAAAAAAAAAAGACGACGACAGATTGAAACAGTTCAGAATGAGTGCACCTAGGGTGCTGCCCCCTAGAACCCCAGTCGTTGCGGATATCAGTCATGGGAAGTGTGACCAGTTGATGAGACCTGGAGCTGCTGCTGTAGGCATGAGTGTCTGTGTCTGAGGTGGCACTCGGAGTAGGTGTTTGGGCGTGAGGCCGTCTTGGTGGATGCATAGAGAGCTCAGGAGGAGCTGATCATCCAGTTGAAGGCAGTACGACAACACTTGGCTCAGTGTAACTAGGAGTTGGAAACAGAGAAAGTGGCACGGGTGGCTATCAAGGTCCACTAAGGAGACAGTATTGTGTTAGCAAAGGCTACAGATGCAACGTGGTTTGGAGACCAGTTTGGTGTAGGCACGAGATGAATGTGAAAGTGATGTGACAGAAACAAATCTATCTTGTTGTAGTTAGTCAGTTAATGTATTTTGTTGTTAATTTGTTTCAGATATTTTGTAATTGTCGTCTGGAGACGACTTTTTTCTTTTGGGGGGGATGATGTCGGTAAAATGTATAGTGTAGCCAACAGGTAGAGTAGTATCCGAACGGGCGTGTGACGCTTGAGTCACTCCTTCGGAAAGGTATATGTACACGTCCGAGATGGACTTTGGAATCATCATGGTAATCATCATTGATCATTGTAGTCATTGTAATCAGATGTAATTTGCAAGTGCATACATGAATAAAGTACCAGTTTTTAATTGAATTGTGTTATACATGTGTTGAACTTCTTTCCCTATGCGGTAAACACAGTATAATTCGATCATAAAAGTTCATTCTGTATTAACCTAAACCTTGTTGTGTAAGGACTCGTGCCAATGATAGACATGGCATGATCAGAACATTTTCTCATAAGCAGTGACAGAAATCCCAAACTTTATAAGTGTTTCCTCTACTGGTGAATCAACATTTTTGGGCATGATTTTAACTCTGGAGGATTTTGGCTCCTAGAATGAATCCTCTGACCAAATGGATTTGATGTCTATAGGTATGCATTAGATTTTTTTGTATACTTTGTAGTTTCCAAACTTCTCAGTGAATCTGTGTCTTTGGGTACAAAGAAGCTGTCTTAGATTTCACTTTTCAAATTTTCCTTGTCCAATTTCAATTGGTTCTTTTGAATTAGTCTTAGCCCCCTTTTCTACTACTCTACATAGGTATGATCCACAACAATTTTCACGTCTTTCCATGCTTACTGGTGTTGGGTCTTCCCAGTACATATGAACACCCTTAGCTTATTCGCATTGTTTTTTCAAGTACCCCTTTCAGATTTGACCTTTTTTTATCAGGCCTTCCATTTTCTGGATGCTCTTCAGAGATTTTTTTAAGACTCTGGATACCCTTTTTCCTCTTCTTCCGTTTGTTCCTCAATTGTCAGACACACCTACCCAAGACAGACTTATGGCTTACTATTGGGAGGACTTTCAACTTAACACTTCATCAAAAATCACCTCGGATACCAATTTGTGGGCGTTCGGGGTGGCTTCCGCATTCGAGGCGGACGGATGCCGGATGCACTTGGATGCCCTGTGGGTGCTGGCCAGAAGCCAACCAGATGCGCAGGGAAGCTGATACTCACTCAGCTTCCCCTCGCATCCGGCTACCTGTGGCTAGCTTTCGGGGGCCCAGCACCGGCTAAGCCCAAAAAAACAATAAAAAATAATATTTTTTCACTTAAACTTGCATTAAGACATGTGATGGAAAGCATTTTTAAAGTGTTTTTTCACTATGAAACCCTAAAATGACCCTAGAAGTGAATATAGAAGCATTCATAAGAGTCATTTTAGAACTTTGTTTGCACTTACAGCCACTCCTCATTGTGAAGCTAAGTTTAGCATTTTTGAAGAGGATCGATCGAAGAGGGAGAGATAGCTTTCTCAAAGAAGTTTAAACCATTCAAGGTAAGTGATCAATCCTTTTCTTGAGTATTTAGATGTTTTTTTTTTGAGTTTTTGATGATTTTTTTCAAGTTCTTGAAGATTTTTTTAAAGTTTTTTTTCAATTCTTTTTTTTTTGAAAGATATGTAAAAGCAACTTTGGGTATCTATTTAAGTAGTTTTTCTCACTTCTTTCCACTTGTATGCATGATCATTGATGTTCATAGTTGTTAGGGACTACTTTAAATTTATTTATTTTCTTATAAAATAGGTTGCAAAAACCTAGGCAAGAATGGATACCAGTGGTAGTGCTAGTCAAAGTTCAGTGGGCTGCCAAGGAGGGGAAGGGACTAATAATTTCAAAATTGATGTAGGTTCTCCTTTGTGGAGACATACAACACGGATATCACAGGTTTCAGGAGGTGGCTCATACTATTGGAAGTGCAATTATTGTCAAAGTAACAAAGGAAAACCTTTCAATAGCTCATATTCCCAAGTGAAGCTTCATTTTATGGGCCCTGCTGGCAAAGGATTTGGAATGTGCAAAGGCAAAAATGGTACTGGGATGACTAGTGCGGAAATACTTTCATTTGTAAGAGAACAAGAAGCTGCTGATGCATTGAGCAATATATTAAAAAAAAGCTACTATCAAAGTCCTTCCTCAAAGAGCAAGCTACAGACACCCACTGAACCAGTTGCATCCTCCCAACACCCATTCTTGCAAGTAACTGTGCCAGGAGAGGATGAGGAAGAAGTGGAAATTTCAACCTGCAAAAGAGGCCCATTGCACACCACATTTAAAATGGAGGCAAGAGACCGTGCTGATGAAGCTATTGCATGTTGCCTCCATGCGAATGGACTTCCTTTCAACTTGGTGAGATTGCCATATTGGAAGGAAATGGTGGCAGCAATCAAAGAATCACCAACTGACTACACAAGCCTGGGCTATGAAAAGGTGCGTACAACTCTATTGCAACAAGAGAAGGCACATATAGAGAAAGACCTTCAACCAATCAAAATATCTGGGAAAACTTCAGGTCTAACTATTGTGTCAGATGGTTGGAAGGATACAAGAAATCGGCCACTGATTAATGTGATTGCAATTTCCCCCAAAGGGGCAATGTTTTTGAGGCCTATTGATTTTGAGGGGCAAGTGAAGGATTTTGAATTCATTTCTAGAATTCTCATCGAGGCCATCGAGATGGTGGGTAGTGAGAATGTGGTACAGGTGGTCACAGACAATGCCAAAAATTGCAAGGGTGCGGGTGCTTTGGTTGAGAGTCGGTATGAGCATATTTTTTGGACCTCATGCACTAAAGTAGATTGGGTGAAGAAAATATATGAAGAGGGGGAGGACATACAGATGTTTGTGACTAACCACCACATGTCACAATCCATTTTTAGAACATACTCCAAATTGGAGTTGCTGAAGGTAAATTAATTTTTTTAAATTACTAAGTTTCATGGTTTTGTAATTCAGTTAAAAATTAAAATTTATAATTATATTGTCAATTGACATATTGTTAACTTGCTTAGGTTGCTGAGACCCGTTTTGCATCTCATACAATTGTTATGAGATGACTCCTCAAGGTAAAAGATGCATTGGACCAAATGGTCATCAATAATCAATGGGGTGTATGGAAGATCTCAAATTCAGAAAGAGCACAAAGGATCAGGGATTTGATCTTGAGTGAGAGTTGGTGGGCTCGTGTGGCATATGTATTGGACTTCACCGAGCCCATCATAACTATGCTCCATTTTGCTGATATAGATACACCTTGCTTGGGGGATGTGTATGATAGCATGGACACCACGGTTGAGAAGGTACAACATTCTATACAAGCACATGAGAGTGACCCCACACAATGTGAAGCCTTACGCACCCAAGTGCAAGCAATTATCCACGATCATTGGAATAAGATGACTACCCCATTGCACCTTCTTGCATATGCCTGATCTCCTAGGTACTATAGTGACGAGGTAGTTGGTATGCCGAGTAGAGTTGCACCGTTTGCAGATGAGGAGGTTGCTGAGGGGGGCCACAAAGCTTTTACAAGACTCTTCCCATTGGAAGAAATGCATGAAAAAGTGAGGGAAGAATTTGGGTTGTTTGCTTCGAGGTTAAAGCATTCTCCATTTGCACTAAAGGAGCAAAATAGAATGGGAGCTATCACATGGTGGTACATGTATCGTCAACCTTTCAAGCATCTTCAACCTCTTGCAATCAAGGTCCTATCACAAGTAATTTTTTATTTTGTTTTGTAAATTTGTTTTAAAATCTTATGTTTACACTTGCATTTTAGAATTTAGTGTTTCACACATTCGTTAAAATTAATTTGCTTTTCATTTGTATGTTTTGTGACAACTCTATAGGTTGCTAGTTATTCTGCCGCTGAAAGGAATTGGAGTACATACTCCTTTATCCATTCAGTGAAGCGCAACCGGTTGGGCCCCAAGAAAGCTGAGGACTTGGTCTTTGTCCGCACCAACTTGCATCTTTTGTCACGTAAGAATGATCATTACAAGGAAGGGGCAACAAAGCTTTGGGATGTAGCCCCTGAGTGTGCAAATTTGGATGCAACACTTCTTGATCTTATTATAGTTGGAGACAGTGATGATGATAGTGTGGCACGTGGTGCATCTAGCATAAGTGGAACCATGCTTGGTTCAAATAATCTTTCAGCAGTTGGAGATGATGATGAGAATGTGGATTTTCTTGCGAATCCTTATGATTCAAAGCCAGACTCTGATTGATTGAATCTTTAGACTCCAATCATTAACTATGTTTTTATTTTGTTGGAATCTTGAACATGACCTATTTTAACTTATTGTTTAAAAATTAAGACTAAATGCTAATGTTGGACAAGCACATATTGATATTGATATATCATTGCTCGAAGCACTTCAAGGTGATCAAGTTGTTGCAAGTAGCATGATTCACCATCAACTTCGACCCCTAGAACTTTTGCCACTTGAAATGGAAGTTGCTGAGCGACTCACAAAGATGTGTGATGGTTCTCCTATCAGTCTTGAAGGTGCTATATTTGGTGAGAGTCTACATGAAGAATGGCAAGATGTTCCTGAGAATAGTACAAATGGAAATTACATGCTAGATGATGAAGCTCCTATTGGTAAGGATAGGCAAGGATTGTTAGGTGGTCATCAAGTTGCTCCCATGGAAAAGGAAAATAAAGAACAGTTTGGGTTGATGCTATGGTTGGATATTGTGTTTGAGCAACTTGGAGAGGTGTTTAATGGGGGAGAATATCAAAGAATCCTTGATTTTTGAGGATACACTTGGAGAGATTCACAAGGATTCATGGTTCACTGTTCACAAGGACAAGCCCCCAAAGGTGATATTTCATGAGCTGGATTCCAAGATTGATCCTGCCTGGACTTCCAATGAGTTCGATGCAGATGTTAGAGGGAAGATTCATCACCAATTGCGAGCCCCTGAAGCTATGGATGATCAATTGAGGTTTAAACAAGAGCTACCACCTAAAGCACACCAAGTTGTTTCTTTCCCTGCTCTTAACGATGAAAGGTTTGAAAGTTTTTATTTTGATTATGGAGACTCTGAAGAAACAACTTGTATTTGGATTAATCATGGACCCTATGAGTTGCCTCAATTGTTGATCTTGCATGATAATTTTCTAATGTAATGTCCCCTCTTTAGTTCGACATGACATTGATCATGGATTTTGCCTATTCCAGACTCTCGTAGGCAAATGGTGTGGAGAGAGAGTCAATTCTGCGGATCAGATGGTCATATCTTGCTCTTGAAGAAGTGTTAAGAGGTTATATTTTATTATTATGTGTTATTGGGGCCTACGTGTTATAATTTTAAGTTGAGTTGCACTTTTTATTTTATAAAATTACTTTCTTATAAAAAGTGCATTATAATGAGATTTTATAAAGGATGTTTCTAGAAGTTCTAGCAACTTCTTAGAAAAGTGAATAAATAGAGGGTTGGGCCTCTCATTTTGGACATGCTTGGATTTGAGATTTCTTCTACTTCTTCATTGTGGAGCAAATTTGTAGTCTCTTGGGTCTGCAAATTATTATTTGATCTTTGGGAACGAATCACTCCCTTGGATTGGCGACTTTGAGGGTGTGAAATATCACCTGAATTGTTGCATTTGAGGAGTTGGTAATTCAGCCATCTCATTTGGACTTCATTGAGATTCAGTTATAAGGGTTTACTTTGGTTGGAATAAGGGTTTCAGTTGTGCCCTAACATTTGTGGATTGATTAACAGGGTTTGAAGACACAGTTGTGCATTATTTTCAGACTGCCAGTCCAGTGTTTGGACCCACATTTTTGCTCATAACTCCTAATTGGCTTGACGGATGAATTTCATATTTTAGGGGGTTATTCAGCAACCCTAGGCGCCCAGATTTATTGCTTTTGGAGTGACAAAAAAAACGCTGCAATATTTTTATCTAGCAGCCGTACCAGGCAGTACCTGTACGGCCTTGTCAGTTGGGCAGCAGCAGCAATTTTGTGAGTCGGTTTGGGGCAGATTGTGAGGTCTTCGTGTGGCATTAATTCAGCATTCATATCCGGCAAAATTGGAGCTAATCCAGGTGCACAAACTGAAGTTTTGATTGCCAAAATATTGCATGTTATGGATTAGAACAGTCAGCACTGTCATTGCATAAATAGTTATTTCCAGTCATTAATAACTGTTGTAAAAGTTTCATCATTTGCATTCCAAATCTGAACTGGGTTATTGTTCATGTCATAACATTGCATTGTCAAGAGCTTGATGTATTAGAAGTGCATAGTTGTGACAGTCTCTCATTGTAATCAGTTCTATTTGCTGTCATAAAATCAGAATTGCATTGGACTTCATATTTGAGTTTCATATTGTCATCTATCTCTTAGATTGGTAGTGTTATAATCTGGAATTGTTGTTCATACATTATTGGCATCATATATTGAGGTTTCGTTGTACAACAATTAGTAATATTGCAGCCTTATTCGGTTACATGCCAACTGTTTGACAAAATTCCTAAGTCCAGTTTGAGGGTTACAGTGGCCTTTATAGTAAGGGTCATTACAGTGGTATCAGAGCTATAAGTCCTGCCATCCTGTGGAGGTCTTATAGGGAATTTGGAACAGCTGGATAGAAGGGAAAGTGTTTGACGAAATGTCAAAACACTAAAATCAGAACATTTATGTTTGAGCATGCAACAGAGGCTTTATAATTTCCGCAATACCAAAGCAAGACAAGATAGGATTTCAGACCTACAGAGCGAACAGTCTAGCTCATCTGTACAGGTGGACATAGAATCCAGTCATACAAACACAGGGGAGGTATTCTTTGATCAAGACTACGACTACAATATGGATAGAGGCGGGAATGCCGATCCAGATCAGCGAGAGGAAAGATTTTTACAGTTATTAGACACCTTGGCATAGGGACAGCGATTAGCCGAACAAAGAGCACAGGAACAGAATCAGAGAATGGAGCTTATGATGCAGATGATGGCTCGTCAAATGGGGTTGAACGCTAACATAGGTGGAGGAAATAATCAGAATGGTAACAATCAGAATGGGAATAATCAGGATGGGATACATAATGGAGGCGAACAAATTGGGAACAATTTCGGTCATGCACCCTAGCAAGCTAGGACAGTGAGTTCGAGACCTATGATTCCCACGTTCCTTCCTAGAGCTCCAGAGCAGCCAGTACCAGAACCCCAGATCACTGACATACAGGATCAGCTGAGGAGAGATTGGGAAGTAGGAGGTCCAGATTTTACAGATGCAATCACCTTTAGAGAGTATATGGATGTGCGGATGAAGCATATGCCCCGTGGACATGACAGGACTCAGAGCTATGAGCTACGAAAGAAAGTAGGGAAACTTCAGTTACCATATTATGATGGCTCGGGGAAGTCTACAGCAAGAGCTTGGGTTCAAAAACTTGACACATACTTTCAATTGAACCCTATGTCTGAGGAAGAAGCTATTAAGTATGCAGCAATTCACCTAGATGGGTTAGCACACGAGTGGTGGCATCATGGTATGATCACTATGGGTCATGCACACATTACCTCATATGTGGAGTTTACGGAGAGACTGATTGAACGTTTTGATAAGAAGGATCCAGAACTCCATTTCAAGGAGTTAGCTCAGCTTAAACAATGGGGATCATTGGAAACATACATTTCAGAATTTCAGAAACTTGCAGTGTTAGTAACAGATGTATCCGAATGGAGGCTATTGGTTTTATTTATGGATGGGCTAGTTGATCCGTTGAGAGGGTGGATTAAAGCTCTCAACCCTCCCACTTTGCAGGAAGCCATTAAGAAAGCTCGTGACATGGATTCCTCTTCAGCTTCTAAAAATAAATTCCAGGAAAAGAGTTTCCCTTCAAGAAAAGATAGGGACAGGAAACCCTTTCATAGAGAGGCACAGCTACCTAAGGAGGAAAGTAAGAGGTTGGACAAGGAGACACTTAATGACTTGCGTAGGAAGAAGCTATGCTTCTATTGCAAAGGCCCGTATGAGTATGGCCATGACTGTCCTGTGAGGCCAAAAGGGAAGACCAACCGAGCAATGTGGGCTTATTACGAAGGCTCAGATTCAGATAGTTCAGAACATCATGATGAGGATCCTGATGAAGCAAAGGGAGAGCAGGAGATAGACAGTGCAGGGCAACAGCAGGGAACAAAGCTACATTTACAGGAAGCACGACTGTCTAGTATCCAGAGAGAGGGATCTTTCAGACTTCGGGGAGTTTTGGCTGGGCAGAAGGTTATTACATTATTGGACACAGGTGCCACACATAATTTCATTGATGCACGATTCGTGGAGAAGCGTGGACTCATTACTGAGGAGTTCGTGGGATTAAGAGTTAAGGTAGCTGATGGATACACTCTTCGTTGTGACAGGATGGTACGAGACCTACCTTTGCGCCTGAACAACTATGAGTTTAAAGCGGACTATCATGTGGTCAACATGGGTGACATGGATATAGTACTTGGAATGCAGTGGCTACATTCATTGAAGGTGGTTACCTTGAGACTAGAGGATATGGAGATACAATTCGAAGTGAATGGTAGGACTCATGTGCTTAAGGCTATCCGTAATGGAGACATCAGGACTATCTCATTTAGGCGGCTGGAGAGATTAACTAGGCATAATGATATAGAGTGGGCAGTAGTTTGTACTTTGACACCTACATAGGAGGAGCAACATAAGACGGAATATCATCCTGATATTCAGAAATTGAGGATTAAGTAGGAAAAGGTATTCAATGAGATTCCACCAGGCAGGCCACCAGACAGAGGCATTGAGCATGTTATTGAGCTGGAGGAAGGTGCTAAGCCTATCATGATCACACCATATCGACACCCAAAGCGACTCAAGGATGAGATCGAAAGGACCATCGAGGAGTTGCTAGCTATGGGGCACATCCGACCAAGTAAGTCACCTTTTGCATCTTCTGTTGTTTTGGTAAAAAAGAAGGATGGAACTCTTCGGATGTGTGTTGATTACAGGGAATTAAATAAGAGAACCATTAAGAACAGGTATCCCATTCCTCGCATTGATGAGTTGATAGATGAATTGCATGGGGCTTGTTATTTCACGAAAATTGATTTGAGATCAGGATATCACCAGATCAGAGTCCGTGAACAGGATATTGAGAAAACTGCTTTCAGATGTCATTGTGGGCACTTTGAGTTTGTAGTCATGCCTTTCGGCCTGACCAATGCACCTGCCACTTTCCAGTCCACTATGAACAGAGTTTTCCACCATTAGTTGAGGAAATTCGTACTGGTGTTTTTTGATGACATTTTGATCTATAGCCGATCATGGCAGGAGCATCTAGAGCATTTGGAGACAGTGTTGAGCATTTTACAGAAGGAGTCCTTGTATGCAAAAGAGTCCAAATGTGACTTAGGGATGACCGAGCTGTTATATTTGGGACACATTATTAGTGCAGATGGAGTGCGGATGGATCCTGAAAAGATTCGTGCTATTGTTGATTGGCCTCCACCAGAGAACCTTACACAGTTGAGGGGGTTCCTTGGTTTATGTGGTTTCTATCACAGGTTTGTCAGTGGCTACTCACGACATGCAGCTCCCATGACAGATCTACTGAAAAAAGGGGAATTTGTGTGGACTCAGAAGGCACAGGACTGTTTTATGAGATTTAAGGAGATAATGACTACGTGCCCAGTTCTAGCATTACCTGATTTCACGAAGCCATTTGAGCTTCAATGTGATGCATCTGGAGAGGGAGTAGGTGATGTACTTATGCAGAATAAGGACCCCATAGCTTATGAGAGCAGGAAGCTCAGAGGCCCCGAGCGTTCATTCAGTATATATGATAAGGAGATGTTGGCCATCATGCATGCTTTGGCCAAGTTCAGACAATATCTTGTGGGTAGCAAGTTTTGTATTAAAACTGATCATAACAGTTTGAGGCATTTCTTGGGACAGCAGGACTTGAATGATCGCCAGCAAAAGTGGGTAAGTAAGTTGCAGGCATATGATTTTGACATCTCATATGTCAAGGGAACTCAGAATGTTGTTGCAGATGCTCTTTCTCGAAGGCCACACGTCACTCTTATGGTTCAGATATCAGAGGATTGGCGACACTTGATTATAGCAGAGTATGCCAAGGATACATGGGCCTCCGATATAGTGGAGGGAACAGTGATTGATACCAGATACACACTTGTAGATGATTTAATCATTTACAAGAACAGGATTTACCTAGTCCCAGGATCGAAGGTTAAGCAACTGATTTTGAGAGCATTTCACGACTCACCGACAGCAGGCCATCCCGGGTACTTCAAGACTTACAGGTCAGTTCGAGAGCGATTCACTTGGAAGGGGCTGAAAGCTGATGTTTTGCAGTACGTTCGAGAGTTTCTTGTTTGCCAGCAAAACAAATAAGAACACACCTATCCGACAGGGTTCCTACAGCCACTTCCGATCCTTGACAGGAAGTGGGAGTTCATCTCCATGGACTTTATCATAGGTTTGCCCAAGGTACAAGGACGGGATTGTATTTATGTGGTGGTAGATAGATTAACAAAATATGCTCATTTCTTTCCTATCACCACTACCCACTCAGCAGCTCAGGTGGCAGAGGTTTTCTTTCGGGAGGTTTTCAGATTGCACGGATTGCCTCGGAACATTGTGAGTGACAGGGATAGTCGTTTCATGAGTCATTTTTGGCAAGAGGTATTCCGGTTATGTGGCACGGAGCTTACACCCAGCACTAGCTATCACCCACAAACCGATGGTCAAACGGAGATTGTGAACAAATGGGTGGAAGGGTATTTAAGGAATTATGTGGCAGCTCAACAGCAAGCTTGGGTCAGATGGATATATCTCTGCGAGTATTGTTACAATACTACATATCACATCACTATACAGATGACACCCTTCATGGCACTTTACGGTTATGAAGCACCTAGTTTCTTGGATTTGTTGTTGGGCGACAGCCGGGTACCCAGTGCAGGAGAATTATTATAGGAGAGTAAGGATATAGTTGCTACTCTCAAAGATAATATTGCGAGAGCTCAAAACCAGCAGAAGCAGTATGCAGACCAGAAAAGGACTGAGCGTAGTTTTGAGGTGGATGATATGGTTTACCTCATGTTGCAGCCATACAAGCAATTTACTCTTAAGAAGAGTGGTGCAGAGAAACTCAAGCCACGCTATTACGGACCATTCAGGGTTATTAGGCGAATTGGTGAGGTGGCTTATGAGTTGGAGCTTCCGGCAGACAGCAGGGTGCACAATGTGTTTCATGTGTCCCGCCTCAAAAAGGCGTTGGGTCAGAATGTGGTGCCTTCCGCAGTATTACCTCCTTTAGACGATGAGGGAAAATTGATTTTAGTGCCAGAATCCATCCTGGAGAGCAGAGAAAAGCAGCTTCGCAGAAGAGTGATCAGAGAATACTTGGTTAAGTGGAAAGATCTACCTGTTGAGGATGCTACTTGGGAGTGGGAAGCTATTTTGCAGCACCCGGCGTTGAGATTGCTTGAGGCCAAGCAATTTCAGGAGGGGCGGACTGTAATGTCCCCTCTTTAGTTCGACATGACATTGATCATGGATTTTGCCTATTCCAGACTCTCGTAGGCAAATGGTGTGGAGAGAGAGTCAATTCTGCGGATCAGAGGGTCATATCTTGCTCTTGAAGAAGTGTTAAGAGGTTATATTTTATTATTATGTGTTATTGGGGCCTACATGTTATAATTTTAAGTTGGGTTGCACTTTTTATTTTATAAAATTACTTTATTATAAAAAGTGCATTATAATGAGATTTTATAAAGGATGTTTCTAGAAGTTCTAGCAACTTCTTAGAAAAGTGAATAAATAGAGGGTTGGGCCTCTCATTTTGGACATGCTTGGATTTGAGATTTCTTCTACTTCTTCCATTGTGGAGCAAATTTGTAGTCTCTTGGGTCTGCAAATTATTATTTGATCTTTGGGAACGAATCACTCCCTTGGATTGGCGACTTTGAGGGTGTAAAATATCACCTGAATTGTTGCATTTGAGGAGTTGGTAATTCAGCCATCTCATTTGGACTTCATTGAGATTCAGTTATAAGGGTTTACTTTGGTTGGAATAAGGGTTTCAGTTGTGCCCTAGCATTTGTGGATTGATTAACAGGGTTTGAAGACACAGTTGTGCATTATTTTCAGACTGCCAGTCCAGGGTTTGGACCCACGTTTTTGCTCATAACTCCTAATTGGCTTGACGGATGAATTTCATATTTTAGGGGGTTATTCAGCAACCCTAGGCGCCCAGATTTATTGCTTTTGGAGTGACAAAAAAAACGCTGCAATATTTTTATCTAGCAGCCGTACTGGGCCGTAGTTGTACGGCCCTGTCAGTTGGGCAGCAGCAGCAATTTTGTGAGTCGGTTTGGGGCAGATTGTGAGGTCTTCGTGTGGCATTAATTCAGCATTCATATCCGGCAAAATTGGAGCTAATCCAGGTGCACAAACTGAAGTTTTGATTGCCAAAATATTGCATGGAACAGTCAGCACTGTCATTGCATAAATAGTTATTTCCAGTCATTAATAACTGTTGTAAAAGTTTCATCATTTGGATTCCAAATCTGAACTGGGTTATTGTTCATGTCATAACATTGCATTGTCAAGAGCTTGATGTATTAGAAGTGCATAGTTGTGACAGTCTCTCATTGTAATCAGTTCTATTTGCTGTCATAAAATCAGAATTGCATTGGACTTCATATTTGAGTTTCATATTGTCATCTATCTCTTAGATTGGTAGTGTTATAATCTGGAATTGTTGTTCATACATTATTGGCATCATATATTGAGGTTTCGTTGTACAACAATTAGTAATATTGCAGCCTTATTCGGTTACATGCCAACTGTTTGACAAAATTCCTAAGTCCAGTTTGAGGGTTACAGTGGCCTTTATAGTAAGGGTCATTACATCTAAAGTTTGAGTTTGAGGTGACCAAATTTTTTTCAGAGTACAAGGATGAGTTTGCGAGATTGAGAACTATCACCCAAACCTTATTACTTTTGAATATCTTGAGAAACGATGTTAGATCTAGTATATATATTAGATTGGTTAGTGTTGTCCCTTTAGAGTCTTGTACATAGTTAGGGTAGGTTTGTCTTGGACCATTTGGTTCAGGAGAGTGGTTTAGGTTTACTTTCAGTTAGTAGTTTAGTTTGCTTTGAGTTCTTTAGAGTAGAGTTTGTTTTGGACCATTTGGCCCAAGGTTTTAGAGTAGTTTCCCTTTTAGTTGTTTAGAGTAATTTTCTTTTTAGTTTTTTAGAGTAGTTTTCTTTCAGTTGCTTGGTTTAGGTGTTGTGAGGGAGCTCGAGTTTGATTTGTATCAGTTCATTTGACTTGAGATCTTTTACTCTTCCCTTAGTTGGAGCAGTTTTGGTTTTGGGCCTTTGCAAGTGCAAAGGGGGGTCCGTGTTATTACTCGTGGGCAAGGTGCATAGATTTTACATATTTGATGACAAAACAGAATCCGTCTTGTTCATTTCTCAAATACATCTAGCAAGGTTCAGACATTTAAGGATGTGCTTAGTCGTTGGTCTATGGTAGGACTTGTACTAAATTTGGGTTTAACTCGATAGAGGTTCTTGAGTTATCTCTGGCATGGTTACAACATTTTACTCAGACTTAATTGCTCTGAGTTCTTGATGTTTCAAAGTGAAATTGGGCTTAGTAAAATCATACACCTACTTCATCGCCACTGTGGTCTTCCAAACCCTCCGCAAGCTTCATTGCCTGCGAACGAAACAAAAGATTGAGAAGAAAAAGAAAAAAGAGAAAATATCATGAGAAAAGAGAAAAAGCAGTCTCGAAGTGAAGATAAAGATGAAATTTGGTTCAAGGGTGTGCAATCATCTCTACCAGTGCTATAAAAATAATCACTAAAGGTAGAACTATGATTGTGGTGCCACAGCGATAACTCTGTCGGGGCTATAGATGCCTGACTGGCAGCAGGGCTCTATCCAGGTTGCTTTTAAAGTAAGGATATTATAATAACTAAGTCTAATGGATCTGAGAGATTATCAAGTTCTTGTTGAGCGGGGAATAAATCATTTGCACACACATGAGTAACTTATGGTCAGAGTGCTTAGGTTCCAACTTGAGAGTCCTTTCTCTTTTGAGTGCTCATCCTTAAGTAGATTTGTGGATAGGCCATCCTGAGATTTTTGTTCTGAGTTACTTATTTCTTGAAATATTCAGGAACATTTCTTTGGGTTGATGGTAGATGTTGTGAGGTTTTCACACCATCGCCCCAAAAATTTTGGGGACCACCTCCTTTTTTTTGCCTTGGCGAATTTTTGGATTGTCCAACAAATTTTTCGATTTTTTGAAATTTTTGAGCCTTGGACACCTTCAGGACCAGTGGGGAGAGAGTTATTTATTTTCACCTGGTTCCACTTGATTTTTCCAAAGCCACCAATTCTATCGTTAGGCCGAACAAATTTTAAAAAGCAACACTTGGCAAGATAAAATTATGAATTTTGTACTTAAACATTTTCTTTTGAAAATTTGGATAATTTTCAAAAAATGAAAATTTTGTTATATTTGGTCTTTTAGAAAATCTTGATTATTTTTGGTGAAAAAGATTAATTTTTGTGATGGTGAAGTCAAATTGCAAAATCAATTTTTAGGCTCTAGAGAAATAATTTTATTTGTGTTAAAATGCTAAAATTGCTTAGCTAAATCGATTGGGATTTAAATTACAAAATTTGGCTTTAAATGGATTAAATTGCCTTGAAAACCTTTTTGCCTTTAATGAAATTGGTAATTTAATATTGAAAAATGGCTTTTGGTTAGCCAAAATCCAATTTTAATGACGTATTAATTACTAAATCTTCATTAAATGGAAATATTTAACACCTCTAAGCCATTATTTATTTTCTTTTTGCAATTTTGGTCCAAATGGCAATTTAAAAAGTTAATTTTCATCATGGCAAAATTAATTTTAATCAAGTATTTAATTGTGGGCCATAATTTTGCATTAATTATTTGTTTTTCTTTCTCCCAGGGTCCAAGTCGGCTAGCTTGGAGAGAGTAAGAAAGTTGGGTATAAGAGGAGGCCTCTCTCCCATTTCTTCTTCACTTCTCACTTCTCAAGGCGTTGGCAATTTTGCAAGAGTAGATCTGCACTCTTCTTGCTTGGCGAATTTTGTGGAGGGCGAAATTTGTGGAGGCCGAATTTTGTGGAAGTCGAAATTTGTGGGGGCCGAATTTTGTGGGAGCCGAAATTTGTGGAAGATAAAATTCTTATTTTTGCAAGAGGCTGCAATTTTTGCCTTAAGATGGGTAATTTTATTTAGAGGTGAATTGCATGATAAATTTCTGATTTGCAAGGGATTTGAAGTTGTTAAGGTCAAGTTCTAATTTCGAAAAGTCGTTGTAAGATTATTGGTTAATGTGAATTTTCATCATCTAGAGTTGCAAGGGGTCCTTAAGTTGACATCCTTCTTTCATTCTAGTCTTAAGATTGCTTCCCTTGGTTCTACTTGCCTTCTGGTCCACCACTCTACCATCCCATAATAGGGCGATATGATAAAGAGGATATGATGCCCAAAAACCCTTCTTCTCAAAATTGAAGAGAATAACCGACACCAATATTGGTACAGTGGACATGATACGGATGAGGGAAAGACTGAAGGAAGGACAATCCCCCCTTGGCAAAGAGGATATCAATGAGACAGATTTTGGATCGAGGTTGGATGAGCTAGAAAAGGTTGCCATCAAGAAGAAGCATTTGGGCACCCTTTCGTCTCTCAATGCTTTTATTGGATTTGCAAAAGAATATGAGAAGGATCATGAAAGGATACTACAAGCAGCAAGCAGCGTGGTGAAATCAGTGGAACTCGGGACGAAGCACACACCTTGTCCTCCTATGGAAGAAGTTAACGAAAGGCTAGCTAAGTTCATTGCCTTAGCTAAGAAAATGAAAAAAAAGGGAAGATTTATATTAGAAGATCATTTGATGTAAGCCCAAGTGGCAATTTCCCTTTCTAAAATACGACAGGTGTCTATTTCTAATTGGCCACCATTTTGGTGCCTTCTCATTGGTTGCCAATTTTTGCACTTTTTCCATTGGTCCATTGATGAGGTGGCAGCTTCTCATTAGCCGGTGGGGTGCCAATCTTAATTAGGGCTTTGAGGATCCAATCTAGAGCATTGATCTTGTTTTAATCTCCACCGTCCATTGTATTTTTGGCCCCTATAAAAGGCCATTTGCTCTCATTTGTAAAATGTTGGAGAAATTGTTGTGAAGATAATACCAAAATTGCTCTCTTCTTCATTGTTGCGATTTGCATGTTGATGAAGAACATTGGGTATTATTGCATGTTTTCTACTTCCACATAGTTAGATTTATTTTCAAGTTGTTGAAGCAAATTTCATTTCAAGTTGTTTAAGCAAGAGTAAATTAGATGGATAGTTGCATGGTAGCATTAGTAGATGTTTGATAGGGATCAGTACTAGACCACTAGCATCCTAGTGGCTGGTTGGGAAGCCTTGTGTGGTAAAGTAGTTTATTATTCCTTTGAATCATCGCACCTGTGGAAGTGAGGCCGATGGTCAACTCTCATTAGGTTCGATCCTCGTCCATTTGCTAACCTTCCATTCATAGGAGTAGGAGTGGAATAGTGAGTAGCTGGGTAGTCGAAGCTTAGAGAAGCAAGTTAGAGGAGTAAGTTAAATATTAGAGCACATCCATTCACCTTCCACAACCATCGCTTTCCTATCAACATCATCACTGGCGGACACATCCTTCATGACCACCATCATCAACATTATTTGCCACTTGCACATTTCACAAACTGAACCACCATTGCCTTCATCCCACCAAAGTCCAAGTCATCCTTGAATGAATAGCGTAAGGCCGCCTACGTGATTACCAGCAAATCACATCGATAAAACTGAGCGAGTATCCACAAGAGTAAGGAACATTGTAGTTATTCTCATATCCCATGAGCAATAACTTTTCAAGAGAGGAATTGTATGTTTGATACTCTGTATCAAATGTTCAATTGCTAATATGTTATGTAAGTGATACAAAACTCGCATCAACACATATAATATCTTTGAATCATTATTATATTAATTTCTCCTAATAGTATTTTGGATATATATCTTTGGGTTAGTCTCATGGGATTTATCCGATTGAAGCTACAAAACATCAACACTCCCTCTTTATTATGGAGGATAAACACATGATATGGTATTACCTCAGAGTAATATCAAGAATGACATGTTTAAGAATATCCTTGGTCAAAAGATATTCACCATTAGATATCACCTCATGATATTGGGAGTAATGGCCTCAGAATATCAAGTCGTATGATATTCACCAAGTACTCAAAATGACCATAAGCTATACTTACCATAGGAACATTCTATTCATGGTCTGTTTAAGGAAATTAATCCACCATGCAAGATATAATCTATCATGATCTGTGTAGACATTGACCATATGATATCCATCATGATAGAATGTTAGACTATTGTAAGATCATCACCTTACAATAGTAACCACAAAGTCATGTAGTAACTCACATGGCGTCCACCATGCCTCAATGTAGAGGGTGGAAACAAGGGATTTCACCTCGAACTTCTCTCACAGAGGAGACCTCATTAAGCAGATATCAATCTGTTGATCTTTTCATCCAAGATTGCTTAAGATAAACTATCAGACTCCCTCTAAATTTGATATCAATCTTATGAGCTCCTCGCCCAAAGTTACATCTAAAGTGTCAAACTCTCTCTAAATCTGATATCAATCTTCTTTTTCCTACAAGGACATCCCCAGAGAGAAAAGAAAAGATCAAGGCAAATAGCTCCTATGCAAATACGCTAAAGGCACGTCCATGCCAATAAGGTTTATTGTAGTTGTCAAAGCCTGTTTGTATTTAGTTGTGTTTCTTGCAATTGGTGTCCAATCGCACCTTTTATCTCCCTTCCATAGCTCCATCATTCTTATTTGCGGCAAAGAACCAATTTTTTCTATGACTACCATGCCTCAATTACACAATTTGATGACTATATGTGGATTGGTTCTGTGATCATTTATGGCTCTCTTTTTTGTCAGTGCTTATATATCTTGTAGGAATGATGTGCCTGAAAAATTGACACATCTGCTCTTCTTGTTCAAATTCCTATTGCAATGAAGAAAATTCAGCTGCACATTTCTATCTATTTATGAGATGGACCTCCTGTATCAGGGTTTAGGAAATGACTTTCAATCTTTTCCAAATTTTGATATGGACCCAATCTTTTTTGTTTAATTTTCTAGAGTTGTGCATTACTTTCAAACCAACCACATGAATTTCTTTGTTTCATAGATAATCATAATAATAAAATCAACTGCTCTGTAGAATGTGATTGGGATGTATATTACAAAAAAAATCTAATAGAAGATCTCCTTCTGTGTGCCTCCAACCCTCAAGGGGATTCCTTTTTCCTCTACATAAGTTTGCAAAAATATGGTGAAATCTTAAAATTCTTAACCTCCCTTTTGGGACCATCATAAATTCAAACAATGATTGAATGACTCATTAGGAAATATCATCACCATAAATCATTGATTGGGTTAGGCTCTTTGTTACTAAAGTCTTCAACAAAATGCTTGGGTCTTTAAGCATGACGTTGTTTCAGAACTTTTGTTATGGTAAATCGATGTTGTTGTAGTTGTATTAAACAAAGGAGATAAAACCTCATATAGATTTGCGAAAATGACGTTTCTAAAGAAATAATCGCGAACTAAAGAGGGAAATAGAAACTACTTAATAAACTAAGGACTAATTAAAATGACCATTAAAGAAACATTAAAATATTCTAATACCCTCCCTTAATGGTCATTGTCTAACTGTCATCTTTTGGTCATAAATTTCTCAAAATATTTGTTACTGTTGAGACCATCCCTGGATTTGTGAAATTGTTAGTTACCAATAAGCCAAAATCTGCCTATAGAAGAACAAAGAAGGGTGCCCCCTTCTTCAGAAAGCTTTGCAAAAAGAGAAAAGAGCTTGCCATTGACTTTTCCATTGAGATGAGTCAGCCACTAACCCTTCCAGGATCAGCAAAGCATCTAACTAGAAATCATGAAAAAATAATCCAACTTGATGTTTGGATGATGAAACTACTCTTCCTTGGAGACAAAAACAAACTTTGAGAACAACTAGCATGATTTTGAAGAAAAATCGACGAACTCTCCAAACTTTGTGGATGAGCATGATGCCCCAAAACATACTACAAAGAGCCATGACTTTTTAGGAGAAAAATTGAAGAAAACATAACACAATTTTTGAGGTATAAAATTTGTCAAAACCCAACATGATTTTTGAGGTGAAAAATCAATCAAAGCCAAACAGAATCCAAACAGATAATAGAATACAAAAATTTGCTTTTGAGCAATGAAACCTACGTACATGCACCTAGACCAAGACCTAAGATTACCGAATGGGAGGATGTCCCCAAGATGGGTACTTCAAGTGCGCAAGTACCCCCACTACCGCCCAAGAGTCGTTGCACCCACTGTCGCTTCGACTTTGGTGTTTGGGGGCATCAGGTGAACCTGGGTGATTGGGTTCTTGGGTGCTTCATCCATTGTGTTGAGGAACAAATTTACCTCAAAAAGTGGGAAGAAGCTAGTTGTTGTACACAGTGTCTTGCATATTGTAGATTGCAAGTCACAGATGTAAAAATAGAGCCTAGCAGCACGATGTCAAGATGGTTGGTGTTCCTTTTGAGGAGCTTGAGTGTGAAGAGTCCAGTAGTTCTAGTGATGAGGACTTTGACTCGGGGAATGATTAGAGGCTTCCCATCACTAATTTTGTCATTTTGACATGATGTTGTACTCATTTCGATATTGATCATGATTCATATCATGCACGATGCTACTCATTGTAATCATCTTTTTCATTATGATATAATTGATATTTGATAGAACTAATATAAATTCTATTTGCTGGTAATTTCAATTTCTATTTGAATCTTGATTTACGAATGTTACTACTGGGTATATAACATATTACTATGTTTAATGTTCAATAAATCTAGTTCATGTTGCAATTTTGTTGTGCGAGTATGTTAATTTGGTATGCTATGCTGAAACATCATTTCATAACTATTATTTCATGTGCCATATGTATAGTATGCAACACCCATGTCCTCCCAACCTACTGCCCTCATGTTGTCATACCCTCGTCGTTCCCTCATTGTCCCCAAATTGAGGCCCTTTATTCCCATCCTAGAACTCGTCTCAACATCCCTCAACCAGTGTTACACTGTTTTTGAGGAGAATTTGTAAAACCCAACAAATAATTTGAGGAAAAAATTATAAACCCCACCAAATAATTTTTGAGTTGAAAAATATAAACCCACAAAGGAAATACCACGCAACTTTGCAAATTATAGAACCATAATATTTTTATAGGGAAAAATTTATTAAAAACCTATCAAATAATTTTTAAGGGAAAAAATTATGAAAATTTTTGAAGGGAAAAAAGTATGAATACCCATAAAAAAATTTAAAGGGAAAAATAATGAAAACCCATTAGAATTTTTTGAAGGGAAAAAATTATGAAAACCCATCAGAAATTTTTTCAAGGGAAAAAATTACGAAAACCCATCGTAAAATTTTTAGAGAAACCATCATGCTGTAAAACATGATACTTGGCATGGTAAAACAGTACATGCAAGTAACAAAATGCACATGCAAATGCATGCAACCTTAAAAAATTGGCGATTCCCAACATTCATAATCTTTTGTGTTGTGTTTCATTCTGGTCTCCATAGGGACGCGTTCTCTGGGCTGGTACCCCTGTTTCCCTACCAGGTATGCAGGGGCAGATTTTTGAAGTACCCTGCAAGTTGACAGAGTCTTTTGGCAGCTGCTTCACTGAACTTGCATTTGACACTGCTTCAAATTGATTATGAAACTCAGTTGCAAAAGAAGATACACACTTGAAACAATTGGGGACAAGAATGAGTCAGTAGGTTACTTTTCAATGCAATACTGTTCAACAATGATATACAATTGTGGAAACTGGTATATGCTTTTTTTAAAAGCTATCCCCCTCCTTCACCCCCAAATGGCCCAAAAGTACCCCTGTATCGGAAGCATGTCCCACGATCTGCTGCTATCATCTTCCCCAAAGCTCAGTGGAATGTAGGTTTCATTTCCTTTTGTTGAAGGTATTCCCAACATTCATAAGAATTTGGCAATTGCATATCAACATTTTTTACTTCATTTAAATTATTCCCACCATACACAATCCATCCTGTCCTCATGCTCCATTTTCTTTTGTGGAAGTTGTTTCAAACATCTGTGTTCCATTTTCATTTCATGAAGCTATTCCCAACTTAATTTCTCTTCTTGAAGGCTTGCCCAACATCCATAATATTTTGCATCCTTATGTCCCGTTTTTCTTTCTTAAGTTATTCCTGACATTCATAGTATATTGTGTCCTCATGTTTCATTTTCCTTTGTTGTAGTTATTCAAGGTGAATGTTCATGTTCTATTGCATGCTCTGTTCTATTTAACTTTTGTGAGATTATTCCAAGTCCCTTTAACAGAGGAATTTAAAGTTTTTGGTAAAAACACAATATGAAAATAGATTCCACGTGGTTCCAGATTTTTGCTAGGCAAGTTATGTTATTTTGCACATTGTCACTTCAGATGAGGTTTCTTGACAAAGGCTACTATTGTATGAATTCATTAAAAGATTCAATCTCACCTAGGGAGGGGGCTTGTACTCTACAAATACCCATCTTTTCAAAAGTTATATTTATGAAAGCCAACATGATAAAAATCACGTTATGAAAAAAGATTTCCAAGCAACACATGTAATTTTACACATTATCTCTTCAGTTGAGTGTTTCTTGACAAAGGCTATGACTGTGAAGTCATTAGAAAAAATCATTTTCGCCTAGGGTGGTACCTGTGTGAACTGATTAAGAACAAATCAATCTCACCTAGGGGGTTGTACTCTGCAGATACCCAGATTTTTAAAAGTCATACGTAGGTGAACCAAATTTTTATCATGTTAACTAAATATGGTAACATGGCTTTTTTGTAGGATGGAATACATTCGTCTACGATTGTTAAGAGAGCTGCACTCATCATTTTTTTTTAAACTGCTAATACAATTTTGGTTGTCATGAGAGAAAATTGAGCTGATTGATGGGTTACTTTTATTCAATTTCTATGTACTGGTGGTGTGTAGGTCATCTAGTGCTCATATGCCAAGAAAGAGGAAGCATGGAATCAGCCATAATAGCAGCATGGTGACAAAAAGGCTTCGTACAGATGGGCATCCACATAATAGCACCAATGGTCCTGCCAATATTAGGAGTCTCAATGTTGTAAATGATAAAAAAACTGCGATGAGGAAGACATTTCAAACTCATGATTCAGGAGCTAATGTTAGAAGGGCTTCTGCTAAACTGCTTGAGCATAAAAAAAGTTACAAAAATAAGAGGAAAGGCAAGATGACTGGCTAATGATAAAGGCTGTTGCAAAGCAAATTTTGCCACAATATTACTATTCAATATAAATGGTGTACTATATATTTCTTCTTCTATATATACTACGGTTGTTTGAGTAGATCCATTTTCAGGTTTCCAAAAAGGGGCTCTTGTAAGCAATTTTTTTGCCCTTCCTACATTTTAACAAAAGTAATATTGTGAATTATTTTGATAGATAGCTCAAATACAAACTATATTAACATACATATAATTCTTTGGTGGAAGATGTAAATTTATTGAAATGAGTAGTATATTCCAAGTTTTTCAAAAATCAGTAGTTCTTGCAATCATGTATTTCTTCAATTAACTAATGTTAAATTTGTCATGTTGCTTCAATTTGCAATGGCAAACTACAATCAAAATCCATAGTCAAGATCCTAATATACATATATTAGAACAAGTACATGTGAAAGTGTCTTAATTTATGTCAATGTAACAATATTACATAGAACAAGCACAAATGAAAGTATTCATCTCATGAGAGATGGGTTCTTGTGAACCACTTTTGTGAAACATGGGAAGTGAGTTTGAATCCTAGCAATAGTATCACAATTTGAATTGCTCTAGAAAATATATCTTACTTATTAGTTGATAAGCCACAACACTTGCTAAAGGCTTTGCAAATGGGGTTGCAAGCAAAGTGTGCTTAACCATTGAGGACCCTCCATAGTTGAGCGCACTTGAGCAAGAGCAATATTGGTATGGGCGACCTCCCAAGAAGTCTGAGTACTACTTTGAGCTTTGTGAGTATTGGCAAGATGCAATTTTCACAAGACATGGGTTCTTGTGCACTACTAATGAAACATGAGCCAATGATTTGGACTCAGAAAACTACACAATTGAATTTTGATAGCAATACCACAAATTGACTTGCTATGGAAAACATCTTCTTTTTATTACCGTGTATTTATCTTGATATATAAATCCTTTAGTTTGAGTTGACGTATAAGTATGACAAATATTTTAAAATTCCAAATGAAACTTATGACTTCAACACCCTTAAACTTGAATGTCATATATAATCTCACCCTTGAGTGGATGCCTTCAAGCCATTGTACAAAAGAAAAAGGTTGTAATTGATGACTCTAAAAAAACATAAGCATTTATCATTTTTATTTTTCTTTTTCTTTTTTTGATGTAAGCATGTTAGCATGTACAGATGTTGGCATCTCCGACATTACATAACAAATTATAAATAATGAGTTACCATATATACATTTGGACTAGAACCCTACATTGGCTAAGTAGTCACATGGAGAGGATCCCAGATGTTAACAAGCTAATATATCAAACCAAATTGTTTGAAAGAAAATTGGTAGCCATAAATAATTATTTATGCATGACCTAAAAAGGACTTTATATAAACAAATATTCAAATTCATATGCAAAGATATCATCTATATGACACAAGATATAGTTTAGGAAAACCTTCATAAGGAAAGAATCGAACGTCCAACAGCATTTGTTCCCATTTATTATTTTAATAACAAAAATTATAGTACATTTGTAGAATCTCCATGAATACCACTAGAAGATCAAACTTTCTAGAAGCACTTAATGTGAAAAGTGAATGAAATTCATGTAACTACACATCCCATGCTTTCTCCTCACTAGTCCAACTTACAATAGATGCCCAACATTTGTTGCAACCAAACTTTCTTAAAACCATGAGTAGGAAATCTATGTTTACCTCATCATATGATCACTCAATGTCTAACCTCACCAACATTCTCTATTTGTGTGCTCTTAGCATGGTGTGGATGGCCTTGTGCAACAATCACTTTCATAAAATCAATCTATTCAGGGATAATCTACTTTGTTTATGTGAGAACATTGTTCTAAATACATTTTAATTTGTTTGTAATCACTCTCAAGATAGCTTTGCAGTTTGTGTTATGCAAAGAGATAGGCCTTTTGTCAATAAATGATAAAAGCCTTTCTTGGGGATAAAAGCGTTGTTATAAATTCATTCACTACCTCCCAAATATTCACACCAAAAGTGTCCCATTTTTTTAAAAAAGAAGGGAAATTGTCGAGGTCAAGATTTTTCTCACCTCCTAAACCAAAGAGTGTACTTTGAACCTCTTGAATTGTGATCACACTCATTAACATTGCATTTTGGACTTCATTGATACTTTCAAGAATGTTGGTTAAGATGTTATAATTGTCATCATTTACTCTCTCATCAACATTAAAAGCACCTATAAAATGTCTAGTAATAGCCTTGCAAATAACCTCCTTATCTGACAATATATTTTCGTACTAATCTTGTATAGAGAATATGCTATTTATGACCCTTCTTGCATTTGATTTCATGCTCCCTCTTTAAGCCATGTCCCTCGAGACTTTTGCCTCTTGAAATTTGTCACATTTGAAAACTTTTGCATACTTTGTCTCCAATTGTTTCTCTTTCTCAAAATCCACTTCTCGCATCCCTTCTACAACGATCTTCAAATTTAAAGCATATAACTATTATTGTAGCCTAATTCTTTTAGAGCACATGTTTCTAGAAACCTCCCTATTCCATCTTTTTAATTGCTCCTTCACATGTAAATTTTTGAAGAAAACAAAAGATTTATTGCTTGTTTACTTGGGTGCATTGGCCCACCAATACACAATTATTTCTCTAAAACCATCCTCACACATCCATATCTTTTCAAATAGGACACCATCCTAGGGTCTCTCCTTGAATTTGTAAACTACTAGGGAAGTGTTCTGATCTTGTATGGGAGTATGCTTGGATTTGTGTCCCATTGCTTGCAAACCCACTTTCTAGCAAGTAAAAATCTATCAAGTTTCTCTACTATGTTTAAAAAGCCTTTGCATCTATCAAGTTTCTCTACTATGTTTAAATTTTAATGTTTGTAATAAAGTCCTATGATGTGGTGGCATAAATGGAATAGTGATTCGATCGGTCTATGATCGTAATCCAAAATCATGCATGTAAGAGGGTGGTGTAAACCCAAATAGGGATTAATGTTGCTTAGTAGTCAATTTATAATTGGGCAAATGTTCAGTTTTACATGCGAAGGTGGTCAAATTGTCTATGTATTCCAATTGAAGTGGGAAAGAGCAGTCAGTTTACATTAAGTTGGTACAAGAAAATCTAATTTTGCTATAGGAGGTCGATGAAGTTCCTGTCACATGTCAATTTATCAGTTGGTGTTAAGTGAGTCAATTGGATAACAATTTGAGGCAAGTTAAAAATCAATCCTGAAGGTGTATGAACCCCTTGATGCAAACTTAGTTGAGTGATTCATTTCCTTCTAATTTTTTCAAGGTAAGGCTTTGCATCACAGCTGAGTAATAACAAATTTATGAATACACTTATTTTTTTACCTTACCTTGGTTTGATTTCTTTTTGTCGAGGATTGATAGATAGATTTTGTCGATAATTCCTACTACCAAATCCAACCTCCTCACCACTTAACTTCATCTCCTGTAGAAGAAAGATCTTTGGACATGTTTGATCAAGACATTTCTTGATCAAATGAATCTTGTTAAGGACATTGCAACCTTTGACATTCTAGGATAGGACCTTCATTGCCCAAGACAATGACATCATTTTCTTTATCTCAACTTTTTTTTCTCTAGTACACATCTTGTCATCTCTAGCTGAGTAATAATAGATTTATGACCACACTTATTTTTATTCCTTACCTTGTTTCAATTTCATTTTGTTGAGGTTTGAGAGAGAGATTTCTGTTAATGATTCCTACTGCCAAATCCAACCTCCTCACCACTTAACTCCATCTCATGTAAAAGAAAGATCTTTGGGCATGTTTGATCAAGACATTTCTTGATCAAACAAATATTGTTAAGGACATTGCAACCTTTGGTATTCTAGGATAGGACCTTCATTTCCCCCAAGAAAACGATACCATTTTCTTTATCTCAACTTTTCTTTCTCTACTACATATCTTTCCATCTCCAGCTGAGTAATAACTTATTTATCACCAAACTTATTTTTCTTCCTTACCTTGCTTCAATTTATTTTTGTTGAGGTTTGAGAGATAGATTTTTGTGAATAATTACTACTACCAAATCCAATCCCAAGCCCTCCCCACCCTCCTAATCTTTATCTATTGAGCCACCTTTTTCATAGTTAATGCTCTCCTTCCTATCTTGTGCTTCCTTGGAAGATTCAACTAAAATTTTCTAGCTGGGGGCATAGGGTTGTCCTTGAAAATTATAGAGTCCTTATCTTGAGATATCTTTCCCACATACCAGATGCGAGTTATGGTTTTCCTTATCAGAATCTAAACCATATTCTATAAGGTCCTCTTTCAAAGACTCAATTTCATCCTCCTCATCGGATTTTTCTAATCTCTTAGTGTGTCTTCGTGTTAGGATCTCTAATAAATTATGTGACTTTGTAGGCAAAGTCATCCACTCACAATTATTTGCCCTCTATATCCTAGCCATGTTGATGAAGGGTGCTCCCCTTAATACGACAAACACATAACAAAAACAAAGAAACAACATCAATTGGCAAGAACAAATATGGGCTTCTTATTATCACCACAAATGCAAAATTTTAGAATTTTGAAATACATGTAAACCAACATGGATGCCTTCCTTACAATAAATTTGCAACACAAAGCTATGAACTATCACCCAAAGTTGTCTTAGACAATGTACATGCATTTCTTAAATAGGCATTTTTACACCACCCGAAAAGTTTCTAGACATCAAACCCTAACCCTTGAGATCGACTAACTCTAATATTACATATAGAGTTGGCCTGATACACTTTTGAAACTTATTTTGGAAATTTTGGTTGGCCCAACTTCGAAAGATTATAAATTTTGAACCATTTCTCTGATTGGCTATTATAACCCTTTTTTAGAATCCATAATTTTTGATCTACAAGGCTTGATTGACGCAAGTTTTAGTCAACCCCATTTTAAAGCCCATCTGGGGCCTCTAAGGTCTTCAATAGTGAACTTGAAGTTTATACCAAAATTGCACACAAAAAATCCACAATAAATCCACAAATACTCATGATATGACATTAAACCTCAATTGGTAGGCTAATATATTCAAGATGAACATCCACCTCTGAAATTAGGACATTCTGAGCTCATATGACTAACTTACTAAGTAGCAAGCCTTCACAAACAACAAATTTGCATTATGATAACCCTTATTCAAGAAACAAAAAGGAAATATTTTTGGGTGATGCAAGATTGCTCATACATCGAAGATGCTCCTGCATCAAACACCCAGGGTAATTTGAGAAGTGACCCTATTATGTCTCAGGTGTTCAAAAGAAAACCAAGATACTTACCCTCTTCTTTTGCTAGCCATGATGAATCTTCTACTAGTCTCCCTTTCCATTTGACCAAATACTCTTCATAAGTTATGTTCCTTGTACCTTTACCAACATGAGTGTTCAATATCTCCTCACTACTATATTTGGACCTGAATTGCAATGGCATGTTGTCACAATTGCAATGTCTACCCGTTGCCCAAGCAAAAAAACCACGAATTGGCTCTCGTCGAATAAGCATCAGACTTTTGATGTTGCAAATTGCAACGAGGGTATTTTTCTATAATAGCGATAGACAAAACTATCATAACTTGGAAGAAGGAAGGGAGAAGAGTTAATCTTCATGATGTCGCAATTGGGACAGTATGTCATCATAATTATGATGTCAGAAGATTCAACTCCATCATCACAATTGTGACATTGATGCAACAACTATGATGTGGAAGCGACATCCATCCATTAGGACTAGCTATTGTAGTTGCAACATCGTTGCGACAGTTGTCTTGTAAATGTGATGACTAGCTGTTAGAACAGGTCATTGCAATTGTGATGGCTAGTCAAATTATTAAAAAAAAATGTTGTTTGTAACACCTAGGCCACTTCTATTGTCAAAGAGGCTTCAAGGTCTATCTCACATGGAGCTATGTCTCAGAGTTCTCTTTCCAGAAGGGGTTAGGGGCACAGACAAATGTGACATTGAAAGGACACCTTCAATGAAAAGAAATGTGGTTACAGAACTAGGTCAATGTGGTTTAAGTGAGTTAGTTGTAATTAATAAGAAGCTTTCGAATCAATTTGTATTTTAGTCTAGTTTGGGAGTAAATTGTCCTAGTTAAGGTGCAGAGTGTCACAAATTCCCTAGACACAAACTCCAACTTGTTTGCAAAGCAAGTTCAAGATCATACTAGATGTTTTCCTATTGAGGAGGAAAGCCTAATTGAGGAGGAGAATATGGATTTTCATACTACAATGAATATAGCTCAAAAAGGATTTAGCTCATTGACTAAGAAAAATGTTCTTAGTACCAAGAATATTTTGACAGACTCAACAAGACATAATTCACCCATAGCCACAAATTCAATTCTACAAATCTTGGAGGGCAGGTTTCTATAAGGGAAAACCTAAGTGAGTTGTAAAATAAATATAGTTCATCAATCAGAAAGAAGGATTCAAAAACACCCAATTTGAAAATTGGTAGCAGCTTTGCAAGCCAGATTTAACCAAGGATAAGTCAGAAACCAAGCAACATATTGTGCAATGTGAAATCGTGTATTCCATTACTTCAGCAAAAACAGGTAGCAACATTAGTTATGACAGGTAAATTCTTGTCAGATTTTGAAAAATAGTTTGTGTTTTATCATATGCATTCACATTTTTTCAATGTATTGAACAAAACATCTTTTCCATTATTTTTTGACTTCTCTCAGTGTAGCATGGATTCCTTTGAATCACCAAAATGTTTTTATTTGAAATCATTTTCTCAGTTAGCTTTGAACTTCATGTGATACTAATGTCCTACACTAGTGACTTATCATCATTTTTAGTTTTGTTTACATTGTCACTTCATTTTGTAACCAGGAAAATCATTGTTTTTCTCATTATTTGGTTGTCCTTCTCCACTGTTGCTCACAATCTTCTATGACTCGTGACTATGATAATAGCATTATCACTATTCATTTTAAAACTTCATTTTATCATCTACTAGTCATGTAAACAACTCTTTTAAATGTGGCAATGAGAGAGATAGGTGGTAACCAAAGGAATGTATTATTGAAGACTCTTCAACAAAGTTTCCAAAGGAAAGATAAAGGAGGATGTAGCAAGGAAATGCTTCCAACAAGTTGTCAATGTAGTGGACTTTTGTGATAGAGTGGGAGTTTATTACAGGGATTTGATTGTGCAATTTCTAAAATTAGCACTAGGATGACTCAATTTTTTTGTTCTAGTTAGTGCATATCTAACCATGTGTTCCTTTCAATGTTTATTGAAATTCTTTAAAAAGTCTTGTCCTTTTCTTCCAAACTTTCATATATCTCTTTTGATCTATTAGAGGTTTTGATACAAGTTTTTTTTAAATCATATTCATATAAATATAAATAGATGTGGTTTGAGATTAATTATTTTTTATTTCAGTCCTTCTTTCGTAATTTCATTGGAATATTGAGTAAGGTTTCTTCTTTTATAGTGCAAAGACAAAAAGTCTCTTGATTGCATCAATTTTCATGAATTTGAAACAGAATAAATATGCACAATTCACAAAGAGGCTTCCTAATGCGAGCACCAAAATATTAATGTGTTGTCCACAAGGTACAACTGTTATCCCTTCTTTTGTAGTAGACTAAATAGCTATGTTGAATATGGTTCTCATTAAAAATGTTTTCAATCTCGTTCAATCTATGATTTTGTCACTTACACAGAATCTAAGATATATCAAAAAAAACATTGGTGAAGGCATTGGCAAATCACTTTGCTACAAAACTGCTTATATTCAATAGTATTTCAATGATAACAATAAGTATTAGCATATCAAACTCTACAACATTTTATGATCACATTTATGACATTGGTGCTTGGGATCTTTTAATTTAAATTCATATGTGAACATATTGGATTCATTGGGATGTCCTTTTTGTGGCGGGACAACTCAACTAGGTGTGCTATATTGAGGTTTTGGTATGGTCACAAATTCCTTTTTAAGAAGGGAACATGATTCATCTTAATAATGCTATAGTTGAATCCTCAATGCAATATTTTTTTGTATTTCCACTTTCAGATATATTTTTGTAGTGATGCTCTTGGTGTTAATATGATAGGGATCAATGAAGGATGAAGAACTATGAGGGGACATAAGTATGAAACAAAGAGACCATTGTTATGGCTCAATATCAAAATTGGGTAGCATTCAAGTCAAAGTATGCCCTCTCCAAAACTCTGCATCAAAATTGCACACATTCAAGAGATTAGTTTCAACTTCTCGGCTTGATCAAAAGTTCAATTTAAATATTACAATGATATTAAATTCTAATGATATTATTAGGTTTCAAATGGCAATTATAGATGTGATATTTGCATGGTTATTTCCAATGAGATAAGATAAGATAAGAAAAATTTATTAATGTCCAACAAAAGACCAATGAGGGTCTAAGGGACTAGAAACAGTACAAAGGGAAAATGCCAGCAAGGGGGAGCACCAAACGGTGTCCATAGAAAGAGCATGAAAGAAAAACAACAAAAGAACCAAGAGAAGGAAGAGCAACAACTAAGAACTCCTCACAAGCGACGAGTAGTAAAGAATGAAAAGGTGTACATTAGAATAATTAGGTGCTTTGGAGGGTCACCTCTAAGGCCTACATGAAGTAGTAGTAGTAGTAAAGAGACGTTGTCGACTGTGATCTCTATGGGATCTCACAGATCTGGTGTGAACTGAGATAGTGCAGAGAGGTCACTTCAATCCTTAAGTAGGAACTATAGGACTAAGAAAGGAGGTCATGAGTTGCATAGGGGTTGGTGTCAAGCAAAGTTGGAGCTATGGAGTGTGTTCAAGAAGCCACATGATTTCCTGAAAGTAGAGTGCAAGACAATGTTGGTCAATATATCTAAAAAATGAGGGAAGAGACGACTACTCTCTGAACAAATAGTAGAACCTCCCCTGGATCTCATAGTAAATGGGGCAATGAAAGATAAAGTGAGACTTGGCCTCAACCTCCCTGAGGTGTGAAAGTTGGCAAATCCTATCCTCCCTGTCGATCTAGTGATTAGTCTAAATACGTAGCTGGTGAGACCCCACTCTAAAAGATCCCAAGGAGATGTGAAGAGCATGAGTCCAGAGACAAGTAAGATATTAGGGGTGTAGGATGATCATGTCCTAGATATCAAGGAAGTGTTCAACATAGAAGGTCATACACGGACTGAGCCCACTTAGGGAATTCTTCCAAGTCGTGATAACATATTGTCTATAGATGTCAAGTCTAACATGCTTGTTCAACTCTCATTGAGGTGGAAGAAGGTGGGCTAGAGTGTCCAGAGAAAAATGAAAGGGGGTAAGATGATCCATACTAATACCAATTGAGCCCAAGAGGATAGAGACCTGGGTGTACGAACAATGAGACCTGTGACCAAAGTTCAAACCCGCAACCTCCTTAGAGGAATAATGAGCCAAGTAGGAATATTTCTGATGACCGTCAGGGGAATCAACAAAACTCTTAAGCTTGTGAAGAAGCCAAAAGATAGTCCCCAATCTAAAAGGGTAAGCTCCAAACTCTGCCTGAATGATGTTGTGCGGTATGGACTAGTGACATCTGATAATGTGTCGAAGGAAAAGAGTTTGGACTCTCTCAACAAAGGTCTAGTCAAACTCCAAGAGGAAGGGGGCCCAAACAATAGAGTCATAGAGGATAGTCAGCATGACTAGGGAGTTAAGAAGGGACATCTTCATCCTGTTGTCTTGGAAGTGGTGTTGAAAGCATTGTCGCTCAAGAATAATGAGGGAGTTGAGCCCCTTGTTGACTCGAGGCTACATGGCTGGTCTCAGGCTGAAATGAGGTCCAGAAAACTTAACCCCCAAGTATGTATATAAAGATGCAATCTCGATCTTGGTACCCTGGGAGTAAAATAGAGGTGTGAGGTCTTCAAATAGTTGAAGACCATGACTTAAGTCTTGCCCAAATTCACAACTAGCTCATGTAAGTCATAGAAAGAGGCCAAGCCATCAAGGAGTCATTGAAGACCATCAAAGGAAGATGCTAGGAGAATCACATCATCAACGAATAGGAGAATGGAGATCAACACCTAATGTAAGTGATAGTCATCACATGGAGCAAGCAATCACAAAGGAATGTGTCAAGCTCGTCGATGTAGATGTCAAAGAGAGTGGGGGAGAGAGGGCAGCCCTACTTCACCCTAATAATGCTCTTGATAGGGTCAGAGAAGCTATTTGGAGTCCTCAATCTGCCCACAACACACTCATATAAATTCATAATAGCTATAAGGAGAATCTTTGAGATCTTGATGTACCTAAGATGTTGAAAGAGAGTCACTCGAGGAACAAAGTCAAAGGTTTTGCAAAAATCAACAAAACAACAATAAATTTTCACGAAGCAGTGGCAAGCCTCCTCTATGATCACCTATAAAGTCAAAATGTGATCAGTGGTCTAAAAATTTGTATGAAACCTAGCCTGACCCATAGTTCAATAATGTCATTGATCGAGCTCTCTGGATAGGATACTGTTCAACACATTTGCATAGAGTTTGGCAAAGGTATGCCCAACCATGATGGTCTTGTGAGGTCAAAAGTTGGCCTAGACTTATGGATTGGGTAGATAATATGTCGTGACCAAGAATTGGAGAAGTCGGTGCAAAACACTTGATTAGCATTGTTAGAAAGGGGCCTAGGACAGAGATACCCAACTTGAAGAATTTAGCTTGGAACCCTTCCTCATCTGATGTTTTGCTACCATTCATAACTCTAACTACATCACTAATGTGGGAGAAGGAGAATTGGTGACAATGGGTGGGGGGGATGAGATGGAGAGGGGGCTGGCCAGGAATATCATAGAGGGTGGAGGTGTGGGAGGCAAGGGAGTGATGGTCTAGAGTGGAGGTGTGGGTGGCAAGGAAACATGGTGTGCCAAAAGAGCTTTGGAGACTGAAAGAGTGTGGCACAAAGGGATCTACACTGCAACAAAGTGAACTTTTTTTTCTTTCAACATGGCAAAGAAAGCGGCAGTAGTCAATCCTCAATTGAGAGGAAGAGGAGGAAGAAGAAGCGAATGGAGCAAAGAGAAGCATGTGGTGAAAGGATTTGTAGTCCTTGTTGAACCAATGGTTCATGGGGCAAGATCTGTGAGTCAGGCGAGGGTGAGTGAGGAGGTGCAATGGGGAATGGAGAGAATGGCAAACCCCTACAGTAAGTGGAACATGGAGGTGATGTCCCCAGAGTCAAAGAGGGATCCCAAGGGAGAAGTCATCTGAGGTGGTGGATGAAGAGCTCTGCATCACCATCAATGAAGTGAAAAGAAGTGCAAGCATGGGGGGAGAGGGGGAGTCGCTAGAAGAGGGGGGCAAGAAGAAGTGGAGGAGCAAGGGAGAGAAGGTGTCAGGGCCCCCCAAAGGGTGATGCTAAGGAGGGCATGGTTGGCCATAGGAAGGCAAGAGATGGTAAAGCGAAAAATGAAAGGGATGTAGGAGGCAATAGAGAGAACACAATCCACAATGCTAGCACTACCACCATGGGCCCAACAAGTGAAGAGCTCAGAGCCAGGAAAGAAAGAGAGCCCATTCAAGATCACTAAGTTTGAGGACTCGCAAAGCTATAGAAAATTATGACCATATTGAGTGAAGGGCCCCTGACAATCCTCGAAGAGCCAGTGCAAACCCATAGAACCTGGATCAGAAGCAATCATACACATGGGATTAGACTTACGATCATGGAGGAGAGGTTGTAGGTCTCTGGTCTACGCATTAAATTCTCCCAAAATGATGATGTCCCCAATGGCAGAGAAGCTGGCAATGTGTTCAAGAAGGTCCTCATAGGAGTCCCACTCTTAGTGTTGTGAACTACATAGTATGAAGATGTTGGCAGGAAGTAGTAGATAGTGATATAGGTATCCCTATAGAGTGAATTCCTTTGATCGATATGGATCCACATGAACCTAGTATAGTTGTTAGAGTGAACTAAAGAAATAGTACTGAAAAGGTGGTCCCAAATAAGAAAGGAGACCCCACTAGAACATGTGACCTCATCTCTAAAAGAGGAGAACCACTAATAACTAGTAATATCGAGAAGAGAATGCATGGGGCTCTCATATGTCTATAATATAAAGTTCGACAGAACCAATAGTGTTGTTAAGTAAGCTAGGCAAAGACCAGAAAATACCATTACCGTTCCAGTAGTTGAGGCACACATAATCTATGCTCAACTGCTGTTGAGCATGTCATTTGGCCTTAGAGGCCGCCCTTGAAACTGAGCCTATAGGAAAGGTGTCGCAGGCTACTTCTTTAAGATTTCTTATTACTGCATATTTACCCTCTTATCGGGTAGCCACAAGGGGATGAGCTTGATTGAGTTCTACCACTTGTGATCAGGTGATGCCCTTGGCTAGGTAGATCTTAGGTGAAAGAGAGAATAACTTTCTCTTTGCACTTAGAGTCTACAACCTATCTGAGAGGGAGAGGAAACAGATGAAGAGAGTGTCATCTAGGCCTAGCCAATACCTGTCAAGTGTGATGTCTGAAATGTCTAGCTGATCCTTGAGGAAAGAGTATTTAGCAGTCAAGGGATCATCAATGGAGGAGAGACCACCAACTTGTAGGTTTAGTTCATGGGTCTGCCTAACAAGCTCATTGTCCATCTTCCCTTGTACTAACTTCTCAACACCTAAAAGGGGTGCCTCAGCTGTAGAGTTGCATAAATAAGCCCAAGAATTCACCTTTAATTCAGTCTCCATTAGCAGTGAAGAATTTCCATCCACGATCTCTAATTGTTTCTCTTTGATAGTGTCTAACTCCCTAAGCTACATGGTATTAGAATCCAGATTCGACCTAAGTGTAATGTCCCCTTCCTAAAATAATAATAATAACAATAACTCATAGAAATAATAATAATAATTTCTCAAATAAATTATAAAAAAATAAATTAACTATATTATCAATATAAAATAATATATATTTTATATTATCAATAAATCAAATTAAATAATAATTAAGTAAAATACATTTAGTGAGTAATTGTTGAGATAGAAACACGTTATATCCTATAAACTAAAGATTGAATAGGTTTAATAAATAGAGGATTTGATAAACAACTATTGTGTGTGTCTGTGTGTCTATGTGTGTGTGGCCATAAATATTAACTTAATTATCATATATTGAACATATAAATATGATCCTATATTCTAAAAGAACGAATAGTATAATTCAGAATTCTAATAAATTAATATAAGAACTAAATATAAATTATTTATAATAAATATTATTAAAATATTAGTATGAATCAAACATACCATATATTTTCTTATAATATTAGTCATATCATACTAAATCTAACTTTTGTAGAAAAGACGTATCTCTTCACACCTTCATAGTATTAAAGACTGAGAATGGGAAATATCACAAAAAAGGGGGAGTAACAAGTCAATCTGGTATAAGGCAGATAGCCCTGATGAAGACCATAATAATTTGGAGAGGAGACGAGAAATATAAGTCAACTAAAGAAGATTGCTACCATAGTTAGACCAATATAATTTATATTACACAAGAATTATTCAATCGATTCTGGAGTTTCAAAGATACAGAAGATCATATTACATTATCAGAGAGAAAGGATAAGCCTTAAACTAGAAATATAATTTACAAAATATATTTAGTGTAGAATACAGAATACAGAAAATAGAATTCACAACATCCCTTTCATAATATGGAAGAAGAAATAATGTCACCGTAAATAAAGGCACAATCAATAATTATAGATTATTAAAATAATTAATGTTGAGCACCTGGGGATGAATCGAATTCATATCAAGGTTTATACATAGCTTAGGAAGAAAACGATAATAATGGCAGACCTGTAGAATGTGCAACACGCAAATATGAAGCGGGGGTCAGGTTAGGATATTGAGAGTAGAACAGAAGACATTGCGATGTGGTATCAAATAGGAAATCATCAAGGTAGAAAGCAACACTACAGACATAAGAGAATAAATATCACTGAACAATCTTCAGAAGATTATGAATAATAAAATATGGATTACATATCAACAAAGTGAAGAACTTCAACGCCTAGTACAGACCATGGGGAAGAGTTGCAGTCAGATTGAAGACACCACCACAGTTGTTAATCAGTGGGAAAAATAAATGAAGAGGATAAAACAATCAAACAAACCTTAATCCCAATCAACAAAGGAGCACAAACAAATACTCGTTTCAAGCATGGGTACATTATATATATGAAGATATACAAACACCTATAAATTGGGAATTATTTGCATTAGTCGACTCACCATATATCCAAGACATTGAATAGTGAAGGAAACCAACCAGAAAATTAAACAGATCAGTCAGTGATAGCAAAATAAACAGACCAGTCAGTGATAGTGATAAATTTGGACAAATACATCATCAACCGTAGATATCATTCTCAATTAGCGTTCATTCCCTCTTGAGGATAGAGAAGAATACAAAAAGGAGAGCAAGTAATATTAGGAAGGTTGAAAAATCTGCAAACTAAAGGAATGTTCACAAACTCAAGTCAGTTACCAGTAATATCAAGTCCATAGTCATCTACATTAATCAATCTCTCCATTTCCCTAAAATTTCCCAAGCCAAGAGTATTAATACCATAGACATTGACAAAATTAAATAATTGTGTTCAAATTTTGAAGCCTACTGCAATGAAAATATAGAAATTTATCCCAAGTTCTATAGGATCTTAGAAGGGACATTACACTGAGGGCTGTAGTTTCAGCGACTAGAGATTGCACAGTATCACCTAGAGTATGGTTCTCAGATTTCAGCATAGCCAACCATTTGACGAGTTTAATATAGAGTGAGGTTGACTGAGCAACAACACTTTGCAGGACAGCATTAACGGTCTCCACTATAGTCAAATGATCAGCGAGTTGTTGGAGTGTAATTGGATCAGATATGGGTGCCATGGCTCACAAAGAACAAAGGTATGCCTACAAAAAGAAGGTGCCATTGGAAACTCATAACATTACCACAGGCTAGGCATTTTGTCAAATAGTTTACATACAACTAACTATTCCAAGAGTTAGCATATCATGTGTCATGGTTCCATAAAAAATGTGTCAAATTCCACAAAAGACCTCCACACAGCAGTGAGGTCAAGTCAAGAGTGTAGGAACAACAGCAAACAAAGAATCTCAAACCAAATGTGATGCACAATCCGTCAAACAGTTGGTACCCAATCAGAAGATTACTCCTAAAACCTATTTGAAGACTAATTCCTACAACAAAGTTTTCCTGTGGTAGGTTTGCATGAGGAAAATGGCCCTTGCACCTAGTTCCCTTTACAAAAGATGTGGAATGGAGCAGAATAGGCAGTGATAGCTCCCGAGCAGATCACGGCTAGGGTGAGTGGAGTAAGGTAGGCAGTGGCGGCTCCCGAGTGGATCACGGCTAGGATGAGTGACTCACAGGCGGGTGGTTCATAAGCAGTGGCAAGAAGAATAATTTCTAAAATAATTTTTAAATGAGAAGGTTCTGCAACAATAATATTTGTTCAAAAACAGGTAATGTTGTGGTTTGAGTCATAAATTCAAGAAAAGTCTGTGTCGATAGTAGAACCTTTAACATCGCATAGAATCTTCCATCATTGATTCTTAATATGACTTGTAGATTACAATTTCAATTGGTAATCATCATGTCTATAATAATTTCTTAGTCCAGTTTGTTTTTTTACCATCAATTCTAGTTGTTTAAATTTGTCTAGTGATATATTTTCACAAGCATTAATCATATTAGACTAACATTAGACTTCTTCGAGAATATTAAAAGCTACAGCTTCTAGTCAACATTCTGCACGTAGACTAGAATCAAATATAAATCTCCATAAATATCTTGCAAAGATGGAGGTCTTAAAACTTATGAGTTGTTCATATGTGTAAAATTGATAACTCCAGTCCCTTATTTCTATAATTAGAGATTTTTGTGGAAGGAAAAATAATCCTCCTTAAGTTATTTAGACTAGAATACACATATACCATAAGTCATAAGCATAGTTTACCAAACATTCAAGAACTTGCTTGAAAGCAATAACCTTATGATCTCTTAGCTAAAGTAACCCGCATTTCAACATAATGAACTCTTAAATTCTATCTATAATATATTTCATTAGATATATATAGATTAGAAAAGTACCAAGTACTACATACCTCACTTCATATTTTGATGCAATCCTAGTAAAATTGTTTGCATTATATCTAGCAAGCACAATCCATTTGTCACAATCAACAAGCGTTAAAGCAACAAAATCTAATGTTAGAAAGCTGCCATAATTTAAAAAGTTGGCATAAGTTTCAAATTAAAACAATTGACATAAGATATAGAAAATTTATACACTTAACCATTTCTTTTTCAGGTCATCCTTAAATTGGTCTCCAAGTCTTCATATTGCAAAGACAAAAGGCCATATAGTGTCCAAGCTATAAGGTTCAACCAATAATACCATCTCCCCCATAGAGGAATCCTCTGTCATGTTGTAGGTGCCCATCCTACAATAAATCGAGAATGTACATGTAATTACATTCTATATGCATGAACAATAGGCAAAGTTGAAAAAATGCACCATGCTTACATTTATTTAATAGGTCTATTAAGTTTTTAAAATTAGAGACCATCATGAACGTTAGAACCCTAACTGTTATGGATGAGAGAATGTCCTCAACAAGCCAGCACATAGAAAGTCTTGATTGTCTTGCATATTGAGGACATTGCCCTTGCTTATAAGAGTCGAAGTTACAATGTTTATGATTGTCCATCACTAAAAGTACCTAATTAAAGACCACTAACAAAAATACAAACTTATTGCATTTTTTTAGCACCACCTAATGTTGTATGCATATGAATTGAGATTTCATATTGAACTATGGCCTCATTCTGTATTTCCTGAAACCAAGAGATTCACATAGTTAGTTCTCATACAACCATAGGTTAATGTTGAGCTTCACTTGGTTTCAAGAATAGTTTAATATTATATACTGATCAAGGCCAACCACATGAAGGTGGAAGCTCATTTGCCCCACCCCGCCTCACTCGCTCCCCCCCCCCCCCGCCCATCTAAATTCTCTGTTAACATCTAAAATTAATTCATTCTATTAATAAAATGTAATAGTCATGAATTATCACATGACAACATTCATTAACACATAAGTTTCATTAGAACATTCACATTAACATTAAAACATAAGATTCTTTAGAACATAAATAAAATATCTAGACATAAACATCAATCATTATCAAATAAGTTACATAAGTTCACATGAATCATTTCCTTTTTTCTTTTTTTAACCTTCCCTATATTGTTACAGAGGCATATTCATGTCGTCATTGATATTTATTATTTCCCATGGATGCGATCTCATTGTCCTTTGCAAAGGTGGGTGCTTTGCAATAAAAATAAAAGGGTTAAATTAAAAAGAAAAATGAGGCTTTAAATATTTTAAATAACATTGTAGTTCTCTTTATCTTGTCTGACCACATCATCTTGTCTGTCGGCTTGAACCTCAACACACTCATTAGGAACAACCTTTACATTTCCTACAACTGCAATTTAAGATTTTTTTTAATCCCAACACATATTATAGTTAAATTTTTATTACTACACAAAATTCAGTTAAAATTGTTTACTTGTATTAATAATTCATAAATCAAGGCAAGAGCCTACAACACAATGGTAAATTGTGAGCTTCTTGTTCGAGAGGTCTTGGGTTCGACTCTACACAAGCTTAATAAATAATAATAATTAATCACATCACATAATAATAATGAATCTTGGTTTCAGCCTCTTACTGATAAATTTTTTTAAAAAATTTCATAAATCAAAAATCAAATAGAAAAGATATACCTTCAATGCTATGATCCACATTCAAATAGACGCCTTCATTGTGCTTGGTTGGTGTATCAAGGCTCCAATCCAATGTAAATAATCAGTGGATTTGTCAACAATATATACATATAAATTCAAGAGAAATACTGAGAAATGTTAATCATTCATTTTAATACATATAAATATATTCACTTTAAAGTTTAAACAAATATATAATCATTGTTTCCTGACTTAAAACAAATACTTATACTTGCAATTCGTGTAGCAAGTTTTGATTATCCACTCGAGCCGAGCTTGTGTTGCCCGTCCCTTTGTTTTCTTGCTTTGGTTGCCTTTGATGTGTCAAGCAACCTATGTGAACTTTGAAATATGTTAGACCACATAAGTATTAATAGTAGTTAGTACATAATTTCATTCTTAATATTATTACATACCTTCTTTCCTTGGGTGGTACTATTTCTCCACCATGTATTATTTTTTCTTAGTGGCATCCTTTTTAAGATTCTCTCACTCAATAATAGGAATATAGGAGGGCCACTTATAACAAGGGTTATTTTTCATTTGGGTCTTATAGTTGTACCTTAATATACTTTAAAGCTTGGCTTTCTTTCTCAAGGAGCCTAAGTCTTTGAAAGACGTTGGGTCCAAAAAGTGTTGTCATGGCATCAATGAGTTTATCCTTTAACTCTTTAGTTTGTAAATTCCATTTTCAAAAAAAGAAAAAAATGTTAGATTTATAAATAAATTGAAGCTACCTTTTAATTTACTTGAAGAAACCGCTTGAAGGAAACGTGATCTAGCAATGAAATCAAAATATGATATCCTGTGCGTATGGTCAGCCCAAATATGCACAAACATTCATCATTAAGTTTTTCATAAAATAGATTCTTCCCTGCAAAGTAATAATGGGATTAGTAGTTATTACAAGGGAGTGCACAGGAGGCCAGTGCATTTGATTATGAATATAAGATTGTATAGTAAAAGAAATGATCAATATTTAAAGTACTTGGAAGTTGGGCTACTCTTAGGGGAAGACCATCTTCATTGCTCACAAGCAATTGATCACAATTCTTTAGTGTTTTTGTACATCTAACACAAGTACACCCAAGAATGTCCTCATTGCTTCCTGCATAAAATGAATCCACTATTACAAAATGTCCCCTAAGAAATAATAGTTCAAGTGAAATAAACACATGAAAAATGAGAGAGAAAAGAGTAATCTACATACCAATAAGCATTGTCATCGCATTTGTGGTCATGCTATGTGTTTCCAAATTTGTAGTCAGCATTACCTCTTTAGTTTTGCTCCTTGTAGCAAGCAGTGTAGTGAACATAGGATCAATGGTAGAAAATGAAAAATGAGATTTTTAGAGCACAATAAAACAAGATTGTTAGAGCTATTAAAAAAAAGTGTTCAGGAAAAACACAAGCATAGGATAGAACATGCGATGTTCTTGAGCCACCTAAAGTATCATCCTTTGGCGCATCGCCCTTGAACCTCTTCAGAATCTTCTGTAAAAATAACACATGCATTTTATTTAAAGTACTTGGAAGTTGGGCTACTCTTAGGGCATGAATCAATTCTTCAAAACTTTACCCATAAAATCATTCACCACACATCCATCTCATAATTGTGCATGTAAATTGAAATAAATAGCTAAACATATTCATCCATAGTATGAAAGCAAGTAAAATTCAACACATGTATGACACAAGATATTTGGTTACCCAAAAACCCTCCAATGAGAAGGTAAATCTAGGGTGGGGATGACACTCACAAATCTCCACTACTATAATAATAAATGTATCTAATGAAGGTTACAATGTTTGATCATGAAACATGATCTACCTTGTGAAAGGCCTACTCTGTTAAAGGCTTACAAGATTGTTAGGTCTTACCCTATTAAAAGATTTCAACCCCTTGTTAGAAGTGTGTCTGGTAAAAGGACTTTAACTTACAATGAAGTAAGCACCCTATTAAAGGATTTATAACATCTTGTTAAGACTACTTTGTTAAGAGATTTAACTGATTCACCTATTAGAATGTCTCAGTAGTGATCCTTCAATTAGCACTCTACTGCTAGATAATAGATCACCTCTTTTCATATATCCTCGATCCTTTTGATCAGATGTATCTATTTTTTCCTCTAATTCTTTTCCTCTATTCTCCTCTAATCGATTCTACAATATATCTGAATTCACAATACCTTAGTCACCATGAATGCTCTGTTTGTGCATGCAAACTTCTCTCTTTTCTCCTTCTACATACATAAAAAGTTTAGGTTTTGTCCTCCTTAAGAAGACCTTGGTGGCTTAGGTTTAGGTATGAACTAATGATTGTGATTCACCTATATTGTCGCTTAATCCTTCCCTTTTTTTTATTGGCTGCATGTATTGCATAGGGATTCTCAATAAAGATTCATCCTTATAATTTAGAATCATAAAATCATCCTTAAGTTAGTTCCAAAATGGTTTACATAGTAGTTTGTGCCATTACAAACAATTATGTCAAAACTGTATTACTCGGCACTTGAAATGTCTGATGCCTGACATCCACTATCTCTTCAATGTTGTAACTCAGCCTCTAAATGACTTGGCATTCACTGATCACTTGGCACTTACTATCTGCTTGGCACCTGAGTGACTCAACACTTACTAGTTACTCGATATATACTAAATATCTCTTGCTCAGCATATGCTATCTGACAACTTATGCTTGACATACATTACTTGTTTGGCATGAACTAAGTGACTTAAGTATATTGTCACTCATATGTCAAAACCAATCTGAGATTAACACCCTTATTGAGTTGGTTCTACTTAATGCTTATATCTTCACATATGGTTTTGAAAGAAAAACTTGGTGTAATTAATGTGTGTATTTGCAAAAATATTGGACATGTTATACTTAATGTTTATATTTGCACATATGGTTTTGAAAAAAAAAATTGGTGTAATTAATATGTATTTCTGCAAAAATATTTGACATATTGTACTTAATGTTTATATCTGCACATGTATGGTTTTGAAAGAAAAATTTGGTGTAATTAATGTGTATATCTAAAAAAATTGGACATGTTGTACTTACTATTTATATCTGCACATATAGTTTTGAAGATGGTAGAATTATTGAACAAGGTATTTCTTCACTGAACTGGATTAAAATCACCATGTATTTCTTCAATGAATTGTATTAAAATGTGCCTATAGTGTGTAGGGCACCTGCCATATAAATGCAATTTGACTATATAGTATCATTTGAGTATTTTTTATTGTAAATATACATTATTTTTGTGAATCCCAATAAGTACATTGGCAAACTTGATATAAAGATGGAATATATTTTGCGTAAACACTAGATACGTTGTCTGCAATGAACTAATGATAACTACAAAACTATCATTTTTCACTATTCTTCTTCTTAAACACCCTTTCTTCTTCACATTTCTCACCCAATGATCCCATCTCACCCTTATAAATATGCTCCATTTATATCTCCATCTACTGCATCAACACAACTCCCATTTCATATTGATTACTTATTTGGACTATTTTTCTCTCATTCATATCCCCTCACACATTTGATCATTTGAGAAAATAATCTATTTGATTCCTTCTTGTATTCCCAAGGAAGGCCTTATTCAATTCTATTGTTGTATGAACTGTGTGTGGAGATTTTCAATGTGCAGATCATTCATAGAATCATCAAAGATTTTTGTGTTGGAAGTTCTTTCTATGAATGTCTTAGTGTACTTGTGTTTCTCAATTTCAGTATGCTAAATGTATTTATGTGCCATGATTGATGTAGGGCATAAGCTACACAAAGCTTGTGAATTTGCCTCCCTTGATGGGACTATGTGAGTACTATTTTATTCAATTCTTTTTCTCTATAATTTAATCTCTAACCCTGCATTAATATCCACATTCCCCTCTCACCAAATCAAATTATGCAAGTAGGTCTACTCTTGTCTGACTTTGGATCTTTGTGAACTCCATTTAAATCTTCCAAAATAATAGTTGGTACAAGAATTTTTAGAACATACACTTGACTTTTAATCTCCATTTCCCCTTGAGAAAGTCTTTCATGACATTTTTTTATGTTTCTTTTTCTTTGTTTTAACCTTTCAATTAAATGATACATGCTAACTCTTAATTGTATGTGGATTATTGGAATAGTAAACTTTATGGTTGACATCTCATGGATAAGAATGATATGTAGGTCTAAATCATTTAGATGAAAGGAAGGTTCTCAATGAAGTGCCTTGGTGGCTATCTTTGATTACAAATAATAGAAAGATTAATAGATTGTGGGCCAATAAGTAAATAAATATAAGAAATGTACACACGCACACATGCACACACACATACACAGAATATATACATATACATATTAACATATGCTCACATATATAATATGAATTGATTATTATTATAAAATAATAGATGATTTCTATTTTTATTTTTATTTATATGAAATAACTTATTAATTTTCCTACCCATTAGACGAGTAATTTATTCTATTAAAAGCATACTAAAATCTATATGTAAAGATTTTACATTAATACTTCTATTAATAAAATTATTTATCATTAAAAAAAAAATTCTTGATTTTCCTTTCCATTAACCATCTTTTTCTATTGAAACCAATACTAAAGTCAAAGTGACATATCTCAAAACAAATTTAGCTAATTTTCTCTATTAAACTCAATATTGAAGTCTATACAAGTGACATATCTCAAAATAACCCAAATGCTCACAAGCCATACACATTATCTTCCCTATTTACTTAAATTGTGAAAATAGAAATGAAAGTTATTGAGGATCAAACACCTATGCGAGAGTTTTGATTATGTAAAAGTAGGTTTTAAGGACCCGAAGCCGTAGTACAACAAGTTAAGCTAGAAAAAGATAGAGGAAGTAGAAGCATACACAAAATAGACCTCCAGAAATAACACAAAAGAGGTCAAACAAAGAACTGCTGAAAGAAACAGTAGAGAGACAGCAAAAAGACAACAGAAAAGACAGTAAAGACCCAGCTAGGTAGCCTTGATCAGATCCAGCACTTGACCAACTTGGATCTGCATGTTTTCCGCCACTACCTTCACTTCATCCTTTGTTCCTGTGTCATCAATCTTCTTGGAGTGAGCCCTGGTGTGCTTACGGGGACCTTGGCAATCGATCACCTAAGGGGAGTTCTGGCCTTTATCCATTTCCAATTTTTTAATCAAAGTACCCACATTGTTAGCCAATTGTTTTATCAGTTTCTCAAGGTTATGTATCTTGGCTTCCATCATGGTGACCTTACCTTGGTTCACATTGAAGTCTCTGTCCATAGCCCTATTCTTGGCCTCAAACTGTGCGATCTTCATCATTAAGTTTTTAACATCTTCAACACTTCCAACCACCTCCATGAGCTTGTCAATATGTTGGCCAAGAGTGCGCTCACCACGAGCAATCTTACTGGCATGCACAACTTATGTCCTTAATTCTTGCATATCCCTACCAAGTGTCTGCATTTGGCCTTTCATTATCCCAATTTCTTTTAGAATAGCCCTCGGATTACCATACATCCCTTTCAGAGGTCTAGAAGAAACATCAAACTTGTAATCAAAATCTTCCTGTGTCTCCTGCTCCTGAGTGTCCTCATCACCCGACTCCCCTTTATCACCTAAATCTTTCTCAAGGAACCTTGAAGGGTATTTTTTCTTCTCTAGTTGGCGGGCCAGGGTCTCATCATCCGAAGGGGGAGAAGCCCTCACCCCTGAACCCGCCTTAACCCTCTTACCTTTAAGCTCATATTTCTTCTTGCAGTCCCTCACCAAATCCTCCACAAAATCACTCTCCTTGTTAGAGTCAGAATGACCCACCACTCGTCTTTTCTTCTTAGACCTATTCCTAGTTCCCTTATTTGTATTAACATCACCCCCTTCAGCTTCATCCTAGGTTTCAAAATCGTAACCCTTCTCCTGCATGCTCCCTTCCATATCATAATCTACATCCTTAATACGATCTTTGTTCCTCACAATTCTTTTGGACTTTAAAACATTCATTATAAGCACCATTAGACCCTCATGACAGACATGATCACCATTAGGGTCTTTTTGTAAAGCTTGAACATAAATGCTAAGGAACTAATTCAAATAGTAAGGGAAATTGATTTTGACACTGTGCCTAAAATGGTTGGCCAGCATGAAGTGATAACCATAACATTTTTTAAATCTCCCATCCAAAGTTAAATACTCCATTATAACATACATAATGAACCACCAAGGACTAGAGATAGAGGTCAGATTAATGTAAGACTTACCAATTTTAACCAGACGGCTCTTCTCAGTCTCAGAATTCACAAACTCTGCAATGGCTCGGTCAGACAATTTCTGCTCCCTATAGAAATTGAGGCCCTCCATATCCAAACCCATTGCCTCAACGATCACCTCCGCAGATGCCTCCATATGTTGATTGCCTACCATGACTGAGCCCTCTTTCCAAGTTTTTATAAACTATTGCATGATGGTAGGATTGTTGCCATTCAATCTCTCCATAGACCTAGTGAAGTTACCTCTTCTCAAAATTTCCCACACCTCGTCCTTTTTCATCCATTCTCTGCAACTCACGGGTTCAACACGCTTCCTCTTTCCTCCCATTATCCAAGCACCTAAACTCTCAAATTTCTTGTTCTACAACTCCCAAGTGAAGGAAAGCTTGAGAATTACCACAAACATAAAGGAAAAATAGACCCAGAATCCATGCGAGACTTTCTAAAAATCATTGGGAATTAAAACACGAAATCTGTGGCCACATAACTCCACATCATAACCCCGTACTGATACAACCATAATTAAAAATCCTTCTATTATTACCTCCATTTATCATGATTAAAAAGAAGTTGAGCCTCCAAAGGTAAGGGATCATGAGTATCCCAAATGAAGGAATGATCATTTCTACAAGCCACGTTGGCTTCCCATTCAGCCAACCCATTAGCCTCTTTGAAATTATGGGAAATCACACACATATTGAAAGAATTAATAATTTGGATAGCCTCATAAATTATATTACTAATTGTCCATGAAGGTGTGGTTTTTTTATTCATGAAATTAATAATATTCAGAGAGTTCCCTTCTAACCAGATTTTCTTCATGTTCATTTTTTTCGCATATAGAAGACCACGGATAGTTGTCGAGGCTTCAGCAACATGATTAGTTTGAAATCCAATAGGGATAGCCAGACTTCCCATATTATCACCATTGGAATTTCTAATCACAATACCATAGGTTTTCTCGAGTTACCTTTTGAGGCCCCATCAAAGTTAATCTTATACCAATTGTCAGGACAGAAATCCCATCTAGCAAGATCTCTTGGATTAAGTCCCTGATCCCCCTTTGTCACATTCTTCAAATTCTAGTTGTGAAGAACACTAGTTTCCCATTCATTACAAAATTGTTGTTCTAAAGCCAAATTATTAATATTCTCAATCAATAGAGTCTTTATTTTGTGGAAGACTTGAGTCAAGTTGGATTCAACATCTCTAAAGATTCTGTCATTATGCTCCTTCCAGATGCCCCATCCAACATATGGCAGAATGAAGTCCCATAATTTACCAATCAAGGCATTCTTAGAAGGTGCCTTCCAACTAGAAAAGAACAACTGAATAGTGGGAGGGAAGACCCAATCTACATTAATAAGTTTGAATAAATCATCCCAAACCTTCTTAGAATACGGGCAATGCAAAATGATATGATCAACTGATTCCCCATCATTCTTGCAGAGAAAACATCTATTAATAGTAATAATCCCTCTCTTTTTAAGATTATCTAGGGTAAGCACTTTATTCTGCAAAAGGATCCAAAAGAAAATGTTGACTTTGGGTGTCAATCCCTTCATCCATGCCTTGGCCCAACAAGGTTCTTCATGGTTATCAAAAGAATCAGCATAGGCTGAAGCGACAGAAAATAAACCACTAGGTTCATTTCTCCATATCAGCTCATCCTCCTTTTGGATTAGGAAAAACACATTCAGGCACTTTCTTAGTTCAACCAAAATGGGGTCCAATCTAGAGAGGTCCACCCAATCATTTTCTATCCAGTAATCCGCCAAAAGAGAACCAAATTGGGTCTTACAAAGAACCATAAACCTGTTCCATCTTGGGTCATCACACAGGGGGTAATCCAAAATCCAAGCATCTTCCCAAAAAAGAACTCTCATACCATTACCAACCTTCCATTTTATCCCTTTTCTAATAATATTTTTAAGCTTCTGAGAATTTCTCCAAATCATGGAACCTCCTTGCTCCACATTACTATTTAGGAGATGGTAGAAGTCAAAGTTATCCAAGTTGTATTTATCATTCCATATATTCTTCCATTCCCCATCCTCTTTGTGCCACCTCCATAACAGTTTTTCCATTAAGTAATCATTCATAGAGGTAACCCTCTGTAATCCAAGACCACCCTTCTTATAAGGCATGCAAATGTTTTCCCAAGCAATGAGAGGGAGTCTTTTTTTATTCTCCATGACCATCCATAAAATTTTTTTTTGGATCTTTTCAATAGCAAGAGCATATTTTCTAGGAATTTTAAAAAGGCTCATTGCGTAGAGCAGGACACTTTGCAAAATAGATTTTAGAACTACAACCTTACCTACTTGGCTGAGCAAGGAACCTTTCCAACTCGCAAGTTTTGAATGAATTTTGTCAATCAAGGAGTCCCAGAAGCTATTAGGAGGAGATAAACCCATAGGAAGACCCAGATAAGAACTTGGCAAGACACCTATCTCATAGCCAATGATCTTTTTAATCTTCAATTTCCTATCCATACTAACATTCATAAAGAAAATTTAACTTTTATTCCAGTTGATAATTTGACCAGTAGCAGCACCATAATCCACCAAAGCCTTCTTTAAACTCCTAGCATTCTTCACCAACGCTTCACCCATAACAATCAAATCATCAACGAATTGTTGGTGGGAACACACTAGAGCCGAGGAGGAAGGGTTAAGAGCCACAAAGTCCCCTTTAAGAACCAACCTGTCAAAAAATCTTCCCAAACATTCAACAAGAATAATAAATAGAATAGGGGAAATAGGGTCACCTTGTCTAAGGCCCCTAGAAGCCTTGAAGAAAGAGGAGGGGGAACCATTCACGAGCATCGAGAAAGAAGCCGAGGAAACCAGCATAAAAATGAGATCCTAAAATCTCTTACTGAAACTAAAAGCTTCCAAAACATGGAGGAGAAAGTGCCAATCAACTCTATCATAAGCTTTAGAAAGATCAAGCTTTAGAAAGAAATCTTCCTTCTTAGAAACTGAAAGAGAATGAATATTTTCGTGCACAGTAATAATAGAATCAACAATCTGTCTACCAGGAACAAACCCATTTTGCTATCTAGAAATAATATTGGGTAAGAGAGTCATAATCCTCAGAGTAAGAACCTTCGAAATGATCTTATAGAAAGAGTTGCACAAACTAATGGTCCTGAACAGGTCCATACTATCAACCCCCGACTTTTTAGGAATAAGTGTAAGGAAAGTTCCATTCAGTTCTTTAAGGATATTCCAGACCCAAAAATTTCCTTAACCCCATTGCAGACATCCACCCCGACAATATTCTAGTACTTATGGAAGAACAGTAGTGGGAATCCATTATGGCCAAGGGCTTTATGTCCTTTAAAGGAAAAAATAGCCTGAAGAATCTCATCATTGGAAGGAATAGATGTGAGAAACAAGTTTTGACTTTCAGAAACACAGGAAGGGATGCACTCAAGAAAAAATTCCTATTTCCCTAGATCCAAATTGGATTCTTAACAGAGATTAAAAAAATCCACTGCCTCCTTTTTAATGATCTCTTCATTCTCCGTAGGTCCCTTATCCATGTTAAGTTTGTAAATTCTGTTGGTCATCTTGTGCTTGAGAGTAGTAACATGGAAGAACTTAGCATTACGGTCACCTTCTTTTAAGAAAACCTTTCTTGAGCGTTGCCTCCAAAACGTTTCCTCTTTAGCAATGATATCATGAAATTCAACCAATTTACCACATTCCTCTTCCGTAGAAAAGGTCTTGTAACCCTCCACTTATATCCTATCTTGAATATCCTTAAGTTCCTCCAAGATCTTATTTTTGTTCTCAAAGATATTGCCAAAAGTATTATTATTCCAATTTTTGATATTTTTCTTAACATTCTTCAATTTAGCTGCCACTTTAAACATTGTTGTACCTTCAACTTGAATATCCCACCACTCCTTAATAAGGGTCTCCAAACCCAGATGATGAGTCCACATTTTTTCAAACCTGAAAGGGAAGTTCTTATGGAAATTAATCTTATCAACAGTCAGATGAATAGGGTAATGATCATAACCCACCCTCACATGAGCACTAAGATTACATTTATACAGAAGGAGCCATTCATTACTAATGAGGGCACTGTCCAACCTAACTTGAATAAGATCCTTACCAGCCCTTCTATTAGTCCAGGTATACTCGATACCATGTAAGTCAATATCATGAAGAATGTGGTGGTCAAATGAACTCCATTAAATTCATTCTATTATCAAGTTGAGTCTGGCTCCACCCCCCCCCCCCCCCCCACTTTTCATTATCTTTGAGCGAAGTATTGAAATCCCCAATAACAATCCAATTCTCATCCTCAAAAAACTTCCTCTAATTAGAGATTTTAGTCCAAAGAGCCTTCCTTCCCCATTTGGAGCTGGGGGCATAAATGTTAGTAAGGATCCAACTAAAATTATCTCTAGAATTACTAAATCTAATATTCATAAAATTAGAGTTTTGAGACACAATCTCCCCTTGAATCCATCTACTAGACCAAAACACAGCCAACCCACCTAAAGCTCCCATAAAATCATTTCCAATGATCTTACCATTCTTAAACAATGGGAGGTTTTCCACATTATCTTTCAACATCTTTGTTTCTTGAATAACCAAAATATTCGGCCTATTGTGTCTGATCATATTCTTCAAAATGTCCTATTTGTGAGAGTTATTTAGCCATCTTATATTCCATGAGATTATCTTCATAATTTATGAAATTTTTTGGCTTCTAGGATAATTCTCTAACTACTATCAGCAATGATTCTGATGGTCTCAGCTGATCTCTTCTGCTGGTTAGAGGGTCTACCAACTGGAGAAAGGGAAGATCCCACATCCCCATTCTTACGGGTAGCTCCAAGAGACTTAGCCAATGGGCCTTCTGATCTATTCTATAATATGTCCCCTTTTGGCTTGGGTCCTCTCTTCATGCTCTTAGGAGGTGCCTTCTCACTCTCTTTTTTCTTTATCTTGTTTTTGCCTTTGGATTTTTTCTCCACCATAGTCCACTCAGCAATAGGGGCGTCCTCATCCCACTCATCATCCACTTCTTGGGAAATAGAGAGGAGGTCCTCAACATCACCTCTGACAAAGTTTCCTTTCTTAGATGAATGCTTGATAGAGTGATCTAAAGGAACAATTGATCCCAACTGGGTACCCACTTCAGCCAGAACCAAGCCATCCATAGGGGTAAAAACCTTATCATCTTGGGTAAGCTTCAAATAGTCTCTATTAGAGTCATGAGCCTGAGGAGAAATCTCACAGTCCTCCTCCAAAACTTTCAGGTTCTTCTCCCCATCCTTAGGGCTAGAAATCTTATCATCAGGGGCTTTCTTCAATTCGTCACTATTAGGGGTTTGAGTCCTAATCTAAACTTGAGTCTCAACACATTTCTCCAAAACATTGGAAGAAACTTACCTAGAAAGACTAGCCCCCAAGTCAGAAGAACAATTTTGATGCTTGTGAAGGGGAGAAACCAACTGCGAATCCCCCTCACCAACAACCACACCATTAGGCTTGGCAATAACTTCAATAGTCTTAGCTGACTCTACATCCTTGCTCTGATCCTTAGAGGACGAGACCCCATTAGGAAAAACCTCTGCACCTATCATAGATCCAGCATCCTTATTCACAACCTTCCACCGTCACACTTTTTTACTCTTTTTGGGCTTGACTCTAAGAGAAGGACATTTTTTGGCCCAATTCCCTGCTTTCTTACAGTGAAAGTAGACAAAGGGGAATGATTCAAAATCAATGTGTTGCTCCCATATGCCCAGCTTAGATTTTAACAAGATAGACTCAAGCATATCCATACCCTGAGTAACCCCAACACAAAATTTGGCATAGTTCATCCTTTTTTGAGAAACTGTCACTAGATCTAAAGAAAGGAGCTCAACAAAGGTAGTGGCAATACCCTAAAAAACATCTTCCACCCAAAACTCAAGGGGGAGGCCTGATAATCGAACCCACACAGGGGCTTGAATAGTAGAGTCATCCATAGCATAAAGATTATGAGACCATTTCTAGAGAACCAAGGTGTGCCTCCCCATAACCCAAGGGGTGCTACATAAAATGTCTCGTTTATCCTCATCATAGGACAAACAAAAAGAGAGACACCCTTTAGCCATCGCAAAGACATCCACTTGGCCTTTCAAGCTCCATTTCTTACACACAAAACTCCTAACATCATCAATGTTGGGTCTAACTTTGATGAACCTCCCAATTAGATTAGAATCTATGGTTGAAATATTTTTATCAATAATCTAATCAAGGATTTCAATGGGAAACTTACCTTTATCCTTTGCTAACGTATCTTTAACTAGTGGAAAGCAAGATTTTCCTGTGGGTCATACTCCAAATAGACTCGACCATTTTTTAAGCGACTTGGACCTCCACCTGAGTCCTCCAAAACTCCACCTCCTCCTAGGTCCTCCAACATACCTCCATCTTCAGCATCACTTGGACCTACAGAATCACTAGCTGACACTAATCCTAGACCTAGCGCTAATCCCGCAGAATTCAAAATTCCTTTCCCGCCCGATCCCTTCACACTGCTTCCATTGGCGCTAGCCATGGTTCCTCCCTATGTGAGAGTTACAACACAATGTAAAGTTGATTTTAGATATTGTAGAGGAAGATATTCTAAAGCTTGATCAAAATTTAAGGCATGAGAGAGAGAGAGAGAGAGAGAGTCTATGGCAATATACCAGAAGGAGAAGGCTTTAGAAAGAGACTATACAACTAAAACAACTAGTAGACAACATAGAGGATATTATGGAACCACTAGATAGAATCCAGGAAACTATTGTGGTACGTACTATGACATTGGAATCACTTACAAGTGTCTTTGATAATTTGCAGTTTAAATGTCAGGAGGACTACAAGTTGTGCAATTTGTCATGTATTGCATCTGCATTTTCTTTTTCATTGCTTATAAGAGTGTTTCAAGGTTGGAAACCACTTCAACATCCTTTGCATGGTTTAGAGGTAATTTCATTGTGGTAGAGGCTTCTATAAGGGAATGAGCCTCATGATTATGTCATTTACACAAAAGGAAAACTTGCTTCTTCAACTCATTACACTCAACTCTTCACTAGAGTTATTCTTCTAGCAATGAGAATAGTTGCTACAAATTCCTAGGAGCCAAGGGAGCTTGAACCTATGCTACATTAACTAGAGACATGGGAGAAGTTACTACCAGTTTCAATACTTCATAACATTCTAGATCATTTAGTAATGCCCAAATTAACAACAACACTAGATACTTGGGATCCTCGCAGGGACATTGTGCCAATACATGCATGGTTTTGTCCTTGGCTTCTATTTTTGGGCCAGTGTAGGGAACCTTTGTATCCAACCATTTTTTATAAGTTGGGGAATGTGTTGCATTCTTGCATGTAAGTGATGCATCTTCATATGTAATTTTATCACCATGGAAAATTGTATTTGATCCTACTAGCTAGGAACAATTGACTGTTTGTTTTATTGTACCTAATCTAATGATAGTTCTATAGGAATTTGTAATCAACATAGCTAATCAACACCTAGATCAATTTAATCGGGTTATGACTTGGTTCTTTCTAAAAATATCTTCTATTATATGTTTTTATAAAATTTCTTGCAAACTCTACCCATTTTTCCTAGTTTAGATTATTTTTGTTCAAGATCTTGAGGTAAGTCACTTAGCATGGATTAAGTGAGTTTTATTGTTTTATTATTTATTGGAATATGTATGTAGTTGTATCAATTTTTATTTTGTGATAAGATGTAATAAGCACCTTAAAAAATATCTCTCTATGTATATAAAGAGATACATATTTAGAAGGACATATAAAGATATACATATTTAGAAGGAAAAGAAAAGAACATTTACATAGGTACCTCTTCTCCCCTTGAATAAAATCATAGAGAAAGGGCACAAAGATCACAAGGGAATGACAATGAAATGCAAAGATCATAGGGGCATGACAATGAAATGCAGTGATCACAAGGGCACAACAAAAAATCCCTACATCTCCACTGATCTCCACCAACATTCAGAGATCTCTACCATCGTTCAGAGCTCTCCACCCTCTTTCATGTACAACTCTCCACAATCAATCAGAACAACTAGGTACTGATTAATTTCGTGTTTTCTTTTTTTATTTTATAATTACGTCGACATCACAATTATGAAGCCAATGTTAGTATTATGAAAACATCAGGGATAGTTGTAAAAAAAAAAAAAAAAATCACCCACAAATTACATCACTGATGCAAATTGTAATTGCAATTTGACCCCAACTATTGTATTGCCTCAATCTCCTTTGTAGTCAAACTAGCTACTAGAATATTCCACTATGCTTCTACAACTTCATCTCCATCACCTCCTTCATAATACTCTATCAAATTTGAATTGTTAAATACTAGTAAAATGTTCGATTCAATAGGCAACTCCACTTCATAGGCATTTCTAGAATCATGACTCTTTACTATCTTGCACAATCCAAACTTCTTCATTTTCAACTTATTTTATGTACCCATCAAAAAATGCTCATTTCTCAAATGAACCATGACTCAAATTCTTTTGCTTCAACATTACTTATTTCTCCTTTATCTAATTGCCTCAATTCATAAGCATTTATGGGATAATTCCCATATATAATCTAGAATGGTGATTTACCAGTACTCCTATTAACAAAATTATTGTATGTAAATTTTGCCTGTGGTAAAATTAGATCCCATCCCTCTGGTTTATCTCCAACCAAATATCTCAGAAAATTACTCAAACTTTGGTTCACAAATTTTTTTTTTCCATCATTCTATGCATGATGTGGTGAACTGAACTTCAAATATGTCTTCAATTTCTTTTATAATGTATGCTAGACATACCCAACAAACTTGTTATCTCAATCTGAAATTATATTTCTTGGTAGACCATGTAGTCTTACCACTTCTCTGAAAAATAACTCCTCCACATGAACAACATCACCAGTCTTCTTGCAAGGAATGAAATGTGTCATTTTTGAATATCTATTAACCATCCCAAATATGGAATCATGCCCATGTTGATTCCTTGGTAACCAAAGAACAAAATCCATGTTGATACCCTCCCACGAATTCTTTGGTATGGGTAATGGCTGATACAATTCAGTATTTTGCTTCACTCCTTTTTCCATCTGACATGCTTTGCCACTCTGCACAAATTTCTTCATATCTTGTTGCAACTGTGGTCATTAATAATTATCAACAATCAAAGCAATGGTCTTATCTCTACCAAAGTGTCCAAGCAACCCTCTCCACTATGCTTCTCCTTGATGAGATTCTCTCTCATAGAACTTCTTAGAATGCACAACTAACTTCCTTTGAACATTATACCATCTTGGATTAGGAAAACCAAACACTTTTTCCTATCTAATGTAATAGGTTTTGTACAAGCCTTCCAAGCTTCACCAAAATTGAAATCCTCTAAATACAAATTCTTGAGTTCCTTGAAACTAACCACCTCAATCTGCATCTATGTTAGAAAAATTTGTCTTCTACTAAGAGCATCTACAATTCTTTTAGACTTATCATTCATGTGTTTCAATAAAAATCTATAAATCTACAAAAACTCAACCCACTTTGAATGCCTTTGGTTCAATTTTCCTTGACTATTCAAATATTGCAAAGCTTAAGGACCAGTATACAAAACAAAAACCTTAGGAAGAAGATACTATCTCCACTTCTTCAATTCCTAAACTATAGTATAAAATTCATGATCATAAACACAATATTTTCTTTTGGGATCATTCAAAATTTCACTAAACTAAGCAACAAGTCTACCTTCTTGCCTCAAATTAGCTCCTACTATAGTACAACTAGCATCATCGTTTACTTGAAACACCATGTTAAAATTTGAAAGTGCTAAAACAAGCTTCTCTGTGACATTCTATTTCAATAGATTAAAACTCTTATTTGCTCCTATAGTCCATTTAAACTCTTCACTATCCCCTCTCTTTGTTCTAGTCAAAGGCCCACAAATACTGCTAAAACCTCTTATAATCTTTCTATAAAACTAGCCAGTCCATGGAAAGATCTTACCTCTGTTGCACTCTTTGGAGTAACCCATCCAAGGATAACCTTCACTTTTTTCAAGTCCATTTTCAAACTTTTTTTTGATACTACAAATCTCAAGTGCACCAACTCCTTCTTCAAAAAACTACACTTCTTTATATTTATCGGCAACTTTTCTTCCCTCAACTTATCAAACACCTTATGAATATGCATCAAATGCTCCTCCAATATCTTGCTAAAGATCAAAATATCATCTAGGTAAACAATGACAAACATGGCCATAAACTCCTTGAGTACCTCATTAATCTACCTAATGAAAGTGTTTGATGCATTGGTTAGCCCAAAAGGCATGAACCACTTGTGCAACCCTTCCCTTATCTTAAAGGTAGTCTTTCACTCGTCTCCTTCTCTAATGTGAATCTGATAGTACCCACTCTTAAGATCTATCTTTGTGAAATATATAGATCCACTCAAACATTCCATAATATCATCCATCCTTGGCAATGAAAATCTTTACTTGATTGTGATCTTGTTGATAGTTTATGAATTTGTGCACGTCTTCCATTCTCCATTCTTCTTTGGTGCTAATATTGTTGGTACAACACATGGACTCACACTCTCCTAAATCAACCCCTTCTAAAATAACTCATGCACTTGTCTATTCAACTCATCACTTTTTGCTAGTGTTATTCTATGTGTTTCCTTGTTCAGAAAACTAGCTCCTAGAATCAAGTCCATCTACTAACTAATCTTCCTCACTTGGGGTAATTCATCAGTTACATTATCTGACACAATATTAGGAAACTCTCTCAACAAATCTACAACTTTGGTATGTACCTCCTCTACTTCTTCTTTACCATCTTTTGGGATTACAACAAAACACATATTCTCATGCTTCATACCTTGGAGAAACTCCTTTCCACCAACAAAACATATTCTAGTAGCAATACATAGCTTTTCTTATTTCTCCTTCAATGACTTCAAATTATGTTTCACTCCATTCTTTGTTTGAGTGTAGGTATTTTCTCACCCATCATGTACAACATGTTTGTCAAACTACCATGGGCTACCCAAAAACATATGACATATGTCCATATGTATGATATCACAAATCACCTCATCCTGATAGCTTCCAATATTGAACTTCACTAGGCACTACTCATTGACCATGAGCATGATGTCATCCTACACTCTAGCAATATAGTATGGATGCGGGTGTTTCTATCTCTTAAGATTTAAATTTGTGACCATATTTTCTAACACCAAATTATTAATGCTTCCTCCATCAATGATCACATCACAACACTTATCCTCACATTTACACCTTGTGTGAAACAAACTCCTCCTTTGATTAGGTTCATTCTCACCACTTAGCAAGACTCTCCTATTAACTAGGACTTCTCCTCTTTTAGCATCTTTAGAATGAGATGATTTTGCATCTTCATCAACATGTGCAACTATGGTTTGTCATTTTGTTCTCCAATCTGTCTATGCCCTTCTTCTCTATAGTGAAAATATTTTCCACAAAACCCTCCTCTTCCAGCTCTGTTCTCTCTTCCTCTTCCTCTCTGATCTCTATTTTTATGATCATGGAAATGATTGGAGTTGTTTCCCTTTGGTTCTAATTGCTACTACTTGCCTCATCCTTGTTCTTTCGATCATCATGTCAAGCTCCATAAGACTGTCTATCAGATCTTCCATTGTAACCTCTTCCACTATTCTTGTTATCAAACTTTTTGCTCAACTTCTCCTCAACTCTTAGGAAATACTAGTATGCCTCCTTAATATTGGTCAATCAAACCAAACTTAGCTCCTCTTGAATGGTTGGCATTAACCCATTAAGATAATGGGCAACTTTCTCCTTATTAGATTTTGCAATGTCAGTTCTAATGACAACTTGGTAGAACTCTTTAGTATACTCTTAAATAGATCTTCTCACTTGCTTCAACCCTTACATTTTTTTTAGTAGATCAGTCTTATAATCTACGGGAATGAATTTTTTCTTTGATTTATCTATCATCTAGTTCCATTTGGTGATTTTTTAATTTCCCCTTCTACTTTGCTATAATTGAATCTCCTGCCATCAAATATTTGCATGTCTCTTCAATTTTTCCTTCACAAACTTGACTTTATTATGATCATCAATATCTTTATACTCAAAGTATTCCTCCAATTCATTTATCCAAATGATTAACTCCTCAAGGTTAAGATTTTTGGAAAATGTGGGAACCTCAAACTTAGGTCTTTTCCAATCTTGGAGATGGCCTTGAAAATTATTTCTTCTTTTGGGTTTAGAATTGCCTTTACTTCTTCTTCTCTTTCATCCTCACTTTCATCATCTCCTATTAGCAAGATACAATCCTTTATGCATTCATGTTCTTGCAATGGTTACATTTTCTTCTGAAAGGCTCTAAAACCCTCAAGTGTAAGACCTACACCTCTCACACCACACTCTCTTTATGGAGGCATCTTTGTGCTTCTGCTAAAACCTTGGTACAACCTGCCTTACAATCAATGATTTGTCTACATACTCTACCCAAACCATGGTCCTGGTGCAGCTACCTCACATTTGGAAATTTATTTACACACTTAGGAACTCCTTCTCTAATACCACTTGATGAAGGGTTCTCCCCTTAATACCACAATCACATAATAGAAATAAAAAAACAACAACAATTGGCATGAACAAAATATGGTCTTCTTATTATCGTCACAACTATGGAATTACAAAATTATGAAATACAACATGTAAACCCAAATGGATGTCTTCCTTACAATAAATTTGTAGCACAGAGTTGTGAACTATCACCCAAAGTTGTCCTAGGCAATGTATATACATTTCTTGAATGGGCATTTTTACACCACCTAGGAAGTTTCTAGACATCAAACCCTAACCCTTGAGATTGACTAACTCTAAAATTACATATAAAGTTAGCTCAAAACACCTTCGACACTTATTTTGGAAATTTTGGTTAGCCCAAATTTGGAAGGCCATAACTTTTGAACCATTGCTCTAATTGGCTATTATAACCCCTTTTTGGAATCCACAACTTTGGATCTACAGGGCCTAACTGGTGCAAGCCCTAGTCAACCCCATTTTGTATCCTCTACAAGGCCTCTAAGGACTTCAATGGTGAGCCTAAAGTTTTTATGCCAAAATTGCACACTAAAAATCCATAATAAATCAATAAATACTCATAATATGGCACTAAGCCTAACATGGTAGGTTGATATATCCAAGATTAACATCCACCTTTGAAATTAGGACATTCTAAGTTCATATGATTAGCTTACTCAGTAGCAAGCCTTCACAAACAAAAACTCTGCACTATGACAACCCTTATTCAAGAAAAAAAAAGGAAATATTTTTGGGTGATACAATTTCTCTCTTACACCTAGGATTTTCTTGCATCACATGTCCTACCTTTCTAAACCATTTACATATGTCATGCTTTGTAATGGTTCTAAATCCTTAACCCTTCAACCAATTATAACATCTAAAAAATTGGATGAAAGAATTGGTTACAATCTCTTACCCATGTGATTTCATTATCCCCATTGTTATCATATAGTCCATGTAGATGTGCCCCATCTTCATTATGTCTTGTTCCATACCGTGAACCTTTTTTAGAAATTCAATACTACACCCACCCAGTGTGGTGTCATCGTTGTTTTTTAAAAAAACCCTTCTTTGATGCATAGTTTTCATAAAATCCAGATCTTCTAACCAAGCTTTCCCTTCTCTCTCAATGATAACACATGTTAAAGCATCCCATCAGAGACCTTTTCCTTCTAAATTATTATAGAACGCTCACCCTATGGGTGACCACATCCTTTACAATACAGACAAGTCCATAAATTCTTTTAACCTCAATCATTTACTTCCATATACCTTTCCCTAACCTTAAATTAGTCATGTCAAGTAGATGATGACAAGCTTTCCATAAATTGCACATCCAAATGTACATGCTAAAATATTTGTTTTCAACATCCTCACTAGCTTTGATGATTAAACTACTTATTTTGTTCTGAATATAATATAATTGAGGGTTTCCTTGTCCTAGTATTCATGAGGCAAGTTATACAATATTATCCAAATTAGAACTTCATATGTTTTGTTATTTTTAGGGTAAAATTTGGGACCCAATCTTTAATTTAATATCCATTCCCATCCATCATGAACAAACCGCTCTCCATAATCCAATCTTTCTCTTTACTATCAGGACAAATATTTATATAAAATTCTTTAGGAAAAGTTTTGATTTCAAAACATTCACCTGAGTGTTGTTTACACCAATCTTGAATTTTTTTAAATGTTGGCCATATACCACTCCACTTTAGATTAAAAAAACCCTTTCCCTAAGGATTTAATTGAATCACTTCATTCTTTATTATCAACCTAGACTAATACTACAATTGAGTGTGCAATGTTGGAGCTTACCTTCTTCCTCTGGGGCTCAATCGCTTTGTCCTTTGGTTTTCATTTTTTTTCTAGATCTTTAAAAAGAAATAATTTATGCACATGTATGTTTGCAAAACCTTTTTTTCATATTTCTTATCATCTCAACCTATCTCTCTTTGCTGAGCTAGCCACTTCCCATTCCATGCTTTCTCTTTCTAAGACCATGCATTAAAATACCCATTATTCTTAGTATGAAAATTAGCCAGGTTTCTTTTGTTGAACAACCATCCTCTATACACATTTCCATTGTGACTTAGTCCCTCGTGCCTCCTAAACCCTAGCCAGTGTGTTCATTATTGCTCTGCCATTCTCCAAGGACTATCAAACCCTACTTTAGTAAACCACTTTTTCTTCCATGAGTTATTCATAAAAGACTAAGAAGAAAAATTAATTTAATATTTGTGAATGACTAAATATTGTCAATATTAAGATGATTTTCAAATATTAAATAAAATATTTGGAACATTTAGTGGGGAGTTGGATTTTGTGCCATAATGGGAAGTTTGAAATATTTATAATTATAACTTTCCCACCAAGAGTGGACTGGGGAATTTGAAATCTTTCTAATTAATAATTTTCCCATGAAGAAAAAATTTCAAAAGAAAGAGTAGAGAGGGAAATTAAAATATTTATAACAATGAATTTCCCACCAAGTGTAGATTTGGAAAGTAAAAGTAAAGTGAAAATTTGTAATATTTATATTGATGATTTTCCCACCAAATTAGCCAAGGACAAGATATATACAAATAATGTTTGGGAAAATGGTAGATTATGCCATTTCTACTTTAAATTTCTCATTGTATGAACTTCATGTTCTGTAAAGTTCTTCAATATGAAAACACAATGGAGATTGAAGGTACGTGGATGGAAACTCACAAATTTAGGGTGGATGGTGGACAAAACCCCATTGTTCACATAGATCAATTCAACTAGAGATTGCATTCAAGCTTTAAGAATTAGTAGTTCCAACAATTTTTTATTGTGTGTATTCACAACTTCATTAGTATCTTTTCTTATTAAGTGAAAATAAGTTTTGAAGGGAACCTAAAACCCTCTGCAAACAAGGTTTTAGGAGGGACTTGAAACCAACACCAAAAGATAAGTGTTATGAGCCTTAAAGAGGAACAAAGCATAGACATGATAAGCCATAGGAAAAGGACTAGGAAAAAGAAAAAAAATCTTTTACCTACAACAACAAAGAATGATAGTCATAAGGGAAAATACATTTAAGAAACCAACTACCCAATAACAACCAACTCATCTAATTTAGGATTTCCCTTTGGATCCATTCTTTTGAGACATAAAGGTCATATCAAAAGAAGGAGAAGATTCTTAGTATTTACCCCTTATTGCAATCAATCCTTCCTCAATCTTAGTACCCTCATCCTGCCAGGCAAGTGAGACCATAGAACAATAACAACCATCAACCATAGGACATCATGCATATTAGGGACATGGGTTGCAAAATAGATAACAACATCAAGAGAATGCACCATCATTATCAGTATCAACAGGCACAAAAAGCTCCTGAGGGGAGGAGGTGAATCATAGACAACATTAGGTGATGAGCCAACATAGACAACATTAGCAAGGACACCATCAGATACCACACCAATAGGGGTAATACCATCAACAACTTCAAGTAAAAGCATAGATCTGTGTTACATTTTAGGACCTGTAAACTTGTTTTGGTCAAATCTAATTTCTTTATCAAAATTCAACCATTTTCAAAAACTAAAAATACCTGTTTATAGATCTTAGAGTCAATATCATCATTTTATAAATTTCATAATGTTTTGATTAGTTATAATATGTTATAACTTCAAAATATTATAAGTAGGTATTTTAATTTTTTTGAAGATGATCCCTCAAAAAAGGAAATAAATAGTAAATCATATAATTTTAAAAAATACATATATATTTATCCCTAGAGGAGAGAGTCCTCTTCAATAATATGTAATTTTTTTTCAAAATGGTGTACATTTGATAGGAAAGTTTTGACAGGAGGAAAAATTTGTTGGTTTCTAATAAGGTTGACCTCGAGTACTTATAACAAAGAAAATATACATCAAAAATAATATATTATTTTTATGCCCTAGCTATATATATCATCTATAACATATTCTCAAATCAGAGCAAAAAATTATAATTTGCATATACTTATTTGATGGGAACTAAACCCTATATTTTTGTAGTTCAAAAAAAGACTTCAAAATTTTATAAAATGAATCATTTCTTACTCAATTTTTTTAAAAAAAATATAGGCTTAAAATTCATCTAGTTTCACACATTTCATCAATTTTCTATCATGTTCAAATTCTAAACACAAATAAGATTTTTATGTCATTAAAGTTGAACAATTTGTGTTCTAGGAATCTTTTTCTTTGTAAAAGATTACACAAGTTTGTGCTTTTACTCCTTCCATAGTAGATAAATCAAGAAAATTATTGGAGTCTAGGTTAGCACCATCTGGTTCTTTAGAATTTTTGATGCTCCTCCACATGAGAAGTGTGCTTGAAATTAGTATAATGTTGAGAAGATGCATGCTTCCACCATGAAGATTGTTGAAAACAATTGATCAATTGTATATTGTCTTTGATCTTACACAAAATGTCATATCTTTACTAGTCAGTGTATTTCCAAGTCACTCAGTCGATGAAGATAGTTTCCTGTGTCTTCTACGCATTCCAGTGTTTGCCAACTTCAAAAGATAGTGTCTACCGAGTTCATTTGGGCATCTAAGAGAAGTTTGCAAAAGTGTAGATTTAGTCAACCTCACTGGTTAACAGAGGAAAGTTGGATCGAACCAGTGTTAACCGAGCTCACTTGGTTACCAAAGGAAGTTTATGAAGTTGCAGTTTTAACCAAGTTCACTTGGTTAACATAGAAAATCATTTTAGTGTTAGTGTCTACCAAGTTGGGTCGGCTAACAAAGGATTTTCTTGTTTTGGCATATTGAGTTTAATGGTTATGTTTATTGCCTCTAGCTGACTGAAGAGATGAAGAATAATTGTTGTAAGTTGTATTCAAGCTCAATTGATAATGTATATGATATAACTATAGGGTCAAGTCAAGGATTGAAGACAACTGAGAATGTGTGGGAGATAAGAAGATGCTTAGAGGAAGAAAATTGGAAGGATAAGCAGATTATCCTTGTTGGATTGCAAAGATCAATTTGATTATGAAGGATCAAGTATTCGAGCCAGAATTGAGATCTGAAATCAACAAAGATAAGTTTGCATCAGCAATCATGTCATATCATTGTTACTCTCTAACCATTGTAGTAGTCAATCAAATCTCTATACAGAGTTAGCCTAATAGTTATTTGTAAATCCTCTAACAAGGTGGCATTTCTAGATTGAAGTGTCTAAAGATATCTAACAAGGACACTCCTAGCAAGGTGATTAAATTCTCTAATAGGGTTGGCTCCTAATAGGGCTCACTTCAAAAGAGTGAAAATCAGTAACTAGTTACAATTGGTGGTTTTTCCCAAATTGGGTTTCCATGTTAAATCTTATTGTCACTTGTGTTCATGCTATTTATTTTATGTGTATGTAACTAAGTTAATTAAGGTTAATCACACTTAATATCTTAAGATCTGTATGTTAAGTATTTGTCGAGTAATAGTTTTTATTTCAGTGCTTGTTGAGTTACAACATATTGATAGTGTTAACCGAGTGCATGTATATTAACCATGTTACAGCAGTAAAATAGTTTTAACAATACTTGTGTTTTGATTTATATTGACATCTAAAGGATTTGGGTTTATTTTGTAGTAACTGATTCACCCTTCCCCTCTCAGTTGCTCCTCTCATATTTCCAACAAAAGATGACTTCTTCAATTTAGCATCCTTTAACCCACATTTTGCAGTGACATGCCTAGTTGTGAAACTCCTTCTACATCTAAAAGAAATCCCTTTATGGTCCAAAAATTGAATACAAGAGCCCTTTGGAGACATGAGCTTAATCGTAGTATGATGTAGGAGCATCTTGCATTAGAAAATTTATTTTTTAAAAATAGAAAAAAAGGAGAAAAAGAGGAATTTATGTTTTCAAGGTGCTTAGGTGGTATAAATAGAAAAATAAATTAAAATGGTTGTCATTTAATTTATCAAAATGTGTAGGTGGAATTCTAGAAGTTTGTGGAAATTTCCTTAAATCCTACATTTAATATTTGTTGGGCAACATGGTGGTGCTTAGTTGTATTTGGGCGGGAATTAAATATTTGTTGTAAGGTATTTGTATTGTTACCTTTTATCCCACATCGGTTGTGTTTATAACATCTTGGGTTGTAATTGCCTATTTAAGCAAGGCATGTGAGCATTTCTAATCAAGCTTCAAGGTGTGATCTCTTCTTAGTTGAAGCTTGGAGAGGAGGAAGTAGCGGAGAGAGTTTTCCTGAGTATATGGATAGAGTGCCAAATGTGAGGCAGTTTATAGTAGGATTGCAGTTGAGTTGTAAGTTTTTGAGAAGAGCTAGTGGTGGTAGTTTAGAAACAAGGAGATTTCTTGGTGGGCTTGCAAGAACAAGTTTAGATCTTTCTTGGAGGTTTCTAGTAGAGTGTGGATCTAGACTAGCTAGGGTTTGGATTGGATCTTGATGGATCTTGAAGAACTATTACTTGTTTTATATTTGGTTGTAACCAAGAAGGCCTTACAGCCCAGCACATTACATGTAATCAGTTATTTTATGAATAAAGTGTTGATTTGGTATCAGATCTTATATTGTTATTGTGTTTTTGTTGTGTGGTTATTTGTTGGGGGCTAGGAAATCTCCTTTGGAGATTCTCCTACCTTGCACTGCATCAAATGGTATCAGAGTGAAGGTTGTTTCTAAGTGTGTAGATAGATTGTCAATGTTGAGGTAGTTTGCACTAGGACCATGGGAGAACATGCAGACCAATTTATGGTTGCAAAGATGGAAGGTTGATCTAGTTTAGGAAGATTGATCTATTGGTGATTTTTTGTAGAGGGTTTGCAAAAAAATTGGGAGATGGCTCTGAGAGGATTGGACCCTAAGATAATTGTGAATCTCTATGATGTGGTGGAGAGGAGGTTTTCTGAGATGTCTACTCAGTTTGAAGCTAGGTTGGTTGATCAAGTTAAGGACAGGGTGAGGAAGGTATTTTGTGGATGTTTGTGGAGTTGTATTCTATCGATTTGGATGAGAGTTGTCTGGCTGGTTAAGGGACTTGTTCAAGAGAGAAGATGGCATAAGAAGGTCAAGGTGGAAGAGGTTGATTTTGTTAATCAGTTTGTGGAGTCTAATACAGAACCTTTAGATTAATTGGAGGTTGTTGATGAGGATTCTCCTAACCTTGTTGATGCTAAGATGGAGATTGGTTTTCATGATTAGTTGGTTGAGTCTAACATGGAGATTGTAGAGCACTCAGTCGTGGATGATCTGGTTGATGTTGGTTGTGACTTGTATGTTTCCGAGCATCTTGTTGTGAACAATGAGATGGTTGGTGTTGAGAGTTTGAAATTTATTGCTTACGAGCTACATATTGTTGCTGATATGGTGTTCGATGATGTTGGTGGATTCACTAGTTGTGGATGAGGATTTGTTGATGAAGCATTATGTTCAATTTATTCCTAGGAGTGAGCATGTTATTTTGATGGTTGAGATTCTATGTTTGATAAAGTGATGCAAATGTGGATGATTTGCACATTAGTTTTCTTGTCCCTATTGGAGTGGAAGCCTTTGGTGAAGATGAAGATGGTTGTAGATCATTCTTTTGGCATCAAAGTGAGGGACACACTTTTTAATCTACCTAGGGAGTCTAATGCAGGAGCATCTTGCATTAGAAAGATTATTTTTTAAAAAATAGCAATAAAGGAGAAAAAGAGGAATTTCTATTTTCAAGGTGCATAAGAGGTATAAATAGGAAAATAAATAAAAATGGTTGTCATTCCATTTATCAAGGTGTGTGATAGTTCCTATTTTCACTAGGGTTAAACTTTCAAATTTTTGGTTAAAATATTATATTGATCTTTAGGGTTGCATTTATCTTGTTTCTAGTTGCAAAAGAAACTCTGGAAAATCTTGCCCTGATCCAGTCATTTCTATCAATTGTCCCAAATGTGAGGTTTATTGATCTAGGTTTTTATCCTCATCTCATACTGCAAAAATCTCCATGATTTTGGTCTAAACCCTAACCCTAGGTTTTTGAGATTGAGCGGGTTTTTATTTTTGTCTAAATACATCATTTCTTAGGATGTTATGATAAGGGGTTAGTAGAGTATCACAAGTAAGGGTTTTAGGTCTCCCAATCTCACGATTAATGTTGTGTCATATTGTTGAGGGGTTGAAAAGAAGTTTTCCTGATCATATGATTTCCTTTGTATCATATGATCATGTATCAATTCAAAAAGTTTGCATCACAGCATCAGGAACAATGAATTTGGTTGCTACGATACTATGAAATGGTGGACATTGAAGGATCATAAAGGAAATATTGAGATGTTGTGATGATACAGTAGCTTATGATTGTAAGATCATAAAGGATATAAAGGCAAACAAAAGGTAATATGTTGTCAGACAAGTGTATGTTTCCTGATTACTCAAAAAAAATGTAGAAATGCCAAATGTATGTGCTGTCAGGATTAGTGGGACTAGAGAATGATATTATAATACATTCTAAATGGCAAATGATGGTCTCCAATCTTACAATGAATGTTTCATCATGAGATCTTAGGGTTATAAAAGGTGTAACCCAATGTCATGATTAAGATGTGGTTGTAAGATTGCACATGAAAAAGGTTAAGCCACTAATTCTATGGTGTGAAGGGTTAAAGGTATTCTATGACATTGTAAAGGCTTCAGAGATCACTAAAGATGTTACGAAAAGGTGAATGTAACTATGATTGTAAGATCGTAGGCTAAGAAAGGGTAATCTATGATGCTACCAAGTTGTTTTTCATATGATCGTAGAGAAGGATAAGGTTGGTGCTGATGTTGTGACAAAAAAGGGATCATAAGGTCATAAAGGATTTTTCCATTGTATCTAACTAGTCAACAAGGGTTTTTCAAAGGGTTTTCATAATATCAGAGAACCATTTTTATAACATTATCATGTTACGAAGGGTCTTTTTGTCTGTCTTTTCCATAGCATCATAGCCCTTATTTTAATAGTAAAATAAATTCATTTCTTTAAGCTAAAAAACAACATGAGGTTCTCAACCAATAGGATTTGAATGTAGTACAAAAAAGTGCAACTTTGGATATTAATGGTGACACTCCATTGAGTTGATAGAATGGATTGTATTATATTTCAAGTGTGCTAAAATCAATGTAAGGTGAACATTGATTTGCACATATTAATTTGTGAATATTTTCTCTTTTCACAATCATAGTTCACCATTTACAAAGAGAAAGAATTTGAGCAGTTCCAAAGTTTTCTGTGCATTCTAGTTTGCTATTCAGAATTTTCTTAAGAACAAAGCAATTGTTATATCCAATGTTTATCTATAATATCAAAATGTCTGACAAGGAAGTAGAAGAAATTCAAGCCTCAGACATGGCAGTATCAAAAAACTCAACCTCAAAAGGAGGCAAAACTAGACAAAAGAAACCACAGAGATTTGTTGAAAAATGGATAAAGCTATTTCTAGATTCCTCCAATGCAAATTCTATAGATGATCAAGCTTTTATTGACCCATATGCCCTGTGCAGGGATGCCATATGCCCTGGTGTTACAGGTTCTAAACTTTTCAAAAATTTCTATCATAACAAGGAGAAGAAAATTCCTGTGTGCAATCCATGGAAGAAGAATCTCACCAAGTTAATATTTCCAGAGGTCTTTGTAGATGTAGACTTGATGAAGGCCTTATTTTGGTGTTATAATCCAGCCACAAAATCTTTCCATAGGAGGGATGGAACTATTCTTTGTACCCTAGACCGAGAATCATTCATTGAGGCTTTTGGATTAGATGGAGCTATGGGTCAGCCTGTAGATTTGAAGGATTTATAGAGGAAATTTGTAGCAAACACCAAGGCATACACTGGGAGATCAATGCTACAACATATTCCCATGGACCTAAAATAAGTGGGTGATTACCCTAAGAAGGTCAACAAGATGATGCCACTGGAAAAATTTAAGAATTATTTTGTTAAAATTGTATATGGTGTTCATAAGGTGGTAGGCAAGGATGGCTCCGATATGGCTTATGGGGCAGAATTCATAATTGCAAGAGATGTACAAGATGCTTACTATGGTGGGGAATATGATTATGTCAATCATATTCTAGAAGTAATGCAAGAAAATATTGCTAGGGCTCAGAGTGGGGAATTAAAGGATTTCACCTTCCATTACTATTCACTGCTGATGCGCCTGATTCTATAAAAGAATATAGGGTACATAAGTTTTGATTTCATCGATCAAAATTTTGATATAAATGGAAGCCTACAAGTGCAACTATGGACATGGGTATGGGATAATACTTATCATTTTTCTGATTCTGTATTTTTTTTCAATAATTTTAGTGCTATAATTATGAAAATGTTAGATCCATGATATTTTAGGGCTCCTAATATATTCAAGGGCTTTTTGAGACCAGCCCTACTTCCTCAAGGAAAGATACTTGACCATTATTGGGGAGATATTCTCTTATTTCCTACATTTTCTTTGATGAGAGTCTATGGTTGTCCCTAGCCACCCCATATATTGCCAAAATTTATCCCTCCTAGGCTAGGAATAATTGAATTCATATGGCAATTCTTCATGGTCAATAGGGAGTATTTAGGACCTAAAGTGCATAGAGGAACCTTCTTATGTAGGTGTTTTAGGATTGGTGATCTTACAATTGGCAAAGAGGCCTTAGACCAAATCCACTCTTTTCTTCACCATTACAATTTTTGCACTGGCCCTTATAGAATGTATGACCCTAATGGTTGGATGAGGGTCACCCTTAAGGAAATGAGAAATCATGTATTGCCAAACACCAAGGAATTTCCTCACGAGGATATTATTCCAAACATAGTGGCAGAAGGTGAGGTAGCTGACAAGCTACAAAAGCTTGATGATGTTATAAGGTTGGAGAAAGAATTGAAAAGAATAGATTGCCAATTTATGGGATTCTACATGGATATCCCTTATCCTTAGAGGATTAGGAAGATGGTCTTGGACCATGCTGAGATCATGGCTAAAGTGCCAGAGGGCCCCATAGGAGAAGAGGAAGATGCCCCTTAGGCATCATGGATGGCAAAGGGGAAAAAAAGATAGAATATTGTCCACATTCCTACTCAGGTTAAACAAAGGACATTACAAATTTTACTAGGAACTAGTCAGTAGTTTGCTAACTTGAGAGAAAATTATTTACAAAATAGAATTAATGCAACAGAAAATACTCGGACTTAGAACTAGCTGCAGCAAGGCTAGATGATAGAATTATCCAAGCTTGGTAGTTCTTAGAGGATGATGAATTCATCAAATCCACTGAATCCAAGAGCTTCTTATACCAGATAAAATAGTGAACTTTTGTTGAAAATGAAGCTAGGAGAGTTTGATGAACAGAAGATGGAATGTATTGAGAAGTTGTAGGCCTATGATCCTAAGAGTGAAATAATGACACTTGAGGAGGCTAGGGACTTAGTGCAGAGAAGCAACATGTTTCTAGTGCCTAAAATGGGATTTGGAACAAGCATTTATGCTTGATCATTTAAGAATGCAAGATAATTCCATTTCTTATGAGGAAATTGGAGCAAATGGATTGAAAAGATGGATTGGTTTCAATAGTGATACCAAATCCCTAGCAATCTAGAGTATGGCTGTTGCCTCAAATAAGCCAAAGTTAACAGATGTGCAAAGTACTGAACATGGTAATATGATTGTATGGACTCTACAAGGAACCTCTAGTATAGAGATATCTAAAGAATTGAAATATTTATCATTTATGAATGAAGCCAAGGTAGAGGAAATAGAAACAAGATTACCCAAATCCATACATGATTAAATTGGTGTTAGGAAGCTCTATGAAGATGAACTTAGGAAAAGCCATGTGTATAAAGAGAAAACTGCAGAACTTGAGGCTAAGATTCAGGAACTTGGGAATGAGGTTGCCTCTCTCAAGGAACATGAAAGACAACAGCCAGCCAAGGATAATGCTAAGGCTCCAATACAAATAGAGGAAATGGAAGAAGAGGGGGCATTAGAACCAAGAAGAATGAGTATTGATGCTCCATCTACTCAAGGAGGAGATATAAGAACAAGTGTCCTTAAAAGTATGATGAGTCATAGAATTGAAGTATTGAAAAACATGTCTCAATAGGCTCATCATTTTTATGTTGCTTTACAAAGTGCTAAGCAATTTAGCAATGAGGCACTGTCATGTTTATCACCCACTTTCAATCTTTGGGGTTCATATATTCAATTCATAGAGAGGCTAATTGTATTGATGGCTAAGATGCCATATTTTCTTGACAAATTAATTAAAGTGAAGGAGGGATTGGAGTTGGTGAAGGAATTGATGGGTTTCTTCACTAGGAAATTGCAAGTTATAAAAGGAAAATTGAATGTTTTATCTCAAGGAATACAACCTTGTATACCATCAATTTTGGATACTGCTAGCATAGTGAAAGACTAGAAGGATTGGTCAACTTCATTTGACAATATTTTGACCCAAGAGGCTACAATGTCAATTTTTGAAGATGAATCAGATATCCCATATAATAAATTGATTGATTCCCTATTCAAGGAAAAAATAGATTTAAGTAAATTTATTTTTGAATCAAACGTAGTCATGGATGCCAGGTGGACTAAAACCACTATGGAATTACAAGAAGTAAAAACTATAGAATATCCCACCAAGATATATATATATATATATATATATATATATATATATATATATATATATATATATATATGGGAAGCATTAGGAGAAATTAAAGCTCTGCCAGCAAGAGGTAGCTAAGATATTTTGTAAACAAGACAGATAAAGTACAAGGAGAAGACAATATCAGAGGCTTGATATAAATGTTTTTCTGCCATCTCAAACTACTTATCTTTTTTTATCAATATTTTGGAAGAATGTTCTATACATTTATTGTTCCCATCTTCCAAAATTTTTTGTTTCCATTAAATTTTTGACATGTGTCCTCCTCTTATTTGTAGCTTGTTGCAATCCTATATATGGATTTCCAAGATGAGAAGTAGAGGTTGGTTGTCTATAAAAAATTTCACATATTTCATGTATTATTTTGCAGTTTGTCCATGTGTGCTATGGTCATTTGAATGAGTTCATTTGTATGCATACTTGAATACAAAAAGTCAAAATTTTTGGACTAAAGGCTTTGTCTTTGTGTCATAGTATGAGCTTTATTAGCAACATTGAGATTTAAACAAGAAGGATTTATCCTTAATTATCATTATCTTTAAGTTTTTGTCTTTTTTTCATATATCTATAGCCTTGGGACTAAATGAACAAGTTTTCCTTTAGTTTAATGCAATTCAAAAGAATGTATATCTCTTATTGATTGCTACTAATTTAAAGAATTGGGTAATTGCTTTCTATAATTGATAAGGTCTACGGTTTATGAAAAGGATGAGAATCAAAATGAAACTTAAAGTTTAATGTTGACACTTTTAATCACAAGTTGATTAAAAAGGGTCCACGTTTGCTAATCTTTGACTCTATATCTCATTAGATAAGGCACTAGTCCATTTCAAAGTTCAAGGTTACACTGATCATTTATTTAACTACAAGACGTTCACAAAAAAAAATCAATTTACCTTTTATGTGTTGAAGAGATAAAAGTGTTGGTCATTGTTTATTTGTTGTTACTTTCTTTAGTTCTAATTGGCTATTGCAGTTGAGAAGTTTGTTAGCAAGTTATAGAAGAATATTGACCATTTTTGCTACAAGAAATAATGTTGCAAAGAAGAATATCAAATTAATAGCATAAATCCATTAGGTTTGCTCACCTTGGCTTAGCATAGCCAAAAGTGAAGTGAGTCCTGATGAATTTGTTAATGTTGGCCTGGAAATAAGATTTAGCCCTGCTAAATATAGGATTTAGCCCATCCTTAGGCTTGTTCATGTCTTTGCTTCCTAGTATCTGGTTTAAATTCACTTGATATGTTCCTTACCAAAAAGATCTCCAAAAAATTGGTGACTCCACTGGGGAGTACTCTACACTTAATTTTTTGTTAAGAGGTTCTTATCAAGTTGTGTTTTAGGGTCATTGCTATCAAAATCTTTATGTTTTTCTTCTTTGTTCTAGATTTATTTCATACTTTCCCATCATAGGGTGGCAACTCAAGTCAAGGTTTTGTAGCTAGTGCTATAAATTTTAGGAAAATCCTAAGCCAAATGGTTGAGAAAAAGAAGAATACATGTGCCTTTACTAAGAACCATCTTGAGATACCACTATTAGATGAGCTACCTCCTAGGGTAAAAAGGAAACAAAATAAAAAGAAATCTAATTTTAATTGTACATGGGTCCCTAGAAGTAATATGTCAACTTGATCATTATATCACCCTATGGTAGAAAGGGAATCATCTTCTAAAAGTACTAAGTCAGAAGAATTTATACTATTGGGGGAAACACTCTCAACCCCATTAAGAGAGAAAAGGGTTTGTCATGATAAAAATATGTCTCCTATGGGGGATTTTCCTAGTAGACCAAATCTAGTAAATGAAATAAACCACAATTGGGGTTTTAGGGAAAACTTGGATATGAGTTTTAGTCTTACACAAGAACCATATGTATCAAACCTTATAGATTTTGACCTAGTGGATTATGAGGTTGCTACTATAGATCATGAGGAGCTATTTCCAGAACTTTTTCTTCTCACAAAGAAAGTTGTAGATGAGGAAGCTAGACATATGTGCTTGGAAAAGGAAAAGGAGAAAATTATTTTGAATACCATTATTGAAAGAGATAACCTACTTAGGAGAATGACTTCCTTACAAGAGTAGAACAAGATATTGGAAGAGAGGTCTTCTAATTTACACACTAACATTTTTGGAGATATGGGTGTTCTAAAGTCTAATGTTCAAAGATAGGAACAACTTCTTAAAAAAAAGAGGCCCCTATTGTTACACAGGTTCATCCTTACAAGCCTTTAGAGACTAGAGGGGAAGAAGTCAATGAGAGGGATTTGGAAAAGGGAAAGCAAAAGGCTATTGGGATACAAATCAATGAGCCCCATCTTCCTAATAAACCCATTTCTTTTTTTATGTCAAAACTTGATTTAGATCTAAAGAAGACAAGAAAAGAAAAGGAAGATCTAATGAAGGAACTTGAAAAGGTAGAAAATGAAGCTCAAGTAGCTAAGGCTAGGAGAAAAATCCAGTTCATTAAGTCAAATTCTACCCTAGTAGCTCAGTCATGCCAACCTTCACAAGTTTTTCCTAGCATATCTAGTATTGGTCCTCTTATAATATGCCAAAGTTCCTCACAACTAGCCCCTAGTTCAACTTCTATTACAACCGGGCCAATTCCCCTTGTTCAATAGATCCAACAAACTTAGTTTCCTTTCCAAAGTCAATTTACTAGAGCAAGTACTTCAAGCGTCCTAGGTACCCAAAGGAAACCAATTTATATGGAGAAATATAGGCAGATGTCTTTCTTGGGTATCCCTAGTTTTCATCATCCTATTTTAAATGACCTTAGGGAAAAAGTTACAAAGTTCACTGAAAATAATGCTATTATAGGTGAAGAGAACCTCAAAAAGTTCATTGATATGTTGAATGACTATGAGGTGGAACATGAAGATGTAGTGATGAAACATTTTTTTCCTTCACTAATTGAGGATGTTAGAGATTGGTTCAAAAGATTGCCTGATGACAATGTCAAATCATGGAATGATCTTGAAATATTGTTCAAAGGACAATATGGTGATAAGACTAATGTTGATTGCATGTTGAATGGCTTCAACAACATCAAGAAGAATCCAAATGAATTGGCTTCTAATTTCAATGTCAGATTTTAAAAGGGTATGTATAAGTTATTCTCGTACACGATGTGATCACATATTCATGAAACCTTAATGTAGAATGCAGATAGACTAACAATGAACTATACTAAACCCAAGATATCGTCATTAGAATGTAATCTCTATGAGTGTATCATGTTTTCCTAACTACAACTATTAAAATAGCTCTCAGACCCGCATCTTAGTGATAGTTCTAGAATGAGAGTATGCTTAAAATTCAAATCTACAATGAATACGTGCAAGATCTATGACTATAATGCAAATTATATGCTATCAAAATGGATATGCAACAAGCTAACATGCAATGAATGATGTTAAATGACATAAAAGAAATACTAAAATGCTATGAACTTGCTAAAATGCTAATGCTAAAATGATGAATCAAAATGTGCCTATAGTGTATATGCCTAAAACTTGGGTCCCTTGCCTCTAATATTTCCCCCTATTTATAGGATTTCAGAAGAGGTTGGAGTAGGAATCAGGATTTTCACCTTTGACTAGGGGTGAAAGTGAAAGTGAAACTATCTCATAAGAGACCAGGAGGAAGAGTCCAATAGACTTGATTTTGAGGATAACTGAGGATATTTCTAGTTCTTTTTAAATGAAAAAGGGAGATTTTCAATCTTGTGAGGATAAATGATTTTATTGATTTAATAAATGTCTTATTTATTTTCAACACTTTTGTCTTTTTCCTCCTTTGAATTTCATTTTATGAATTTGAATTGTTTTTCTCCTCTTTTAAAGTTTGTTTAGGTCTTGTCAATTTGATAGGTGATTAATAACCTGATGTGATTTTTGATTTGGAAGTCTATTGTGTTTCATCTAATTTTCTTTTTAATTTTGACTAATTGATCAAAATTGCATGATTTAGGTCTTTGCCAAATTTTGGGTGTCTACAAATGCCCCTCTTTGAGCTAATATATGAAGCGTATTAATTCAAAGATTGTCTTGATTTTCTAATTTTAGGTCACGTTCTGATGATTGGATGTCTATTCAATTATATTTTGACATTTCATCATTGTTGTGGTGTTTGTATGGTTGATGGTTTGATGTCTGATCATTGATGACTTGATGTTTTGATTTTTGTTGATTTGATGATTTTGTTGTGGTGTTGATTTGGTGTTGCAATATTTCTACTTGGATACCTTGGTTTTGGTAGACTTGATGTTTGAAATTTTTGGCTGAGGTAGGATGTTTTTGATTTTTTTTTAAAATTTGATGCCCTAGTTTGAATGCCCCAGTTCGATACAGATATATTGCCTCCTTAGAAATGAAATTGGAAAACAAGGATGTGCAAAATAGGGATGTTCCAATTTTACTTCTAAAAATGTGTACTAAGAACAATTGATAGGGAATGTGGTCACAAAGTGATGTGTAGAATCAATCGGGTAATGTTGATAGATAGAAAAAGCGCCCCTCTCAAGATATAGAGTAGGGAAAACTAACATGTCCAACTTAGGATATAGAGTAGGACAAATAATTGGTTCAAGATAGAACTATTAGTTGAATAGCTAGATGTTGAGATTTGATTAATGTTGGATGATCACTTGTGACAAAAAATTGATGTCATTGTTCGATGTTCAATTGTTCAAGATGGGATGAGTGCCCCCAATGACTAGGGACCTTTGAATCAGACACAGATAGATGATGTATGTGGGGCAACACAAAGCTGATTTGTGGAGCTTTTGTGTTTATTTTATGGACTTAACATCTATGCCATCAATGATGAGGACCCTTTGATGTTGATGACCTTTTGATGTCGATGAATTGATCTTTTTGATATATGAGATATTTGAGCTTTTTGATGTTTGGACTTGTGCACTTCATATATCATGGACTTATGTATGCATGTGATGGTGTGAATTGATGACTATGGTAGCAGTGGATGCAGATGTGTATATATATGTGAGTGATTAATGTAGCATGACATATGGATAATGATTTTAGAATAGATGATATGTCCTTAATGATGTAATGAAAAGTTGATGTGATATTATGAATGTAATGACATGAAATGAAATGTGGTAAAAATAAAATGCAATGTAATGAATTGGTCGTAATAGGATATAAGAAAATAGAATATAATGACATGTAACATGATGTAATGAAAATGAGTTATAATGTAATGGAATGAATTGTGAAAAATGAATTGTAATGAGGTGAATGTCATGGTAATGTAATGAAATGTGATAAAAGTGTGATGAAATGCAAAAGAAAGAAATGATATATGATGAAATACAATGTGATTGAATGAAATAAAATAGGTAATGAAATGAAATGTAATGAAGTGAAATGATATGTAATGACATGATAGTTAATGAAATGAAATGAAATGAGAAGTAAGGACATGATAGTTAATGAAATGAAAATGTAATGAAGTGAAATGAGATGATACAAAATGTAATGAAATGAAATGATAAGTAAGAGGTAATGGATTGAAATAGGGAATGAAATGACATGGGATGAAATGAAATGAAGTGAAATGATATGATAGGTAATGCAATGAGATGACATCAAATGATATGTGATAAAATGAGATATAATGAAATGGGATGGAATGTCTAAATGGACAAAAAGAGATATGATGAAATAAAATGAGGTAATGAGATGGAATGAAATGTTGAATGAACAAAATGATATATGATGAAATGAAATGAAGTAAAGAGATGGAAACCAATGTAATGCGGTGTGATGTGATATAATGAATATGGAATGAGATGAAATGGGTAAAGAACACAAAAAATGTAAATGCACGAATATGTGGCAAAGTGTCATGGAATGGAACATGGTAACATGAGAATACAAAGGAATGCCCAAGTGTGTGGATGAGATGAAAGGAGATGGAAAGATAAATGAAATTGTGATAAAATGGGATGAGACAAATGAAGTGTGAGTGAAGGTGAAAAATGGAAGGAAATTAAATTGTTTGAGATTTGAAGGCTATGAGGTGGAGTGTCAGCTTTTGATCCAAAGGCCAGAAAATGAATGAATGACATGGAAAAATGAAAGGAGATGGAGTATGAGAGGAGATGATGCAGCGAAGTAGATGAGATGGAAAGTGATCAAATGAGATTGTTTGAGATTCAAAAGCCACGCAAGGCAGTAGATGAAGTGGTGTAACGGGATAGTGACTAGAATTGTCTGAGATTCAAAGGCCACATAATGTAATGAGTGGAGTGGAAAGGTGAATTCATGAAGTGGAATGCTGGTGTGGATGGGATGAAGAGTCAAAGTCCATGAGAGTTGAGTGCTCAAAAGTGTGTCTTGAGGTTGATGTTGATGTTTTTTTCTATTGTTTTGATAACCAGTCAGGAAGTTGCAAAGTAATGTTGGTGAATTACATCCTAATTTATGTGCCAATAGTTTGTTTTCAAGGAACCTAATATGAAAATGCAAACTAGATGAATGCAACTAACTGTCACTTTTTTAAAGAGATGCAAACTAATTATCATCATAAAGCGTGTGATAAAAAGTGACTAAGTACAACCACCACTATCTCAGCTATAGTGATATGAATACTATGTCACACTGACAAGTATTAGCAAAGACGAACAATGTATAACAAAACATGACAACCACTAAGAAATAGAAGCTATAGCCATAGGATAATAAAAACAAGCACGCCAATAGTCACATGTCAAATAAAAGACCTCACCTAAGGTAGCACACATAATTGGTTGAGGTACACATGGTGTTCCATCCAAGAGGAGACACTTATAAGTGGACACCACAAATATGTGAAACCAAAGGATCATAGGAGTTAAGTAGTGAAAAACCAATGAAAATATCATAAATTCATCTCAGCACCTCTAGTCAAACACATCATTGAGGTACTAAAAGCACATGATAGCATAAAAAACCATTATTTGTGAACTAGGCATGCTTCCAATTGTGTGTAATAGTGTCAAGTTTGTTTAGTTCTTCCTGGAAGCAACTGTTGTACCAAGAAAATGAGAAGGCATAGGATATGTCAGCAGTGATTTAGTAGTAGAATCTGATGGTTAGTGTGCATCAGCAAAAATTGGGGTGGTTGAATGTGTGAGCCAAGGGTCAAGTGTACTAGGTACCAATGTGGTGAGATGAGAAGAGTGGATACATGGAAAACTATGACAAAATAAGCGTCGGGTGATGACAACTATAAGGAGGTGAATAGTATGGGAATGAATCAAGGCAAAGTGAGGTGTAGAATGTGATTATTGGAGTATTGAGAAGTTGTAGGAATCGTGCAAGTGAAAGTATGTCAGGCTCACCAAATTAGTCATAGCAAGAGGGTGATGCTAGCCAGGGTAGGTGGATGAGGCAAGGGAAAAGAGAAAAGTGCGTTCAACGAACCTCCAAAGAGTGGGTGGATCAATCGAAGCTCCAAGCGTTAATTTCAGCTCCAGGTGAGGCAAGTAAACTAGGACAAGGGCCAGCGCAACCCAAAGAGGTGGGGATGGAGGTAGAAGAAATGCCCTTGTCATCTTTAATGATGTTATTAGGGATTACAATGCAATAGGCAATGCAAGTGGTATTAGATGATGAGCCAATGATACAGGTGAACAATAGTTCACCTGAGAAGATGAAGAGTATGTCAAGAGTAGAGGAGGAGGTGGGGGAAATAAAATCTCCTAAAAATTCCATGGGAGGAACTCTGAAGGATGTGGGAGGTGTTAGTGGAGGTAAAGTAATGAGTGGGATGCATCAGTGGATTAAGCTCGAGACACTAGGACGAGGGTCAATAGAAGGGAGAATGAGTGATATAAATGTGGGGGAGCCATAGCTAGAGGTGGGAGATGGAGATCAATCATCACAAGACGTGGGAGGATTATGGAGATTGTTAGCTATAGAGAGAGTCTGAGCAGAGAACGTAGAATAGGAGGTCATATTTTTGTTGGGATTGATGGAGAAGGTGCGAGAGGATGGGGCACAAATAGAGGCAAGATGACTGGATGTGGTGTTGGATGCAGAGCAGGCATGGGTACAATTGCTAGAGATAGAGCTATGTGTGGAACATGCGCGAGTGGAGGGAAGTGATGTGAGAATGTGGGCCAAACAATTGCGGGCTCAATGGTTGCAAGAATTGCTGAAAATGGTGCAGGTAGGTTTAGAAAGTGCTCAAAATTAGTTGATGTTATTACAGTCATAGTCTAAGTCTTTTAGGGAGGCCATTGTAAAGGATAACTACTTGGCATTGAAGTTGCAGGAGTGGTTAGCGTTAAGTGAAGGGAAGGTGAGGCAACTACAGCAATGTTTGGGTGCGGCAAAAGTAGATGTGGAGCATTGGCAAATAATGACTGATTAGATGCAATAGGAGCAGGATGTGGCCCAACAAGTGATCACTACATAGGGGATAAGAAAGTTGGTGGAGAATGTGTTCGTGGAAAAGAATCAAATGACAAAGGTACACCAGGAAGCTACTTATTGGATGGGATGCTATTATTAGGCATTCCCAAATGAGGATCAGCGAGAGACACAGTTTATAGATAGGGAATTTACACATATGTTGAACAAGCAATTACGCAGTGGGAGGTTTCCAATTCCCATGGATGTAGTGTGGACAATAGGGTGTTGACACTAGGGGCTTCTTCATTTGGCGCTAGGCCTGAAGAGACACCATTGATTGGGAACCCTATTGTGCCACCTCCCCCAGGGAGGCGAGAATAAATAATCTACCAGACACTAGTTAAATGTAATGTTGTTGTTTTTGTCATAGGAGAATAAAAAGTTTGTGTTTGTTGTTGTGGCAATCAAAGGGACAACTGATGTTGATTGTAATGCATTGTCATCTTTGGTGTTTGGGATTTTGTGGAATATATATGGATGTTTTGTGTTTTTGTTGAATATTTAAATGTTTTTGGGATGTTTGACAGATATTTGAATGTTTTTGTGTTTTTGTGATAAATATTGGAATGGTTTGACAATTATAAAAGTGGGAACAATACAATCCATAAAGTAAGGATAACCATGACTGGTAGGTGAGAATGTCTGTGTGTATATTAAGAACTGGTATAGATAATAATAGGGCTAATGTGGGGACATTTCTCTAGGTGTGTGACGAGACAGACATTCTCAAGGCCTATGAAAAGGCGTTTGGGGCACAAAAGAGGACACTTGGGTCTCAAGAAGGTGAATTAGGGCCTTGAAAAGGAACTTTAACCCAAAAAAGGCATGTTGGGGGCTCAAAGGACATCAGGGCTTGAAAAAGGAAAATCAGGGCCTTGAGAAAAGGCATTGGGGCTGAAAAAGGTGTTTGAGGCCTATAAAATCATTTAAGGGGCCTAAAAAAAAGGTGCTTTGGGCCTAAAAAGGCACTGGAGGGATTTGAAAATGACGCTTGGGCCTTGAAAAAGGCACTTGAGTGGCCTAAAAAGGCACTAGAGGGGCCTGAAAAGGTTCTTGGGCCTTGAAAAAGGCAATTGAGGGACCTAAAAAGTCACTTTCGGCCTAAAAAGGTGCTAGAGGGGCCTAAAAAGGATACTTGAGCCTTGAAAAAGGAGCTTGAGGGGCTTAAAAAGGTGCTTGGACCTTGAAAAAGGCGCTTGAGGGGCCTAAAAAGGTACTTTGGGCCTAAAAAGTCACTAGAGGGGCCTGAAAGAGGTGCTTGGGCCTAAAAAGGCACTAGAGGGGGCATAAAAGAGGCACTTGGGCTTAAAAAGGCACTAGAGTGAGGAGCCAAGCTCTCACACTTATGCTTACTTATGTTGTGCCCCTGGTTGAGTGAGGATGAAAGAGTTCAACAAATATCTGGGCTTTCGAGATAGCATTGATATATTTGTTGAAGGGGGCTAGACTATTCATGGCCACTGCAAACTAAATAAGACTAATGATCCATTGGGAATGGTTGCTCGTGATAAGAGGAAGGAAACGGGGGCACCTCTTGCTCTATTTGTGTTGTGCCAAATTTTCCAAAGTCTAGCAAAATGTTTTAGGACATTACTATGCTACTTTGTAATAATCAGCGAGGCACATTAGGTTCAAATATTTTATGTCCTATTGTATAGCCTAAATGAGCTAAAATGAGGCAGGGATTGATAGGAATTTTGGGGTGTTGTTAATTTTTTGAGCTTTTATGGCCATGTTTGGTAATTATGACCCCCTTTTTAATGCTTTGGGCAATTTGTGAATTTTTTTGATATATTTAGACAATTTTAAAATTTTTTAATAATTTTTGGTGATATTTGAATTTTTTGATATTTTAGGCATTTTTTGAAATTTTTTTGATAATTTTAGGCAATTTTTGAATTTTTTTGATAATTTTAGATGATTTTTTGGTTTGTGGGAGTGAAACGAAGGATGTGAGTGAGATTTTTTGGAATACGAGGGTAACCACGACCATGTGAGGTACCTAAAGAGGTAATGAAGGGAGTTTATGACATCAAATAGGTTGACTGAGGGCTAAAATAAACATTAGAGATCATTGGCCAAGGTGGATAGCAGAGATGTGCATTGATTTTCCTGCAATTCATGTCTATGGTATCTCAACACATAATTGGACTCCCTTTTTTCTTGAATTTTTTGTGCTCCCCTTTGTTGTTGTCATACTATCTATTTGTGCTAATATGAACTACATTTGAATGCCAAAGAACCATGAAATTGTGACCCACAAATGTTTCTTGATTCCCACTACTCCCACGTCTAGTTCTAGTTTAGTCTTTGCTTCATGGTATAGATAGGGGCTATTGCATGAACATAAAGAGCTGTGGGTGTACATTTACTCAAGGAAAAGGGCTTTGATTTTCTCTTTTTATTGTTATTATTATTGCTATTAAATGGGCTCTATTTGCCTTGCTCTACTATTGCTGTCATACTAGTTGTTTCTGTTGTTGTGAACTACATTTGATGTCAAAAGACCCCAGAACTATAACCCACAAGTGTTTCTCAATCAGCTATGTGTGAAATTAACTTGATGGTGCTTGAAACAAGCAAAATTTGTTTAGAGACAATTGCTTGAGGGCTGTCTTGACTATTTTTCAGCATTGAAGGACTTGTGTTGTTTAAGGAAGTCAAAAGGTGTTGTATCTTGCCCCTTTTCAAACTAAAGGTGGCATTCTCACTTCTTTTGTACCATTTTTTTTTCCTTTTATTTTTATTTTTAATTTTTTTGGTATTTTTGATACTTTTCTAAAGCTTTTAGACATAAAACCATTTGAGATGGATGTTATTGATGGGTCCTACTAGCTTTGTACCATTACAATCTAAAATTCTGTAAGTATTGGTCCCAAAGGATTCAGTGATAAGGTAAGGACCAATCCAGTTGGCCTCCCATTTTCCTTTCTTTTCCCTAGCTGCTTGGTTCTTAGGGTTTTCTCTAAGTACTATGTCACCAATCTGAAAAACACGGGGTTTGACCTTTTTGTTGTAATGTCTTGATAATCTATTCTAATACACATTGAGATGTTCATGTGTTGCACGTTGATGTTATTCTAACAATTCTAGCTACTCTAGATGGGCTACTCTGTAATCCTCATCTGATAGGACATCTCAAAGAGTAACTCTCAAGGATGGGATCTCAACCTCTAAAGAGAGAATAGCTTTACAGTTGTAAACCAAGGAGAAGGGTGTCATCCCTGTAGGTGTCCTAACACTTGTCCTATAGGCCCAAAGGGTGAGGTTCAAGTGTAAATGTCAATATCTACCAATATCATTGACGATTCTCTTGAGGATGTTGATAATGGTTTTGTTGGTGGCCTCTACTTGGCCATTGCCTTGGGGATAATAAATTGATGACAAGTGGTGTATAATGTGAAATTTTTCACATAATTCATCAATTATTTGATTTTTAAAGTACAGGGCATTGTCTGTGAGAATGGTGTGAACTATGCCAAACCAACAAATGATATGGTTAATAATAAAAGAAGAGATCTATTTTTCCACAGAGTCTGCAAGTTGCGCATCTTCAACCCACTTGATGAAGTATTCAATGGTGGTGATAATCCATTTATCCCCACCAGAGGAAGGTGGATAGATGGCTCCAATCAAATCAAAGCCCCACTAATAAAAAGGCCATGGTGTGGCCAAAGGGTTGAGCTCTTAAGCTAGTGCATGAACAAGGTTACCATGGATCTAACATTTCTTGCAGGTTTCAACATAGTCGATAGAATCCTTTTCAATGGTTGGCCAAAAATAGCCTATCCTAAGAATCTTCTTTGCTAGTGTAAACGCACTGGAGTGTGACCCACAAATCCTAGAATGGACTTCCTGTAGAGAGACTCTAAACTCATCCTTTTTGAGACATCTAAATAAAGTACCATCAAGATCTTTCCTATACAGTGTATCAGCCACCAATGTGTAATAGGAGGTTTGTCAAATGAAATTTTATTTTTGGTTACACATAAGGTCAGACAGAATGGTGTTATCAAAGAGGTAAGTGATGATGTGGTTGTACCAAAGGTAATTGGGAGTGTCTAAGTGGAAAATGATAATGGAATCGGGTTGAACCACCTCTTCTACTAGGAACTCATACCACTCGTGCTACTCTAGGAGCTGAAGTAAGGAGGCCAAGGTGGCCATAGCATCTATTGCTCTATTCTTCTCTCTGGGAATTTGTTCAAAAGTAATGTGAATAGAACATGCCTTGAGTGTATTGACCATATGTTTATAAGGCAATAATTTTTCATCTTTGGTCTGAAAAGTGTTAGTAACTTGATTGACGATCAATTGGGAGTCTCCATAAACCTCTAGTGCTGTCAATTTCCATTCCAAAGCTAGCTTGAGACCCAAGACCAAAGCTTCATATTTGGCCATGTTGTTGGTGTAGGGGAAAAGTAGTTTGTAAGACTAAGGGATGCTAACACCTAGTGGTGTGATGAACAAGATACCAGCACTTGATCCATGGTGTGTGTAGGAACCATCAAAATAGAATTTTTGTGTTACTAGCTCTATCTAAAGAATATGCATGTCTAGGAAATTTTCTAGGATAGGATTTGAACTCTCTATAGGAACATCTTCCAATTGATCAAAAATGGCCTACCCTTTTATTACCTTCCTATCAATATACTCAATGTCAAATTCACTTAAGATCATTACCCATTTGGCTAATCTAACTATTAATGGTGTTTTGTTGAAAAGATATTTGAGGGGGTCAATTTTGGATATGAGCTTGACTTTGTGTCAGAAGGTAGTGATGTAGCTTTTGGGAAGCAAAAACTACGACCAGGCAAGCCTTTTCGATAAAAGAGTAATTGAGGTCATAATTGACCAAGGTACGACTGATGTAATGGATGGCATGTTCTTTTCCTTGGTCATTTTCTTGCACTAGGAGGGCTTCAATTGATTTATCCATTACAGAAATGTACAATAAAAAAGGTTTGTGTGGTATGGGAGATACCAACATGGGTGGATTCATCAAGTAGGTTTTGAGTAAGTTAAAAGCCTTCTGGCATTGGTCATCCCACTTAAAATTTATACCTTTGCGTAGAAAGTGGGTGAAAGGTATACACTTTTCTGCCAACTGAGAAATGAACTGATGAACTAATTGAAGTATACGTTGAAGAGAGCATAACTAACTTAGGTCCTTTGGAGGTGGCATACTGATTATGGCTTGTAACTTTTTAGGATCAACTTCTATCCTTTTGGCTAAGACAATGTATCCTAGGAGCTTGCCTGATTTGACACCAAAAGCACCTTTCTTGGGATTGAGACTCACTTTGAACGCTTCTAGTCAGGTGAATATTTTGGCCGATATGGGGAGATGTTCTTCTTGATTATTGGATTTGGCAAGAATTTTGTCCACATAATCTTCCATGAAGATATGCATCATATCGTGAAAGATAGTGGTCATGGCCCATTGATAGCTAGCTCTAGCATTCTTCAACCCAAAGGGCATTACATTCCAACAAAACATGCCCCATACACAACTAAAAGTTGTTTTCTCTTGATCTTCTAGTATTATCCTGATCTAATTATACCCTAAAAACCTATCCATGAGTGAAAACATGGAATGACCCACTTTAGATCGACAATGTTGTCGATGTTGGGAAGGTAAAATCATCTTTGGGACATGCTTTGTTTAGATCTTAGAAATTGATGCAAATGTGTATGTTGCCATTCCATTTTGATATAGGGAAAATGTTGGATATCCATGATGCATACGCCAAGGGTCAGATGAAATTGGTGTTGATTAAATTTTCTAACTCTACCTTGACCAACAAAGTTATATGGGGATGCATCTTTCTAAGCTTTTGTTTTACTAGCTTGGCATCCAAAGAAATATTGAGATGATGGAGGATTAAATTTGGGTCTAAGTTGGGCATGTCTGCATAAGACCATGCAAATTTTTTCTTTCTTTCTTCAAAGAAGCAAATGAATGCATGTCTTTCCTCTTTGCTTAAGGATTGTGCTAAATAAATGACCCTTAGTTCTTGCTTTGTGTCGATGTTGACTAGTTCTGTTGGTTCAATCAAAATAGAAGATCTTTCCTCGGAGTGTTCAAATAAAGTATCAATCATCCCATCTGTGGGTGCCACAGTTGGGTTTTCACCTAGGATGCATCACTTTTTGTTTCCATTTTTTTCTTGAGGTCAGCCACAACTTGGTAGTGATCATTGAGGTTGTGGAATGCTTGACTTGTTCTAATGTGACTAAGGTAATTGATACCAAACTCGACTATTTACATTTCTTCTATTCTTTGTCGATGAGATGGTTCAATCACGTTAAGGTAGAGGAATATTTCATGGTCAGTGTAAAAATGAGGGATGTGTTGAGGCTCAATTGTATCCTAGTTAATGAGTTTGAGATGGACTAGGGGTAATGATTTGTAATATGGAACAGGTTCGGCAGGCTTTAAGGACATGATTTCATTGGATGGCTCATACATTGTATTTGTTAGATCTATGACATGAGCTTGTTCTAGAGTGTCAGGAAAAGTAGAGCTTGTGAGAGGCTCGTAGTAGTTATCCTCAACCTCTACTAGAAAGAAGTTAGGGAATAGGGTTTAAAATTGAAATCCTATGACATGTTCATCATCTTCTAAGCTGCTCTGTTGTATCCTGATTCTTGGCGAAGTGGGTCTTGGACTATGAGTTGTTCCTTGTGTAGCTAGACCATTAGATGTGGGTATGTGAACCACATCACATTCTTTATCATGAATAGACTCTTTAGATAATGACTCAAATTCCCATTTAGTGGAATCATCATCTTCTTCATTATTAGAGGTGTTTATAGATGATTCTCTTGTGGGATATGAACCTGAGAGGGATAGATTCTCATTTATGATGTTAGTTTTTTTTGGCTACAACCATCCTTTTGTTTAGGTACCCATGCCAAGGTGGAAGAGGAGGAATCACTGTGCTTAGGATGAGTTTCAGAAGAGGTTTGTGTCCTATCTTGTCCATCATATCTTGCCCCTATTTTAGACTTGTTGGACCTGAATTGTGCCATTAGAGGTTCAATGATGCCCATCCCTTTTCCTAAAGGACCATCTCTCATGTATCTCATCTTTTTCATTAGGTCAAAACCTTTTCCATGTAGGTGGGGTGAGATATCGATGTTTTGTTGACTGATTTTTGCCACTGAGTTTGGAGGTTTGTTTCTTGCTTTAATAAAATGTGCATGATAAGGCTTGGTGGATGACAATTTTTCATGAGATCTTGGAGAAAGTGGGGGATCAAATAAGGAAACTAAGTACTTGCCCACCCCTTTGCGATGCAATTTACACTTTCTATCAAATTATTTCATCAATTTATCTATTTCTTCATAGTGTGATCATGTAGGGTCTTTTGATGATGATGGTGAAGGAATAGAAGGACCCAAACAACCCACTTTCTCTTTACCCTTAGTTGACGTTGATGAGTGGTTGTCATTTTAGTCAATGGAGCATGAAGTGTCTATAGTTGTGGATTGGTTGGTGTCATCTATTGGTGTGCTAGTTTCTTCTCTATTGTGAGGGATAAGGGAATTACAATACTGTGCAAAATGTCGGTCTGGGTATGGTCACTTCTTGAACCATATAAGGAAATTTAAGACACTGGTGATAAGTGGAGGGGATGGCCTGCATGTCATGAATCCACAGTCTTCCCAATAGGATGTTATAAGTTAATTGTAGATCTAAGACCTAACAAATATCTCTTTCACAACTGGTCCTACTTTTATTAGCAAAATAACCATGCCATTGGAGTATCTTTCCTCGTCATCATAAGATTTGATGGTAATTTTCTTTCTTGGGTCAACGGCATCCTCTGTATACCCTAGTTCTTTTACTAAATTGAGTGTGCAAATATTGAGGCCTGCTCCACCATCAACCAATGCTCACTTAACTTTATTTCTATGGATAAAGACTTCAATATACAAAGGAGAGTTTTGGGGCTGGATGACAAACACATCATCTTGGGTTGAAAAAGATACATTGTGAGGGGCGATGAGGTTTCTGACCATTTTTTGGAATCTACTCACATCTACATCATTTTCTACTAAGGCCTTAGTGAGTATTTCTTTATGCTTCAAGGAGATTTGTAATAGTTCAAAAATGGAGATATTGGTCAGAGTCTTGAGTAATTGGTTAACTAGGTTGTACTTGGGAAAGGAGGAACTTGTAGCTACATGATCAGGAATTATCACAGGTCCTAGTAGGATAACTTTAGATGCTTGGCCTCAGGTAATGGTGTTTGAGAATTGCTTTTTATTTTTGTCTTTAATTATGATGACATTTATAGTGTCATCAAATTCGAAGATCATGCCAATTGAATTATTATAATGATGTGCATATTGACCTTAGTTTGAGGGGGTGCATTCTAATTGGCTTTGGAGGATTCACCATTTTCATGACTCATGAAGGGGTTCTTGAAGGTTGTATGATCTTGATTATTACTAATGTTGTTTACTTCAATGACCCCATCATTGATCAATTTTTGGATTGTCCCCTTAAGGGCAAAACAATTGTTTGTTAAATGCCCCCTGTTTTGATGGTAGGCACATATGTTCTTGTCATTCCACCATTTTTGTTTAACTTGGGATTCATAAGGTTTAGCCTCAGGAAGTAAAATGAGCTCATCTGCCAAGAGGGTTTGCAAGGCACTCTCGTAAGACACTCTGATAGGAGTATACACCTTTGGTATATTAGAAGATTGGTATCTATGGGGAGGAGGAGCTTGATTGTAAGCAACCTGTTGATTGGTCATCGAGGGAGTTTTTACATTGTGTCGATAGAACAGGAAGGCATTGTATTGTTGGGGTGCATTCAGGTTAGTGTTGTTGACAACAAGATATGACTAGTTTAGATGGGATTGGTTTTGAGGTTTCACATGGTTGGCTTCAACCATCCCATCATTAGCAGTGTTCTTGTTGTTGTTTCACCATGATGACTTTTGTTTATTGGTGGCCCAATTAGAGGAATTATGAGTCTATGTGTAGTTATTTGAAAAGCCCTTACCATCTTTTGATAGTTTAATGATGTCATTATTTAGTAAGGTCTCTTCTACCTTAGCAACATTTTCTAAGGTAGTTTTGAAATCTTAAGGCCCTTGGCTTTGGAGCCAATAATTCATTGGTTTGGAGAGGCTATTAATGAAAATTTCAGTCTTCTCTTTATCAAATATGTCTCTGTGGTACTTAGTGAAAGTTTGTCTCCATCATTGTAGGAAATTTTTGAATGACTCAGTAGGGAGTTGTTTCGTGTTACATAGGTCAATCATTGTAACTTCCCTTTCGATATTGTAGGAATATTAGGAGATGAACATGGAAGCTAGTTGGTCAAAGGTTTTGATATTGGAGGGTATCTTGGAGAACCACTCCATGGCTTGCCCTCCAAGGCTTCTAGGAAATAATCGCATCAAGTACGTTGTGTCAAGGAAAAATTCCATTCTCAAGGTATAGAATTGTCTGAGGTGATCTTGTGGATTAGATGTGCCAAAATATTTATCATATTTTAGTATTTGTACATTTTGGGGAAAAGGCTTGAAGGTAATGTTCTTGTCAAAGGGGAGAGGACATACCTTCTCGAGGCTGAATTCTGTAGGTTGTGTTTTTCCTCTCTTCATTATTTCCATTTCCATTTGTAGGTCTTCTAACTTTTGTGTGACAACATCTAGGGGTGACTCTTCTTCATCTCATTTCAAGTTGGTCACATCAAAATCAGATGGTAGTTTCGCACCTGGTTGTGCTAATGCTAGTATATAATGTTTCTTATGTTTTTTGAGTATCTTGTCCATGATGTCAACAAGCTTGGGATTTTTTTGGAAATCTTCAATCTTAGTTTCAATACTTCTATCATCCCACACGTTAGAGGAACCCATTGTGGCCACAGATTCTGAGTTTTGATTGAACAAGGGTGACTTGTGAATAGCTAGATTTTGTGGGCAATCTATTGTTATAGTAGGCTTGAGGAGATTTAGAGGTTTTGTGCATTTGATGGTTCTATTGGCTATTCTAGCAGTCACTCGTATAGGTGATCACTTTGGTCTTGTAGTTGTATCAATTTTATGTGGTGACATGGAAACATGTGTTGAATTCCTTTAGTTCTTAGGCATTTTTCAAAAAGGAAAGGGTTCCCATTGACTGTGATTTGTTTGTGGTAACAAGCTAGGTTGGACAAGGTGTTTACAAATGTTGATAGGATGAGTTTCACTTTTGCGAAGTAAGGTAAGGGATGGATGTGTGTCTCTGAACATTTCTAACTTGATGTGCAAAATGAATCAATGATAAATATTGGGTTGATAATGATGTTTTTAGCTTTACTTATTTTGGAAGGATGTTTTTTATCAGATATAGAATTTCTCAGACTTTGTGAAATACCAGCAAGGAAAAGGGTATCCAAATTGATTGTTTGTTCGTGATTATTATGCATACAGATAGCCTCTATTTTATGCTTTTACTCAGATGCATCACAAGAATGGTCAGATGTGCTATTTCAGTGATCAAATACACTATTTTATTGCTCATTTGTGCTATTATAAATGTTATATGTATTGTTCAATCATTCAGATGCGTCATTTTGCTAAGCAAATGCGCTATTTTTGTTGGAAATCTAATTGAAAAATATCATTGTTGAAGATCAAAGAGGGAGATTGTTAAAAAGAAAGAAGATTATTGTTTTTAATCATTGTTTTTTCATTGATGTCAAACTTGCTATTAGTAGGAATGATATTTGCTTATAAGATCCAAGTACTATCACTTAGTTGGTTGATGAAGAGGATTTGATCAACAAGATGTAACTGTTACAAAAATTTCACACATGTTGAATTTTACTAAAAGTAACATCACAAAAGTTAACATTGCAAAAGGAAAACATACATTTTCTATTCATTCATATTCCATCATTTTTGCAATCATATATGAAACCCTGAGCAAAAGAGATTCAATGTTCATTGCATAGATTATCAACTAATATGTGCAATTTTCATTTTTACAAAGTATGAGATGAATTGACATGTTGATTAGAGAAGATCTCACACAAGACATGAGTTTAATTTGTCAAGTTTCTTTCATAAAGAAATACATAAATAGAAATACATATGCATGAAAGAAATAGTGATAGAGATAACCAGTCATTGCATGTTGCTTTTACTAGTTATAAACTGGACATGTGTTCCTGAGATCCCTGTCGCAACCGTCCAGCTCTAAGCTCCATGATCTCCAGCATCTGCAAAACATAAAAGAAACTAGTGTCAGATCCTAAGGGATGTAAGAAATGACCATATATCTCTATTCCTATATTCTATTTGTCGATGCATTTCATCATGAAAAAAAAAAAATAGTGATATTAAAATCTAGTGCTGAAAGAAATTAAATCATTTGTGAGTGTCATAAGCCCGTGCTTGAACCTCATAAAACATGCAACAGGTAGAGAAAAGGTGAACAGACTAACAAATCTATATTATGAAGCTTTGGATGCCTGAAAAATAGGAATTAAGACTCTATGTGATGTAATGACCCTGAAGGATTCTCCAAAAACCCAAGCAATAAATCCATTTGGAAGCATCTACAGTCTATCAAGTTATTTATGAACACATGCAACAAGAAAATGGGAATCTGAGTTCCAGTTTCTAATGCAACAAAAGAAAGATGAAAGGGGAGTATCAATCAGAACATGGCATTGATATGCAGCTTGATGACGTAACTACAACCCCAATTTAGAAGGACAACAGTGTGGTAAATGACAGGGGTACTAAGGCTTATTTACAACTAAAAATAACAAGTACCTCTAATAATAAAGTTGCAAGGTATTAAATTGAAGACATAAAAGGTGGATAACAAAGTTTGGACAGTCAGTAAGAAGCCACTTCAATCAGGAAAACCTTTATATCTACATACTTTCTCAAGAACTTGAAATATGATGTAAGTTCAATATGATGCAGCCAATGAATGACACACACATGAGTTGAAAAAATCATAATGTCTCATGATTCATGGGTTTCGTTCTTTCCAATGAAAGTGCCATAAACACAAAGACTTCCAAAATGCAGCAAAGAACAAAAGGTTTAGTTTTTTTTCCTTTGGGGTTCCAACAAATTCATACAACTTCAACAAACCCAGCCATAACAAATACACATCATCAGCAACATATCATTGCTGTATGCAAAAGGAAAAAAAAAACCCTCAGTATATGCATTTTGTGGTAGCTTCACTAGAGTAGAAACCCCATCTAGATATTCGCAAAGGAAATAACAACAACCTGTGTTCATGGTAACTGTTGGTCCAAAGGGAAAGGCTCCAGAAAAATTTCCATTTAAAATGAATTGCAATTCACATAACAAAAGAAAGGAGAAAGGGTTGAAGGTTGTTACAACTACAATAAAACCTGGAATGAATTCTTTCCACTAGCAGGGACGGGCTAAGAGACAAGTTGAAATACAAAAAATTTGTTAAATCCTTCTAAACTCGTGCCAGCAAGCTAAATTTGGGAGGTCTCAGCAAATATATCAGTGGCCATGAAGAAATACACAAGTGGAATGTTCCAAAACCATAAGAGAAAAATTCGAATCTCCAACAAATATGATAATGGCATCCAAACAAGAAGTTCAGCATGAAATTATGAGCAAGAAATCCCATCTGGGTATGTTGCAAAAGTAATAATTTCCAGCAACACATCTAAACAAAACCCATATCATTTCTTCCCAACAGTGAGCATGAATGTTTCATTTAATGCTTCATGACGGATTCAAGCATAGCAAAGAGCCAAGCTCAGCTAAAGAAAGAAAAGGATATGGTGCTTAATTTATGATAACCTTCAGCATAAAATTGCAATCTCTATGTGCTAGATTAACTATATAACAGCATGGAAGGAATTTGGCATCTGTATTTCATAACAACAATTTGTATTCAAAAGGAAAGATAAAGCTTACTGTGATATATATTTCATGCCCACAAATCGAGAGAAATGTGGAGTGAAATCACCAAAAGCTCACGCCATGAAGGAGCCATACAATTTTAGCAAAAATCCTCAAAGAAAGCATGGCAATGAATGTTTTCCAAACCATAGCCTGCTGCTAAACCTGCAGCCAAATGAGGAAGAAGAGATGGTGCTCAAAGCTAATAGAGCCCAAAAGACAAAGAGAATCACGAAAAGATAGATCTCACCTTCAGCAAACACATGAAGACCAGTGGATTCTCCATCAAAACAGCGGCCATAAAACTTCTACAAACCCTCATTGCCTCCTCACAATTTCCTCATTCTTCCAGAAAATGCGAATGTAAAAAATGGTGAAGGATGAATTCCCTTTTAGGGTAACAAAGGATTTTTTTGCCTTTTCAATATTTCATAATCAGTGAAGTCTGCAAGTAGTAATATGGGATTTTAATCCCTTTCAAGTTTTTATGTCGCATGAAAAAGGGGGGGGGGTGGGTGGGTGGGTTATGTTTTGCCTTAGGAGAAGCTTAGCATAGTAGTGTTTCTTTTATTTTTGCATTTTGCATAGTTCATTGTTATAAGAAATAATATTCAATGATAATTTATATCATTTAATATTGTTTTCTTTTCCAAATGCAAAATAAAAGGACACTATTTTAATTATTTTCTTGTATTAATGTAAATCATTGTAAAGGGTTGATATTTAATGATATTTTATAAATCATTAATGTAAATTCCTATTTTAAAATGCAAGAATATGGGTTATTATTTATTTTCTTTTGCATGAGTTTACTTATAAAGAAAATGTTAAGGTGATAAAATTATAAATCACTTAATGTTTTCTATCATTAAATGCAAAAGGAGGTAGGTCATCTTTTCCTTGTCATGGCCTTTATATCAGATATTTTGGATATCTAGGAGTTTCGTATGTCTGGGTCGGATTTGATTTTTTTAGGGTAGTTGAGGGGTCTTTATTGCATTTTGGAGACTTTTGGAGTTTTCTCAGAGATAATAACTGCATTTTTGAGGGGCAGTTATGATGACTTTTTAGGCCATGCTTTCTGGGGGTTTGGTACACCTTTTGGAGTCTTTTCATGGACTCAAGTTTGGCCTTTGGGGCTAGATCTGACCAAGCATTTATGGTTTTTGAGGGATGCAGTTGGAAGAGGGTGCTAAGTATGAGTTGAAGGCTCATTTGTAGGGGTTCTGATTTTATGGATAGAAGTTTTGTGGCTATTCTCTGAGTCCTGAACTTCATTCTACAGAGTCTGTAATTCATTTCTGAAAATATAATACAGGTAACAACAGTGTGATTATGCTTGGTGAAGTTATCAGTTAGCCCTTTTCCTTTCTACAATTTTTGTGTGCATTTTTAAATGATTGGATAGGTTAACCTATGAATGTTTCATTATTCCTTGTTTTTCTATCTCATTTCAGCACCTTTTTGTAGAATAGTAAGTTTGTTTGCAGATTATGACATGTGTTTTTAGGTGAAATTGTTCAAAGTCAGGTATTAGTTTATCTTTCTATTTGTAGTTTTAGTGTGAAAACCTTATCATAAATCATTTGTGCAAGCCTTTACAGGAATTTGTGCTTCATCTGCATTTGATAGAGCTATATAATCCCCTCTGTTACATGTGGGTTATATTTCCATACCTCTTTTTGGTGTGTCACCTCCTTAGTTTAAACTTTAGGTTCAGGTTTGGTTTTCAATAATTTCTTCCCCTTTTCCCTCAAGTTTTTCTTTAAGTTTTAGAGGTTATCACTGAAAGATTCAACAAGAGCTGGCCTAGAATCCAGAGGTTTCATTTCATTATCTAGTCTCACATAGTGAAATGCATCCCATGTTAAGTAAGGATTACTGAACATTTCCAATCTCAGTAAAGGGTGAAAATTCTAAAACTTAACAGTAACAAGAGTACCTAAGGGAAAGGTTGAGTTATGATGTTGTAATGAAGTGCAAGGGTTAGTTAAGACAATGGTTAAATGATCTATTGATAACATACTCAAAGATATAGAGGTTGGTCACACTTAGAAACATTGGAGGAAGAACTTGTAACAAGGTGGAATGCAAAGCTTAAACTAGGATCATTAGTGGGTGCCAAGCAAGTTAGTTGAAGCGAAGAAAATTCTCAAGTGGTGTTGAGTGAAGATCAGGTGCCAAGCAATAGGAAATCTTAGTTGGTGCCAATTGATCTTTAGGTGCCAAGCATCAAGAAAAACACAGTTGATGTTGAGTAACATAGTATGTGTCGAGCACCAATATTTCAACAGTGCCAAGTTGCTGCATTATTTTAAATGACGAAGATTTTCCAAATCTAAGATGACAAAGTGATTACCTTGAATTTTGTGAACAAGTTGGAAGATAAGGATGATGAGCTGGTGGCACATAATTCTTTGTAAAAAATTTTTGGATGAATTCAAGAGGATTATCCAAGAAGTTTCTAGAGGAAACAAAATATGGGTTAGATGCAATGAATCCTACCTAATCCATGTGAATTGAAATTAAAGAATGGAAGAATTGAGCAAGAAAAGGACTCCAAGACTTCTATTTAAGGAGTCATAGACCAAGAAGCAAATGCTGCTAATACTATTGCTGCTGAAGAGCCAAACTACGAAGTAGTCAGAAGGGTGTCAAGGAGAAGACATTTAAGAGAAGGAATAGCACAGAGGCTTTGCTTCTACAAGTGGTCATGAAGAGATGATTGCACTAGTACATTGAGCATGGAGACTCAAGGAGACTAAGCTTGAAAGGAGGGCAAGCTATCAGAGTTGCAGTGATTGAAGGCTAGGCAAAAGTATGAGCTGAGAAGTGATCTGAGATCTGCAAGATAAGTTGTATGTTGTAGTCAAGTCAAAATATTTTCTAATACTCTCTAGCAATTGTATTAGATCTAAAAATCCTATGGACTTAGGTTGGCTTGATAGTCATTTGTAAATCCTTTAACAGGGTGGCATTCTAAGCGAATGTTCTAAAGTCCTTTAACTAGGCCCACTTCTAACAAGGTGGTTAAATCCTCTAACAAGCTTACATTTAATAGTGTGTTGTAAGCCTTTAATAGGGTAGGCCTTTCATAGGGCATCACTTCAGAAGAGTGAGAATTGAGTAGCATGTTACTGGTGGCTTTTTCCAAATTGAGTTTCCACGTAAATCACTATGTTATGTGTTGATCTCTTATGTGTTATGCTTGCATGTTGATTTACAGTAACTTGTTGATTATAAAATTTAAAGCTTGGATGAATGAATGATTTAATGGGATCACTATACTTAGTGAAAAGTTTCAATAGGATGTTTGGACCTTGAATAACTGATTCACCCCCCCCCCCACTCTCAATTATTCTAAAGCATTTCTAACAGTTTTAAGGCTCAAATGTGCAGTTTAATAGAAATATGCATTATAATAGAGATCAAAAGCATTACAAGAATGTTCAAAAGCATTGTTTTATGCAGTATATGTGCTACTTTCAACGTCATTCAGAAATGTCTTCATCTTGGACTTGGTTTCTCGATACCAGCTTGAAGTTTTTTCTTTCTAGAAGGTGTGTGATCCACACTAGTGTTCATTATTAAATTTTAAAATTCTTTCAAGCATAATATTGGTAAGACTAAAATAAAATGAAAAATTCCACGTACCTAGAAAATGGAAGAAAATGGCTTCCTATCAAGGTTAGCTAAAGTTGATGACTAGTGGGTCTTATTATTCTAACTGTGTTCGGATTTACCTCTCCTATGACAGAGAGCTTCTCATCAACACTAGGGAGGTTTGGCACAATCCCTTGCAAGACTACTAGAGGAAGGCTATGTTCCAAACATAGGTGGCTTGATTCGATTAGGAATACAAGATTGGGGGGCAATCCCTCTCACTGGCCCTACTAAGGCAACTTGGGAGGTAGCCCTTTTATGGCTAGATAATCCTACCTAGTGAAAAGTGAGAAATGAAAGTCACAAATAGGTTTGGGAATCTGATCACTTAGGAAGAGTGAGAGCATATCCCTACTATTTTGGCTCCTCAAAGATGGCAGATACAAAGGTTTACTTACCAACCCTTATACTACTGAAGACAAAGGAGCTCCTAGTTAGGCTATGTGTGGATTCTTTCCTAGTTAAATTATGACTGATCTTTACTAAAGGTTGGGCATTCTGATCAACTCAATGAGTTGAGAGCGTAGGCCTACTTCTTTATCAGATCAGCAAGATTGAACACTTCTATTAAGCTATGTTTGAAAACTTAGAAATGTCACACTTTTAATCAATGAGAGTCGAGGTCCACCTACCTAATTTAGAGCTAACAAAGGCTAGGCACATTTATGAGGGTCTTTGTTTCTCTTGTGCATTATTTGCAACCTAAAGGCTTTTTCATTAACGCAGAAGGGACTTGTAAGCAAACAATATTTGGATCTAGAAGTTAGATTTAGGAAACTATAATTTTTACCATATGTGCTACAGAAATGCTCATATGTGTTACAAAAAACCTTATATGCACTATTTAATCATGCAAATACACTATAAGAAAATCAAATGCACTATAAGATGCATCATGTGCGCTATAGAAATGATTAAATGTGTTAGAGAACTCTTCAAAAGCACTATAAGAAGATGCAGATGCATTACAGAATTATGCAAATGCATTATAGAACAATGTATATGTGCTACAAAAAGATTAAATGCATTAAAATGGAGTTCATAAGCATCAGAATATCTCTCAGAAGCGTTGAAACAGAGTGTAGAAGCATCAGAAGATTCAGATCTGGCCCTTCTATGCTCGAGGAAGACTTTGGAATGTTGTTCTTGCTCATATGAGGTCTCTCAAACGTTATAGAACCTGTATTTGATCAGATATGCACAAGAGAATAGGAAGAAACATAGATCTATACTAGAAATGAAAGATTAGATTGAAAAACTTGAAAATATAGAGGCTTTAAGTTTGGCCCCATAGTGGGTACCATTTTGTACACGGTGCGAACTCGTATTCATGAAAGCTTAATGTATAATGTAAATAGACTAACGATGAAGTATACTAGACCCAAGATATCATCATTAGAATGTAATCTCTATGAGCGTCTCATGTTTCTCTAACTACAACTGCTAAAATAGCTCTCAAACCAACATCTTAGTGACAGTTCTAGAATGGGAGTATGCTTAAAATGAAGATCTACAATGAATACATGCAAGATCTATGACTATAATGAAAATTATATGCTATCAAAATGGATATGCAACAAGCCAACATGCAATAAATGATGTTAAATGACATAAAAGCAATACTAAAATGCTATGAACTTACTAAAATGCTAATGCTAAAATGATGAATCAAAATGTTCCTATAGTGCAAATGCCTAAAACTTGGGTCCCTTGCCTCTTAGGTTACCCTCCTATTTATAGGATTTTAGAAAGGGTTGGGGTAAGAATCAGGAATTTCACCTTTGATTGGGGGTGAAAGTGAAACTTAAAATATCTCATAAGAAACCAGGAGGAAGAGTCCAACAGACTTGATTTCAAGGATAATTGAGGATATTTCTAATTCTTTTAAAATGAAAAAGGGAGATTTTCAACCTTGTGAGGATAAATGATTTTATTGATTTAATAAATGTCTTATTTATTTTCAACACTTTTGTCTTTTTCCTTCTCCTTTTTTGAATTTCATTTTATAAATTTGAGTTATTTTTCTCCTCTTTTAAAGTTGATTTAGTTCTTGTTGGTTTGATAGGTGATTAATGACATGATGTGATTTTTGATTTGAAAGTATATTGTGTTTCTTCTAATTTTCTCTTTAATTTGGACTGATTGATCAGAATTGCATGATTTAGGTCTTTTCCAATTTTTGGGTGTCTACAATTCCAAGTAATGAGATTAAATGAAGATGTGTGTCTTACTACTTACTTCAATGCTTTTGATAGTAAGATGGCTTGTGTTCTTAGAGATAAAGATCCAAAAACATTAAGGGATGCTTATACAATGGCTGTAAATATTGAAAACAATAGAAGAGCTATTGGTAAACATGGGAAAAGGGATGACCCTAAGCTATTTAGTCCTAGAGGTAGGAAAGATAATGAAAAGCCTATTATAGGAAAGAAACCTAAGAATGATACAATGCGGAAAGTTTTAAGATTACTAAATAAATTATGTCCTCTACCTTACCAAGAAAATAAAATAAATGTTGCAGAGAAGGTTCCCTTTAATAAAAATTTCAATAGGAAACCTAGGATGCAAAACTATCCTTATACTACTCAGTGGAAGGATGGTAAGCCAGTACCTAATCCCACTTAGGGGAATATGGAAAAAGGGACACTAGACCCTTTACAAAGAAACTCTATGAATATGACTGAAGATGTCCCTTGGTGTATCGCTTGTCAGTCACCTCATTTCCCTAATTTTTGTGTTGTGGCCTAATCTTTTGTTGCAAATCAGCAAGTACAAAATGATGAAGAGAAAAAGATGAAAACCAAGAGGATGTCACATGTAATATGATTCATCTTTGTGGTAGTGATGGAGAATTAGATATTAAGGAATCTGAACATGATGTTACAAACCAAATAGATTTGTATCACACATATCACCTACAAATTTTTTCTGATAGTGAAGATCAAGATATGAATATCATATGTAACACTTTGGCTGCAACTAATCATATCAACTTGAGAAAACCTTCCAAGGAGGAAATTTATAGGATTACTTTAGAGTTAGTTGCACAAGTCCAAAGTACTTATAATTTAAGGAATGGAAATTTGAATGGTGTCTCTGTGAAGCTAGCAGGTATTTTTGTCAAGGACACTACTGCAAAGATTACTCATGAAAATAAGAATAATCTTCCTGGGATTCCTAAGATCAAGGAAAATAAGAATAAGAAGTGGGAACCAAAGAAAAGGGTATAGTTCCAAGATGTAGAAACTACTAAGCCAACTACATTAGAGAAAGGATCAAAATCTAAAATTGCTAAGCAGAAGGAATCGTCTATTGTCCAAACTCTTGTTCCCATAGATATTAATGTTAAATCTACTACTTATGATCCAATTGATATGATTTCAATGCCATCACAAATCACTATCAAAGTTCCTTTGTCAGAAATGTTTAGGATATAAGAACACAAGAAAAAGGCTCTATCTTGGCTAGGAGGGATACAAGATAATAATGTTGTCACACAAGAACTAGCAATTATATAGCAAATCCTATTTCTAGAAAAAGAAAAGGAAGAGAATGGAGTCATGTCTCAAATACCCCAAATGTACCTAAATAATTCATCAGTTGCATACTTGCAAGATATTGACCCTTTTTTCTTGAGTTTGATCATAAAAGGAAGAACAAAAAATTGTATGATTGACTCTGGTGCCTCAAATAATATAATGCCTTTTAAGGTTATGGAGGCTCTTGGTCTAGGAGTAGACACTAGGCAAGGTATGTGTAGGGAAATGGATGCGAGACAGATGCCTATCATAGGTACTATTAATGCTTTACCTTTCAGACTTGCTACATAAATGATTAAGAATTAACTATGTGAGTCCTTGTAGTAGATATTCCCCCTTACTATGGGATGTTGTTTTCAAGGAAGTGGAGTGCTGCAGTGGGAGGTAGTTTGCAATGTGATTTTAATATGCTACTTTCCAAGTAGGGGAAAGGCTATCAAGGTCAATAGACAGCCAAGAGTAACTTATATCTTTGAGGATAATATTGACAAGGATACAACTCGTTTCATAGACACAAATGCGAATGCATTTAGAGATGAATTGATCATTCAAGAAGTTGAAAAAATTCCTGCACTAATTGAACAAGAGGTTACACGTTGTATGGATTCACCAAAATTATGGAACATGTACTTTTATGGAGCAAGCTCAAAGGAAGGATCAAGAGAAGAAATTATTTTTGTCTCCCCAAACAAAAATACATTTAGATATTCCTTTTCTCTTAATTTTGCATGTACCAATAATGTTGTAGAATATGAGGCTTTACTACTAGGTTTCAAAGTTGCAACAAGCCATGGAATCAAGAAACTACATGTCATACATGATTTTGAGTTGATTATTTCCCAAGTTAGAGGAGTGTATATTTCAAAAAATAAAAGACCAAAACAATATAGGAATGCGGTATGGGATCTGATTGAGTCTTTTGATGCCTTTAGAATAATATGGAAAGACAGACATAATAATAAAATGGCTGATTTATTGGAAAATGTAGCTATAAAACCTAATGACATATCATTTGCTGGTGTATGTACTATGGAAGTGCAGAATAGGCCTTTAATCCCAAATAATGTACATAGTTGGAAAGTTTTTGAGGATGAGAAGAACATTCTAAATTTTCTACTCAATAAGGATAAGTATCATGGGTAAGAACTTGATTGCAGTGCTTGGGTAGAAACAATTTATGGGAAAGAAAGGATTTTTGGCCAAGAAATCTTATAACTAAAGACTAACAAGGTACCCAAAGGTTTGGTTTTATTGGAAGTGTCTTTGATAATTAGGATAGAGTGCATTCAAATGCACAAGATAAGAAACCACAAGAATTAGAAGAGATCAATCTGGGCAGAGCTGATTCCCCAAAGAAAGTATACATTAGTAAGACCTTAACCCCTAAGATTAGGAAATATTTGATGGATTTGTTAAGAAAATTTAGACATGTTTTTTCATGGTCATATGATGACCTCAAGGCTTATAGGCAAGATTTGTTCCAACATGTTATACCTCTTAAAGAAGATGTGAAACCTTTTAGACAGAAGCAAAGACTTGTGAATCCTACTCTAGCTCCTAAGATACAAGAAGAATAATTGAAGCTTAGGGATAGGGGGATAATTAAGCCAATTAGGCATTCTTCATGGGTGTCTAATCTGGTACCTGTCAGAAAAAAGAATGGTGATATTAGGCTCTGTGTTGATTTTAGAAACCTAAACATTACATCTTTAAAAGAGAATTATGGATTGTCTAACATGGAGGTTATGTTACAAAAAGTGACTGGTTTAGACTTAGTGTCCATGATGGATGGTTTTTACCACTCCCTGGGGAACTTATGTGTATGCGAGAATGCCTTTTGGTCTCATAAATGCAGGTCAGAGGGCTATGGATGTAGCTTTCAAAGAATATATTGACAAATTCATGGTAGTCTATCAAGATGACTTGACTGCTTATTCTAAGAGAGCTAAAGACCATTGCAAGCATCTTGAAAAGATTTTTATCAAGGCTTTGGAATATGTTTTATCTTTAAACCCAAGAACTAAAATATGATATAAATGAGAAGAAGGCATATGCTCTAGTCAAAGTTGTTAAGGCTTTCAGATGTTACCTAGTAGGTGCTATTGTTCTTGCTTTTATGCCAAATGCAGCAGTAAAGGGCATTTTCTCTCAGCAAGAAGTATCTGGCAGAAGATGTAGATGGATTAATAGAATCCAAGAATTTAATATGGACATACAGATTACCAAGCTGGTAAGGGGTCAAAGGTTAGCTAAGCTCATGGCACAGATAAATCTAGATGGAAATTAGATAAATGTTCAGAATCAATTTCTCAATTCTGGTACATGTGACATGAATCATTGTGATTGGTACAAAGATGTGATTTATTATTTGCAACATTTTTAATCTCCACCCCACTTAACAAAAAATGAAAAGAAAACTGTAAAACTACATGCAGTTAGATATATTATTGCAAATGGGGATTTATGGTGGAGAAACTTTGAGGCTGTGTTGCTCAAATGCATTGATCAATAGAAATTAGAAGAGATATTGAATGACATGCATAGAGGATTGTGTGGAGGGCATTATATGGAAAAAAATACTACCCATAAGATCATGAGAGTAGGCTTTTGGTGGCCTACTTTGTTTAAAGATGCCCAAATTTTTGTTAGAAAATGTGATTCATGCCAAAGGTTTATAAGAAAATTAAAATTTTCTAGAAATACACCTTTAAAATCAATTGAGGTTTAGGCACCCTTTCAACAATGGGGAATGGATTTTATAGGTGAAATTTCACCAAGTTGTAGTAGTGGTTTTTCTTGGATACTTGTTGCAACTAATTATTTTACAAAGTGGGTGGAGGCAATCCCTGTTAGGAATTCTACCAAGAAATTAGTAAATAATTTCCTACTGGATAATATCATTACAAGGTTTGGATGTCCTAAAAGAATAGTAACTGACAATGCTATGTGCTTCAGATCTGAGGAATTCATCAATTTCTATGAAAAGTATGGTATCACTAGATCAATTTCATCACCTTATCATCCACAAGGGAAGGGACAAGAAAAATCTACAAATAAGAGTTTGTTAAAGATCATAAAGAGGACCTTAGATGATAATAAGAGGGCTTGGAATTCAAAGTTGTAGTTAGCTATTTGGGTTGATAGAGTGACAATAAAAAAGGCAATATGTGTATCATTTTTTGACCTTGTGTATGGAATTCAAGCCAGAATGCCTCAGAACAATTTGATGGATTTTTATAACTATATTCAAATGTATGATGATGATATCATTAATGACATGCATGAAAGGATGGATAAATTAGTTGGGTTGGCTAAAAAAAGGAAAGAGGCCTCTATCAGGAACATAAAATTGCAATTGTAGACAAAACATTTGTATGACAAAAGGGCCTTGGTTAGAAAATTTGAATCGAATTACCTTGTCTTATTATAGAATACAAGATTAGAAGATAAAGGTAAACATGGAAAATTTGATCCCATTTGGCTTGGACCTTATTTGGTGGATTCAGCTTGGGGTGAAGATTCATATTTCATTAAGGAATTATCAGAAAATCTTCTGGAATTGCCAGTTCATGGACAATTCTTGAAAAAATACCTCTGTTGAAGGTATTTATTTTCCATGAATAATAGTTAGGTTTTGTACTTACATACATTCTTGTAATTACCTATATGTTTGTGTGTGTGTGTGAATTATCTCCCCCCTCCTTGGGGCCTATCTATAGTAGGGCCCCTCTCCCTAGGGGAATTGGGTCCCACAGGATGGGCCAGTCCAGAATGAAAACAAACACCTATTCATGGAGCCCCCCACTCTAAGAATAGGGAAACACCTATTCATGGGATGGGGAATCCAGACAACAATCAACAATGTGTGTGTGTGTGTGTGTGTGTGTAACCTTTGTATAGATGTGTTTTTTCAAATGCATAATATCCAAAAGTTGTTACTTTAAGTTGATGGTGTATGGTCTGCTTAAACCAAAAATTCTAAATTCTTGTATGGATACAAGTTATCCATCATCCCCAGATAGAGCCACTGATAGTTCCTAATTTCACTAGGGTTAAACTTTCAAATTTTTGGTGAAAATATTAAATTGATCATTAGGGTTGCATTTATCTTGTTTCCAATTGCAAAAGAAACCCTGTAAAATCTTGCCCTGATCCAATCATTTCTATCAATTGTCCCAAATGTGAGGTTTATTGCTCTAGGTTTCATCCTCATCTCATACTGCAAAAATCTCCATGATTTTGGTCTAAACCCCAACCCTAGCTTTTTGAGATTGAGTGGGTTTTCATTTTTTCCTAAATACATCATTTCTTATGATGTTACAATAAGGGGTTAGCGGAGTATCATAAGTAAGTGTTTTAGGTCTCCCGATCTCATGATTAATTTTGTGTCATAATGTCACGAGGTTGAAAAGAAGTCTTCTCAACCATACGATTTTCCTTTGTATCATATGATCGTGTATCAATTCAAAAAGTTTGTATCACAACATCAGGAACAATGAATTTGGTTGCTACAATACTACAAAAAGGTGGACATCGAAGGATTGTAAAGGAAATATTGAGATGTTGCGATGATACGGTGGCTTACGATCATAAGATCATAAAGGAGATAAAGGAAAACAAAAGGTGATATGATGTCAAAAAAGTGTCCATTTCCTAACTGGTTAGAAAAAATGTACAAATGCCAGATGTATGTGATGTTAGGATTAGTGGGACTAGAGAATGATATTAAAATACATTCTAAATGACAAGTGATGGTCTCTGATCTTATGATGAATATCTCATCATGAGATCTCGGGTTATAAAGGGTGTCCCTCAATGTCACAATTAACACATGGTCGCAAGATTGCACGTGAAAGTGGTTAAGCCACTGATGCTACAGTGTGAAGGGTCAAAGGTTTGTTTTAACAACATAAAGGCTTGAGAGATCACTAGAGATGTTACAAAAAGGTGAATGTAACTGTGATCGTAAGATCATAGGCTAAGAAATGGTAATTTGCAATGCTACAAAGTCATTTGTCATATAATCATAGAGAAGAATAAAGTTGGTGTCAATGTTGCAACAATAAAGGGATCATAAGGTCGTAATGGATTTTCCATTGTATCGGACTAGTCGATAAGGGTTTTTCAAAGGGTTTTCATAATATTGGAGAACCATTTTTATTGCATTATTACGTTATGAAGGATCTTTTTGTCTATCTTTTTCATAGCATCGTATCCCTTGCTTTAATAGTAAAATAAAGTAATTTCTTTATGGTAAAAAATGATAGGAGATTCTCAACCAATAGGATTTAAATGCAGTACAAAAAAATCATTTGATATTAATGGCAATGCTCCATTGAGTTCATAGAATGGATTAATATTATATTTCAAGCATGCTGAAATCAATGCAAGGTGAATGTTGGTTTGCACATATTAATTTGTGAATATTTTCTCTTTTAACAATCATAGTTCACCATTTATAGAGAGAAAGAATTTGAGCAGTTGCAGAGTTTTTTGTGCATTCCAGTTTTCTATTTAGAATTTCCTTAAGAATAGAGCAGTTGTTATATATGGTGTTTATCTATAATATCAAAATGTTTGACAAGGAAGTAGAAGAAATTCAAGCCTCAGACATGGTAGTATCAGAAACTTCAACCTCAAAAGGAGGCAAAACTAGACAAAAGAAACCACAGAGATTTGCTGAAGAATGGATAAAGCTATTTCCAGGTTCCTCCAATGTAAATTTTGCAGATGATCGAGAAATTATTGATCCATATGCCCTATGCAGAGATGCCATATGCCCTAGTGTTATGGGTTCTCAACTTTTCAAATATTTCTATCATAATAGGGAGAAGAAAATTCCTATTTGCAATCCATGGAAGAAGAATCTCACCAAGTTAATATTTCCAAAGGTCTTTCTTGATGTAGACCTGATGAAGGCCCTATTTTGATGCATAATCTAACCAAAAAATATTTCCATAGGAGGGATGGAACTATTCTCTATACCCTAGACCAGGAATCATTCATTGAGGCTTTTGGATTAGATGGAGCTATGGGTCAACCTATAGATTTGAAGGATTTATAGGGGAAATTCAAAGCAAACACCAAGGCATACATTGGGAGATCAATGCTACAACATATTCCCATGGACCTAAAAGAAGTGTGTGATTACCCTAAGAAGGTTGAAAAGATGATGCCATTGGAAAAATTTAAGAATTATTTTGTTAAAACTGTATATGGTGTTCATAAGGTGGTAGGTAAGGATGGCTCCAATATGGTGTATGGAGTAGAATTCATAATTGCAAGAGATGTACAAGATTTTTACCATGCTGGGAAATATGATTATGTCAATCATATTCTAGAAGTAATACGAGAAAATATTGCCAGGGATCAGAGTGGGGAATCAAAGGATTTCACCTTCCATTATTACTCAATGCTAATGCACCTGATTCTATACAAGAATATAGGGTACATGAGTTTTGATCATCGATCAAACTTCTGATATAAATGGAAGCCTACCAGTGGAGTTATGAACATGAGTATGGTACAACACTTATCATTTTTCTAATTCTGTATCATTTTTCAATAATTTTAGTGTTGTAATTATGAAAATGTTAGATCCAAGATATTTTAGGGCTCTTGATATATTGAAGGGCCATTTGAGACCAGCCCTACTTCCTAAGGGAAAGAGACTTGACCATAATTAGGGAGATATTTTCTTATTTCCTACATTTTCTTTGATGAGAATCGATGGTTGTCCCTAGCCACCCCATATATTGCCAAAATTTATCCCTCCTAGACTAGTAATAATGGAATTCATATGGAAACTATTCATGGTCAACAGGGAGTATTTAGGACCCAAGGTGCATGGAAGAACCTTCTTATGTACGTGTTTTAGGATTGGTGATTTTACAATTGGAAAAGAGGCCTTAGACCAAATCCACTCTTTTCTTCACCATTACAATTTTTTCTCTAGCCCTTATAGAATGTATGACCTTGATGGTTGGATGAGGGTCACCCTTAAGGGAATGAGAAATTATGTATTGCCAAGCACCAAGGAATTGACTCATGAGGATATTATTCCAAAAATAGTGGCAGAAGGTGAGGCAACTAACATGCTAGCAAAGCTTGATGATGTTATAAGGGTGGAGAAAGAATTGAAAAGAATAGATCCCCAATTTGTGGGATTCTACATGGATATCCCTTATCCTCAAAGGATTAGGAAGATGGTTATGGACCATGCTGAGATCATGGCTAAAATGACAGAGGGCCCCATAGGAGGAGAGGATAGAGTTTTCCTTGACAGCGTTGACCCAGATGTAACACTTGAGGTAGAAGAGGAAAATGCCCATCAAGCATCATGGATTGCAAAGGGAAATAAAAGATAGAATATTGTCCACATTCCTGCTTAGGTTAAACAAATGACATTACAAATTTTTCTAGGAACTAGTCAGTATTTTGCTAACTTGAGACACAATTATGTATAAAATAGAATTAATGCAGCAAAAATTACTCTCACAGACTTAGAACTAGCTATAGCAAGGCTAGATGATAGAATTATCCAAGCTCAGTAGTTCTTAAAGGATGATAAATTCATCAAATCGATTGAATTCAATAGCTTCTTATACAAGATAAAACAAAGTGAACTTGTGTTGAAAATGAAGCCAAGAGAGTCTGATGAGTAGAAGATGGAATTGATTGAGAAGTTGCAGGCCTATGATCCTGAGAGTGAAATAGTGACTCTAGAGGAGGCCAAGGACTTAGTGCAAAGAAGTGGCATGTTGTTAATGCCTAAAATGGGATTTGGAAAATAAGCATTTATGCTTGATCAAATAAGGTGGCAAGAGAGTGTCATTTCTTATGAGGCAATTGGTGCAGATGGATTGAAAAGAGGGATTGGTTTCAATATTGATACCAAATCCCTAGTAGTCTAGATTATGGCCCCTACCTCAAATAAGCCAAAGTTAATGGATATGCAAAGTACTGAACAGGGTAATATGATTCTATGGACTCTACAGGGCACCTCTAATATAGAGATATCCAAAGCAATCAAACATTTTTCATTTATGAATGAAGCCAAGGTAGAGGAAATAGAAACAAGATTATCCATATCCATACATGATTACATTGGTGTTAGGAAGCTCTATGAAAATGAGCTTAGGAACAACCACATGTATAAAGAGAAAATTGTAGAACTTGAGGCTAAGATTCAAGAACTTGAGAATGAGGTTGCCTCTCCCAAGGAGCAACTTGCACAGGCAGAATATAGGGTTATGTCAGATCAGAGAGAAGAGGAACATGAAAGACAATAGCCAACCAAGGATACTATTGAGGCTCTAGTAAAAATAGAGGAAATGGAAGAAGAGGAGGCATCAGAACCAAGAAGAATGAGCAATGGTGCTCCATCTACTCAAGGAGGAGATATAAGAACAAGTGTCCTTAAAAGTATGATGAGTCATAAAATTGAAGTATTGAAAAACATGTCTCCATAGGCTCATCATTTTCATGTTGATTTACAAAGTGTTGAGAAATTTTGTAATGAGGCCTTGTCATACCTATCACCCACTTTCGATCATTGGGGGCCATATATTCAATTCTTAGAGAGGCTAATTGTATTGATGACTAAGAAGCCAAATTTTCCTGACAAAATAATTATAGTGAAGGAGGGATTGGAGCTGGTGAAGGAATTGATGGGTTTCTTCACTGGGAAATTGCAAGTTATAGGGGAAATTGAATGTTTTATCTCAAGGAATACAGCCTTGTATACCATCAATTTTGGATATTGCTAGTACAGTGAAAGACTGGAAGGATTGGTCAGCTTCATTTGACAATATTTTGACTGAAGAGGCTACAGTGTCAATTTTTGAAGATGTTTCAAATATCCCATATAATAAATTGACCAATTCCATGTTCAAGGTAGAAATAGATTTAAGTAAATTTATTGTTGAATCAAAAGCAGTCATGGATGTCAAGTGGATTAGAGCCACTCAAGACTTACAAGAAGTAAAAACTATAGAATAGCCCACCAAGAGAGAAATATATGTATGAGAAGCATTAGGAGAAATTAAAGTTTACCGACAAGAGGTAGCTAAGATACTTTGTAAACAAGACCGATAAAGTACAAGGAGAAGAAAAGATCAAAGGCTCGATATAAATGTTTTCTTGCCATCTCAACTACTTTTTTTTTTATTGATATTTTGGAAGAATGTTTTGTACATTTATTGTTCCCATCTTCTCAAATTTTTTGTTTCCATTAAATTTTTGAAATGTGTCCTCCTCTCATCTATAGCTTGTTGCAATCCTATATATGGATTTCCAAGATGAGAAGTAGAGGTTAGTTGTCTATAGAATTTTTCCACATATGTCATGTATTATTTTGCACTCCATCCATGTATTCTATGGACATTTAAATGAGTTCATTTGTATGCAAACTTGAATACAAAAAGAAAACATTTTGGGACTAAAGGCTTTGTCTTTGTGTCATATTATGAGTTTTATTAGCAACATTAATATTTAAACAAGAAGGATTTATCCTTAATTATCATTACCTTTAAGGTTTTGTCTATTTTTCATATATCTATAGCCTTGGGACTGAATGAACAAGTTTTCCTTTAGTTTAATGCAATTCAAAAGATTGTATATCTCTTATTGATTGTTGTTGATTTAAAGAATTAGGTAATTGCTTTCTGTAATTGATTTAAAGTTTAATGTTGAAATTTTTAATCACAAGTTGATTAAAAAGGGTTCATGTTTTCAAATCTTTGACTCTCTATCCCATTGGATAAGGCGCTGGTCCATTTCAAAGTTCAAGGTTACACTGATTATTTATTTAACTATAGGACATTCACAAAAACAAATCAATTTACCTTTTATGTGTTGAAGAGATAAAATTGTTGGTCATTGCTTATTTTCTATTACTTTCTTTAGTTGTAATTGGCTATTGCAGTTGAGAAGTTTGTCAGCAAGTTATAGAAGAATATTGATCATTTCTGCTAGAGGGAATAATCTTGCAAAGAATAATATCAAATTAATAGGATAAATCCCTTAGGTTTTCCCACCTTGGCTTAGTAGAGCCTAAAGTGAAGTGAGTCCTAATGACTCTATTAATGTTGGCTTGGAACTAAGATTTAGCCCTGCTAAATATAGGATTTAGCCCATCCTTAGGTTTGTTCATGCCTTTGTTTCATAATATCTGGTTTAAATTCACTTGATATTTTCCTTACCAAAAAAACTCCAATAGTGTGTAGGTGGATTTCTGAAAGTTTGTGGACATTTCCTTAAATCATGCATTTAATATTTGTTGGGCCACATGGTGGTGTTTAGTTGTATTTGGGTGGGAATTAAATATTGGTTGTAAGGTATTTGTATTTTCCTTTTATTTTGCATTGGTTGTGTTTGTAACATCTTGGATGGTGAGTGCCTATTTAAGCAAGGCATATGAGAATTTCTAATCAAACTTCAATGTGTGATCTCTTCTTAGTAGAAGATTGGAGAGGAGGAAGCAGAGGAGCTAGTTTTCTTGAGTCTATGGAAAGAGTACTGAATGTGAGGTAGTTTATAGCAGGATTGTGGTGGAGTTATGAGTTTGTGAGAAGGGCTAGTGGTTTTGGTTTAGAAACAAGGAGATTTCATTGTGAGCTTGCGAGAACAAGTTTAGATCTTCCTTGGAGGTTTCTACCAGAGTGTGGATCTAGAATAGCTAGGGTTTGGATTGGATCTTAAGAGATCTTGCAAAACTATTACTTTCTTTTTATTTGGTTGTAACTAACAAGGCCTTGCAGCTTGGTACATTGCATGTAATCAGTTATTTTATGAATAAATAGTTGCATTTGGTATGAGATTGTGTACCTTGTGTTGTGTTTTTGTTTTGTGGCTATTTTTTGGGGGCTAGGACATCTCCTTTGGGGATTCTCCTACCCTACACTGCATCATAGTAGTACACCCTTTGGAAGAATTAATATCAACCACAATACAAGCACAGGTGAAATGGAAAATGTCATGGGACTCTCCATCTACCATAATAAAATCTCCTAAAGAATTCCCCACTTCCTCAAGGAGTGGATCCACCCAAAGATAAAGAGGGAGGTAGGGGAGTCTACCTAAATCTAAACCTTGTAGAGGGATTCAAAAGAAGGGTTAAAGTTTTCATGCTCGAGTTTCATCATCAAGTAGAAATGATTCTTGCAAGTAAAAAAAATCCTACAAGAATACCTTGTCGATCCACAACATTTTCAAACTTTGAAATTAAAAAACCCCTAGGAAAAGGGAAAATCTAGACAAAATCATAAATGAGAGGCTTCCTATTCTTAGAGACTCATTCACGGATCCCTAGAACACAAGGGAAGAAACCCTTAAATCTGCAAATTATTGCTAAGGACAAAAGATCAGAAGCAACTTGACTCATCCCAACAACCTTCTTCTCCTCCAACTAAAGAAAGAGCTCCTAATGGGCCACTAATCATATCCTTTTTCCTTACAGTAGCACTGGAAGAAGCCAAGATGTCTTTCGTAGATGAAGAGGTAGAAGGAATAGACTTCCCAAAAACATAATACATGAAGTGTGCCCAAAGTAGGAGACAACACCATTACTCCATTATATTGATCAGGAACCCCAACCAAAGAGGAGAAACCAAGCCCAACCATGAGCACACATATAACCTCAAGGCACACCTCATTGGATGAGAGAGGAAGAACAACTGATGTAGTCAAGGCCAGGCCTAACATAGACCCACCAACACAAACCAATAAAAGAGTCCTTAGGAAAGGGTAATAGTACTAATTCTAGATTTTTTTAGGGTTTTTTTTATGTTATTAATTTTTAATCAAACAGTAGTCTATATTTCCCATTTGGAAATCAAACAATATTAGTTTGTGGTGTTACAATGACATTGGTGGCTTTAGTACTTTTTGTGGGTTTTTTGTTGAAGAAATGGAGTTTGAATATGGTAATGTTGTTTATCTAATAGATCAATTTTAGACTTAATTATATGATGCACATATTAGACAAATTATGTTTAGTAATTTTCTATAGTTCCATTTTAATTTAACCATTTCTATGTTTTCAATGAAGTTTTGTCTACTATTTTTTAATCTATTTTCCAGATTTAAGAGTTATATTATATTTTGGGTTGAGGACATTAAAAACTTTAATTCCAAAAAAACTCCCTCATAGCCAACTTTATTGTAAAAGAAATGAAACATTTTATTAGGCACATTTTTCTTAGTCTGCAACTCATCTTTAATGTAAAAAGGGTCTAACTAAGCATTCATAGTGAGAGTGGCTCCTTCCTGACTAGAAGTTCTAATTATTGTGGAGTCTAATTAGTCTCCAAGTGGGAGATTGCTGTGATGTGGAACCTAATCATACTTAGAGGTTTATTGGTGTGATTTCCCCCCAGATTATTTTTGCAAGGGTTTGGGGTAGTGCCCCTTACGGGGTCCTAGGGAAGTACCCCACGTGTGCTCCCTATCACATGAGTACAAGGTGGGGTCAAGGGGTAATGCCTCTCCAAGGCTTTTTTGGGGCAACACCCCTAAAGCCAAAAAATGACCCTACTATTGTAAAAGGCATCGGATTATGTTTTTCTAATGGATCACTCATTCTAGCCTAATTTTGTAAGAAGCAAAAGCTTGTATAAAATGGCTTAGGGTTAGGGATTTCATAATGTATGGTGGTATTGTAGCTTCTTGTAGTGGTATTGAGTTGTAAGGGATTGCAAATTGTAATCACTGGATAATAATAATAGACTTATTATTGGTGGATGTAACCCAAGAATTGGGTGAACCACATTAAATCTTTGTGTCTTGTGTTCTCTTCTGTGCGATCTTTTTTTTTTTTTTGGTTATATTTGCATTTAATTGTTATTTATGTCTGAGGTTAATCCTTACAAGTTTCCCAACTCTCAATAAAAACTTTTAAGTATAACTCACAACTATAGATGAATTAATAATGCCAAAGTTACCCTCATCATCAACTAGAGAAAAGTTCCACAAACTATGAATTCTACAAACTATACAATCACAATCTATCTCTAAAAGAGAACTATTCAGCTTGAATAACCCACTAAAACAAGATATAGTATTTAGACAATCACTTAAAACAACAAATGAGTACTCAATGGGGTAATGGCCAGACAAAGAGGAAGGTATAACCTTGACTACATTTCTATTAGAATAAATAGGAATCTTAAATTTATTTTTTTATCAAAGTAATATCTTTCTAATTTTGAGAAAAATCTCTTACATCCTTTTTACATGTGTCTAGCCCAACCACACACTTATACTATCTTTTTTGTAACCATCCAAAGGGTCATACAAAATAAGCTCTGCTCTAAAGTTAGATGAAAAAAATGTTTATTTTTATTTGAAGAAAAAACATTATCTTTATTTTCCACAAGATTAAAATCGCTTCCCTCGAAACCCCCTAGCTAATGATTTATGGGAGCTTAGGTAATCCATAATAGAGCCTCAATCAAAGATCGATTCTATGTTGTTTTTTTATTACAACAAAAAGTAGAGAAAAACCCAAACTCATCTCCATTCACAAAAATTCTTGCTCAAGCTACCCTAGAGAAAATTCATTATCAATTTTTTACCATAATGACTACTTATTTATCAAAACATTGTTTTCCCTTTTCCCTTTAGAGTGTTTAGAAACAAAGAAGATATAATAAAGCTAAATAAATTTATAGGCCCATCCAAAGAAGAAATAGGTACAATTAAGTTCTTGCAAGCACAAAACATTAAATCCTTACTAGTATTACAAACAAATCTAATAGTAGATCTCCTCCATGGGCCTCCAATCCTGAAGGGGATTCCTAGTTCCTATATATAAGTTTTCAAAACTATGGTGAAGTTTAACCTCCCTTTTTGAACCATCATAAATGCAAAAAATGGTTGAGGACTCATTAGGAATATCATTACCATAAATTATTGATTGGATTAGGCTCATGCTGCTGAAATCATCATCAAAATGCTTGGTTCCTTAAGTAGAAGATTGTTTGGGAATTTTATCAATCCACTTAGGAGAATTTTTTCAAAAATAAAAGTAGAAGAGTTCAAAGATTTCTTTTCTTTTCAATGACTCATCAACCAGCATTGAGTACACACAATACTAATATTAGACATACATGGTACCAAAACCCTAGTAACATTCATAGACCTTAACTCAGTAATCAACAATAGTAGTAAAATTCATAGACCTTGACTCAGTAATCAACAATAATAGGAATTGAAGATGAGACCTTTTTTTTCTTCTTTTGTTTCTTTCTCTAACAATAGTTTTCCTACTTTGAGGGTAGGTTAGTTTGCTCTTAGGTATCCATCATTTTTACAAAAGAAACAAGAGTTGAGGTCTCCTAGCCCATTTATTTTATGATAGACATCTACCATTCAATGAAAAGATAGTATTCTTAGGGGATGCCTTAGAGATATCTATGGAAAAAAGTGCTCTTGCATTCATGTCAGATAGTGAGGATTGTGTGACTTCTATTTTAATACTTCCACTCCAGTTTTTACTATCAATCATGATACGAGTAAATTCTATTTAGGTTACCTTACATTTTCTTACCAGTAGCTAACTAGCCGACTAGATTATTAAATTCATTTTTTTCAATTAAATAGAAAAAGAGAAAAACATGCTAATGCAATTTTTTAAATTAATTAAAAAATCATTAAAGAGTTGAATTGCATTTTCTTGCCATAGTTTTTCAAATGTAACCAAATGATTTGTTGTCAATATGTTTGACTACAATTGTCTTCATGATGCAAGTAATACAAACATTCATAATTCCTTATGCCCCATCTTTCATTTTCTTTTCCTAAAGTTACTCTCAACATTGAAAATCCATTGTGTCTACATGTTCCATTTTCATTTCTTGATTGAAACATTCATTCCCTTGTGTCCTCGTGTTCCATTTTCCTTTCTTGTATCACAACATTCATTCCTTTTGCATCCTCATAAATCATTTCTTTCTTAAATTATAATCAACATTCATAATACTGTGTATGTTCCACATCCCTAACATTCATAATATTTTGGCATTTGTATGCTCTATTTCTCTTTCTCAATGTGATACCCAACATTCATAATACTAATGTCCTTGTGTTCTATTTTTCTTTCTTGAAGTTGTTTCAAACATTCACACACCATTGGCATCCTTAAGCTCCATTTCTCTTTCTTGCAGTTATTCAAAATATTCATAATGTTTTACATCCTTGTCCCATTTTCCTTTCTTGAAGTTATTTTGGATTCCCAACATTCATAATCTCTTGTGTTTTATTTCATTCTTTCTCCATAGGGATGTGCTCCCTAGGTTGATACCCATGTTCCCCTACCAGGACGCAGGGATAGATTATGGAGGCACCCTATGATTTTACATTGTCTTTTGGAAGTTGATTCACTAAACTTGCATTTAATGCTTCAAGTTCAAAGTTATGAAACTCATTTGTAAGAGAAGATGCACAATTGAAACAATTGGGGATGAGAATGAGCGAATACGTGTTACTTTTCAATGCAATGCTATTTAAGATTGATACTCAAGTGTTTAAACTAGTGCATGCTTTATTTAAGGAGTTGTCCCCTTCCATGCCCCCAAGAGTGGCCTTAAAGTGCACCTAATCAGAAGGATGTCCCACCATCCCCTTTTATCCTTGTTCGTGTAACTTGGTAGAACATAGGTTTCATTTCCTTTTGTTGAAGGTACCCCTGACATTCACAAAAATTTAGCAATTACATGTTAACATGTTTTATTTTCTTAAATTTTTTGTACTATACATAATCCATCATGGCCTCATGTTCCATTTTCTTTTCAAGAAGTTGTTTGAAACATTATTGTTTGAAACTAATAATGTGACATCAATTGGTAGTTATGTAAGAGAGAGATGGAGAAGATATAATTATTGATACAAGGAAAGAAATGTTCATGCTAAAGAATATAGGATTAGTGGGCTACTCAACCTACATTTATATGGTGAAGACTAAGGTTGTGAGAAATGAGGCTCTTAAGGTATGAAAAATCTTATTTTAAATTTCACTTTATTGAAACGATATATTATGTTTGTATGTAGAAGCGCATGTATATAATTGCATAAAAGTAAAATGAGCTATTTGAAAATTCGGATAACTTGTATATGTCTAGATAAGTATTAGCATTTGACATATATGAAGACAATTTATGATTCGATGCTTATGAGATAAGTATTTATTATTATTGAGTATTGTATTTATTTACTCATTATTTGTATTTCTAAATGTACTATAAGTGCTATGTGCCTTGATTTTTTCCCCCTGAGAATGTTCTTGTAGGAAAAGCAAGATTGATTGAGATTAAGAGGGAGCCTACCATGTTATCAGCTACAACCTTGAAAGAGATGGAATAGATAGAGGATATGATTTTTTCAACCTTAAATGATCTTGATCATATTGATTCAGAGGGAGTAAACCATGTTGTGATGGAATCTTCAATGATCGATAAATTGTAATAGCCAAGAGGACTGTAATTCACGCAACTATGTGATTTTAATGGGTCTACCCCTTGTGTACATCATGAGAAAGTGGTGATTTCAATTGAACCATATACGAGTCTCTCTTTGATAAATGAAATTTGACATATGAGTTGTAGAGTCATTCAAGTGCAACAATCATACTTAATCAAGATATTGACGTATTGTGGATAAAAGAGAAAGTTAAAAATTAGAAAGGAGTTATCATATTTGATACAAAATTGTTCAACAATATAAGAATAAGTGAAAACTTTACATTGTTGGGGGAATAATAGTCAATGTTCCATTCCCATTTTTAGAGGGGAGATGTTCCATTCTAAAATAATTCAAGAATAAAATTATGAATCTTCATGTGCAAATAAGTATTCTTATTTTTTGACATTTATCTCTCTCTTATTTGCAATTTCGATACATACTATAAAGGTTATTTGCATTGATCTTTTCCTTTATAGTTAAGGATGTTCTTACAAAAAAAGAAAGTCGGTACTTTACATATGCTACCAAACATTGTGCAAACTCAACCTAATGATAATAGCTCCAAAGACCTTGATGATCAAGATGGATAAAATGAGGCTCTTGAAGCAAACATCTTTGATAATTGAGATTATGAGTTTCTTCTACATTAAGAGGGAGTATGACACTTCCTTAAAGAATCGTAGGAGCTTAGAAGATTAATACTCAGAGGGAGTATAGATTTTGATGGGCCTAATCCTATGAGGAATTATTGACTTATCACTAGAAAATCTAAAGATCGATATTAGATTCAAAGTGAATTTGATAGGAATCCTTGGGTGAAGAGAGTTTTTGAGGAAGTCACTAGAGGACCTAATTTCCTAGGATTGATGTTCAGAGGGAGAAATTTTGAGATGCAATCCTTAATAGATGATATTTTTTCTATGAGGTGAACTTCTAAGAGAAATTCTTTGTAATGCACTCTTCTCTATGAGAGAGAAGTATGAGGTGAAAATCTTTTGTTCCACCCTCTAGTAGTAGCTATGGTGGTTCCACCCTCTAACTTGGTTCATGGTGGATATCATGTGCGTTACTACATGATGATGTTGTAATTATGTCATGAAAGATGATGATCTTTCATTGATGTATATATTTAGAGGGGAGTTATTGAAAGGTGATGATCTTACCAATAATTGGACCTGTTATCATAATAGACTACATTAAGTTGTTGTCTCGATGGGCCAAAATTTATGATAACAAACAAAAGGTAACTATTGTAAGGTGACTTGATCTTATCAATAGATAACCAACCTTCTAACACCAAAAGTTTTGAATGTTATTAGTGTCATTGTTATTAGGCTAGATTTTGTTAGACACATTAATATCCATCATGGTTATTAGGCCAGATCTTGCCAAACACCATTAAAATTATTGGTGTAATTGTTATTAGGCCAAATTTTTCCAGACATATTGATATCCATCATGGTTATTAGGTTGGATCTTGCCAGACACCATGAAAATTATTGGTGTCATTATTATTAGGCCAAATCTTGCCAAACACCATTAAAATTATTGGTGTAATTTTTATTAGGCCAGATTTTGCCAGACATATTGATATCCATCAAGGTTATTAGGTTGGATCTTGCTAGACACCATGAAAATTATTGGTGTCATTATTATTAGGCCAGATTTTGTCAGACACATTTATATCCATCATGGTTATTAGGTTGGTTCTTGCTAGACACCATCAAAATTATTGTTGTCATTACTATTAGGTTGGATTTTGTTGGACACCATGAAGGTTTTCATGGTTCTTCAAGCCGGATATTACCAAAAACCATAACTTAAATCTATTATAGCCCACACTTAAGGTGGTATTCAAAGTTATATTAAAGTTATAATAATTACTTAATTTCCCTCCTTGCTAAAGGAAAAGTGTTGAGAATTTTAGTCTCATTATGAATTGTAGAAAATTTATTATATTATATATGTGTATGTTGATGGAGTTATGTTGATATCCTTAAATATGGCATTCTAGGAATATCATTCTGAGATGATATCTCTTCATATACTTAAGAACATAATATATTATATATCAATCATTCCTAACTAAGAGGGAGTGTTAAGCTTGTAGTTACATTTAGATTGATATGATCATGAGTTTCATTATTGAGAATATAAATATTTATTTTTATATATAATATATAATATATATTACATATATTATATTAATTACATATATAATAATGTGTATATTATACATATGGTTAGTTATATTATTTTATACTAACTAATGATGTTTAAACATAGGAGACATGTCTCTTCACAAGACATGTCTCCTCTCATACTTATATGAGATTCAAATCTGCATTTGAAGCATATTAATTACATGGTCATATTATTACATTTTCAAAAATGATCTATGTTACTTAACAAAAACTCCATAGTTAAGCATGCTTGAGCTACAACAATTCTTGTATGGGTGACCTCCTAGGAAATCTAGGTATTTTGAACTTTGTGAGGATCACCTAGATGTGATGAGTTCTCTGTGTTCCATACATTCTCATGAGAGATGAGTTCTTGCAAACCATTACTCTTGAAATATGAGATGGGTACTTGTGAGCCACTATTCATGAAACATGAGTACATGTGTTTGACTAAAAATACCACATAGTTGAATCATGGTAGCAATATCAACATGTGACTTGTGGAAAATATATCCTACTTATTAGTTGATGAGGTTAAGAGGCTAGCTTGTTAATGAATTATTCATAAGGCAGAACACTTGATCAAGGTTTTGTTAATGGGGTTGTAAGAAAAGTGGACTTAACCATGGAGAAAATTCCATAGTTAAGCATACTTGAGTTGGAGTAGTTCTTGTATGGGTGACCTCCTAGGAAGTCTAGCCACTTTCAGTTTTGTGAGCATCACCTAGATGTAAATGAGTGATTTGCGTTCCATTTATTCTCATGTGAGATAAGTTCTTCAAACCACTACTCATGAAATATGAGTCTATGAGTTGAACTAAAAACCTACATAGTTGAATTCTGATAGCAATATAATTATTTGACTTGCTACGAAAAATATCTCCTATTTATCAATGTATATATAACTTGATATGTAAATCCTCTAGTTTGACTCAAAGTATGACAAAAATTAAAAATTCCAAATGAAACTTATGTATTCAACACCCTTAAACCTGAATGTAATGTATAATATCACCCTTGAGTGGTTGCCTCCAAGTCATTGTACTCCATGTAGATGCACAATATAAGTATATAGTTGTTGAATAATTCAAAGTCTTATTCTTTCCATGTTCTAAATTACTGTAAAAATAAAGAATTGAGAACTATTGGGATCCTTTTTATTTATTACAACATGCATGCATCAACACAAAAAAATTTGGTAATTGAAAACTATGAGAAAACATAGGCATCAATCATTTTAATCAACTTATTTTTTGATACAAACATGTTAGGATGTATAGATGTTGGAATCTCTAACTATATATAACATATTACAAATAATGAATAATCATGCACTTGACTAGAAGCCTACATTGATTAAGTAGTCACATGGAAAGGATCTCATCCATTAAATTCACCCAGGTGTCAAATTGGCCTATGCATGGCTTTCTTTTACTTCTAAAGTTATTTTAGACATCATTCGCATTTATCTCTTATTGTAGAGCTATGTTTTTAATAGTTATGGAATAAATTATAGATGTTAGAATTTTTAACAAAATGATAAATCAAAACAAATAATTTCAAAGAAAATTGATAGCCATAAATAATTATCTCTGTGTGACCCAAAAAGGAGTTTATCTAAACAAATATTCAGATTCACATGCAAAACAATATGCAAAGATATCATCAAGATGACATGAGATATAATTTAGAAAAACAAATGTCAAGAGGGAAGAATCTAACCTCCAAAAGAATCCATCCTCATTTATTATATTAACAAAAACACTATAGTACTGTTACTAAAATTTTGCACACATGTAAAATTTGAGTATGAAGAAAAAAAGTGCATGAATGCTATTCATTTCATACAAGAATGTTCGTGTTTCATGAATCAAAAAATAGATACAATTGATATTTGCATGATGAAATGAAATGAAGTGCTAAAAGTAAATTCTCTCACACAATTGGTTGCAAGAGTAGCCCTAAACTACTGCTATGAAGTCCTACTTTTTGAAAATAAATAACATGATAAGATTAAAAAGCAAGGAAAGGGTCATGGGCACCAGTCATTGCTTGTAATGATTGGTCACATTGTTTCTTCTTGTCGTCGCTTGATTGTTGTTCTACATCATGTTCTCTCCAAGCTTCCAAATCTTGTATGATAAGAGGGAAAATGTTAGATTTAATGGATCTAAGCGATACTGGTGTCTCATCTTTTCGTTACTTTCCAATTACAAAGATGCTACGCATTTTCATAAAATAAGAACACATACCAATAGTAAAAGAAGCAAGCAAACATATCAAAACTTTTTATTGCTAATGTGTTTGTTCACTATGCAGTGTCATGTTTCTAACAGATACGCGAATATAATAGTAGGCTCCCACAAGGGTTTTTGAGCCTGGCTTACTCTTTAGAAATAAGACAAACATGAAGCTGCTCAATTTCAAGCCTCAACATATATATAGCAAAGAAGATAGATTTAGAAGTAATAAAGAAATGTAATGAGTACAACTTCAGCACCTTCTAAGATCAAAGACAAGAAGGGGAAAGTAAAAGCAAAGTCAAATGAGGATACTAGATATGCATATAAGAGTTGTTTTATACATCCAAAGATACAAAGATAGGTAAACAAGTGAAGAACATATTTAGAAAATGACCAATAGTGTATAAGAATAAAAAATGCAAAGTTATCAATAGGTAGATGGAACAATTCAAAAATGCATTTTGAACCAATCAAATTATTTTCAGCACTTCAACTACAAAAACAAAATAATGTTTTCTACATTAATCATACAAGCATGAAGTTGCTAAGAAAATGTAAAACATGATCTTTTTTTGTATCAAGCATCAAAGATATATTTGTTAGGAATAAGGTGTCTCAACCTTGTATAATTCCTATTCTTATTATTTGTTTTGTAAAATGTATTTCTTGCAGATAATGTTGATGTGTCGACATCTTGGATTGTGTGTAAGGAGATCATGACTAAAATGGTTATGATGGATTCCTATGACATGTAAGAGCTATGTTAGCAAGATTCAATGATAGGTGAAGACATGTGGCAACTAAGATATTTAAGTACTGTACACTCTACCCCAATAGTGGGGTAAAAAATTTTGGGGTTCCTATTTTCTTGGAGAATGGTAAAACCCTAATACGGTTTACCTTTTGGGAGTAGCCCTAAAGTGAAGCGCATGTTATAAGCATTTTTAGGGTTGCGAAGAGATGTGATGCAAAAAAAAAAAGGGTGTATTGTTGGTACTGCGAGTACCTACTGGAGTCTTATGTTGTTGATGTTGAACTTGCATTGCAAGTGTATTGTAAGCTCATGTTGAAGATAATACATTGTGTAGGTTCTGAAGGGGTGGGGTTGTTTTACCGAAAGGTTTTTCCCCACCGGAAAATCCTTGTGTTATGTGTTCTTTTCTCTGTCTATTTTCTGTATGCATGGTTGGCTGCAATATTGTTGTTTACATGATATTGAATCTATAAGTGTAGAAGATTTTAATTGGATTTGCATCATACTTTCATTATGAGATTAGTGTAGGAAGCTATTTCTGCACCTGAGTTTCCTTACAAGTGGTATCAGAGCTTGATCAACTTTTGATCCTAGTTGTTGGGTAGGGTTTTTTGAGCTAATCTCAAGTTGAGTGGGAGTCTTGTGAAGAGCATCCTGAATCTTATTTGCAGATTGAGATGGCGAGTTCATCATATGGAAGAATGGAGGTGGAGAAATTCAATGGCACTAATTTTGAGTTGTTGAAACTCAAGATGGAAGACATGTTGGAAGATCGTGACCTATGGGAAGCGATTACAAGCACTACAAGACCAGCAACTATAGCTCAAGCAGATTGGGATATCAAAGACCGTAAAGCTAAGGGTCTCATAAGACTCTGTTTAACTGATGCAGTCCTTTTGAATGTTCTAGATGAGAAAACCACATATAGTTTGTGGGAGAGACTTGGGGCTGTGTACCAGGCCAAATCTTTGGTGAACAAGTTGTTCATGAGGAAGAATTTGTATTCTCTACGAATGGAGCAAGGTGGATCCTTAACAAATCATTTAAATGCATTTAATCTGCTGGCTGCACAGTTGACATCAGCTGGTGTCAAGTTAGAGGAGGAGGATCGTTGCTACACACTTTTGTGTTCTTTACCGGATTGATGGGACCATCTTGTGATGGCTCTCAGAAGCACATTAGTCACCTTAAAAATGGATGATGTGGTGTCTTCACTGCTATCAGAGGAGATGCGGAGAAAGGCTTACATTTCAAAAAAAAGAAGCCCTTGCTGTTCGTGGGAGATCCACGAAAAGAGGGAAGAAAAATGACAATAAGTCTGACAATAAGGGTAGATCCAAATCTCGTGAGAAGTCAAAGACTTCCAATAAGTCCAAGGAAAAATGTTGGAACTGTGATAAGACTGGGCACTTCTGTAAAGACTATAAAGAGCCTAAGAAGAAGAAGAAAGCCTCAGATTCTGGTTTTGAAAAATCTCAAGAAGATGGTGATGCATTCATCATAGCTTTGGCAGCCCATGCATCTGATGATGTGTGGTTGGTTGACTCGGGTGTATCTTTTCACATGACCTCTCATCGAAACTGGTTCTCAAGATATGAAGAGTTTGATGGTGGAAAGGTGTACTTGGGTGATGATTTTCACCTAAAGATAGTTGGATGCGAAAGGGTCACTATCAAATTTCCTGATGGATGAGTAAAGGGAATCAATGGAGTTATGCACATTCCAGGTTTGGCACGAAACCTATTATCTGTAAGTATGTTGAATGTAGGTATTCAAGTTGTTTTTTCTAAAGATGGATGTAAGATGATGAGAGGAGCTATGGTGCTTGCTAAGGGTACTAGGAGAGGTACTTTGTTTTAGCTTGATGCAAACATTTCTCAGTGTAATAGTTCTTCTGTTTCAAAGAAGAGAGTAGCTATCACTTCATCCCCACCATCTGAATGAGTAGTAAAGAAGACTGTGGTTAGTGGTTTTGATGGTAGTGCAACAAGTGTACCTAAGGGTGCAAACACTTTTGAAGGTAAGCTTCCTGCAAAAAAGACAATGTTGTGGCATATGAGATTTGGCCACATTGGTGAGAAGGGTCTTAGAACCCTAAAAAATAAAAATCTCATTGAGGGGTTAAATGATTGCAATCTTGAGTTTGACTTCTATGAACATTGTGTATATGGTAAACAAAATTGTGTTCAGTTTTACTCTAGTTCTCACAAATCTTCTGATGTTTTAGATCTTATTCATTCTGATGTATTTGGTCCTGTAAAAGTTCCTTCAATCTCCAAGTCTGTATTTTTTGTATCTTTTATAGATGATTACAGTAGAAGGACATGGATTTATTTCCTTAAAAGTAATATACAAGTCTTTAGTCGATTCAAGGAATTTAAAGCCCTTGTAGAGAATCAGACTAGTAAGAAGATTAAGTGTGTGAGAACTGACAATGGTGGTGAGTTTTGCTTAGCAGAGTTTGAACAGTTCTATAAAGAACAAGGTATCGAGAGGCATAAGACAACTCTGTATACCCCATAGAAAAATGGAGTTGCAGAGAGAATGAATAGGACACTGATGGAGAAGGCTAGGAGTATGCTTAGTGGAGCTGGTTTAGAACAAAGGTTTTGGGCCGAAGCTGTGGCCACTGCTTGTTATATGGTTAATAGATCTCCTACATCAGCCCTTGTTGGTAAGACATCCATGGAGGTGTGGTCTGGTAAGAAGCCTTCAATTAGACATCTTCATGTTTTTGGTTGTGAAGCTTATGCACATGTTCCAATGGAGAAAAGATCTAAGTTGGAAAACAAAGTTGTTAAATGTATTTTCATCGGGTACAGTGCTAGTGTGAAAGGATACAAGCTTTGGGATCCTGTGACTAGTAAGGTGTTGTATAGTAGTTTTGTTATTTTTAGAGAGCTAACATCTTCTCCTATTGTGCTACAACCAGATGAAAAAGAAAAGGAAAAAGATGTTGTTTAGTTGCCTCCTACCCCTGAGAAGACTGAACAGAGAGACCATGTTGGGTCTAATGATGAGGAGAGCTCTTGTAGCTCTGATAGTTCAGAAGAAGAGGAAAAACAACCTCAACCTCACCCCTTGAGGAGATCCACAAGAGAAAGAAAGCAACCAGAAAGGTTTGGTTATTCTATGTTAGATTCCAGTTGTGCTTTTGCTTTGATTACTAACACTGATGAGCCTAGATCTGTGAAAGAGGCTTTGGGCATGGAAGATGCAGGTTCTTGGATGAGGCTATGGATGATGAGATGGCTTCATTAGAGAAAAAAAAAACATGGGACCTTGTACCTTTTCCTAAAGGGAGAAAATTTGTTGGCTGTAAATGGGTGTTCAAGAAGAAATTCTGTGTAAATGGCAGTGTTGAAAGGTACAAAGCTAGATTGGTTGCAAAGGGGTATTCATAGGTAGAGGGAATAGATTATGGTGAAATATTCTCTCATGTTGCAAAGTTGAGATCCATTAGATTTATTTTATCTCTTGCTACATCATATGATTTAGAGATAGAACAGATGAATGTGAAGATAGCTTTCCTTCATGGTGATTTGGAGGAAGAGATTTATATGTCACAGCCTGAGCACTACATTGTTAAAGGTAAAGAATCCTTTGTTTGTAGATTAAAGAAATCTCTATATGGTTTGAAGCAATCTCCTAGGATGTGGTACCTTAAGTTTGATGCCTTTGTGTTGTCAATTGGATTTGTAAGATCGAAATCAGATCATTGTGTTTATTTCATAATTGAAAATGATCGTCTTCTTATTGTTGCATTATATGTTGATGATATGTTGTTGTTTGGGAAGGGTAAGGGTATGATTTCTGATTTTAAATATCAGTTGTCAGCATAGTTTGAGATGAAAGATCTTGGGGTAGCTAGGTACATCTTGGGTATGGAAATCAGTAGAGACAGGCCTAACAGAAAACTTTGGTTGAGTTAGAGTAAGTATGTGAAGTCTATGTTGGACAAGTTCAGCATAGCAGATTATAGACCTCTATGTGTTCCTATTCCTGTGGGAACAAAGTTATCGGTAGATGATTGTCCAAAATCTCCTAGTGAGGTGGAGGACATGAGAGAGTACCTTATGCTAGTGCAGTTGGCAGTCTTATGTATGCTATGGTCTGTACTAGACCAGACATTGCCCAAGCAGTGGGAGTCCTGAGTTGATTTATGGCTAATCCTGGACAGATACATTGGCATGCACTTAAGCGAGTATTCAGATATTTGAGGGGTACATCAGATTACTCCATATGTTATCATGGTAACTCTTCTAGATCTCCACATTCAGTTTGTATTCATGGGTTTGTGGATTCAGATTGGGCAGGTGATATTGATCACAGGAGATCCACCAATGGTTATCTGTTCACTATGTTTGGTGGTGCCATCAGTTGGATGAGAAAGCGACAACCTGTGGTTGCTTTGTCCACTATAGAAGCTGAGTACATGGCTGCTACTCATGCTTTTAAGGAAGCCATTTGGCTTAAGAGATTGTGAATAGATGTTGGTGTTGATGCAGAACATATTACTATTTAGTGTGACAGTCAGAGTGCTATTTGCCTTGCAAAGAATCCAACTTTCCATGCTAGAACGAAGCACATTGAAGTGTAGTATCAATTTGTGAGAGATATGGTGGAAGATGGAAAGGTAAATTTGGAAAAGGTAGATACTGTGAAGAATGTTGCAGATGCATTAACGAAACCAGTAGGCACTAAGAAGTTTAGATGGTGTTCGGAGTCTATGGGCCTTTTGGCCTATAGCGGTTAGTTACTGTTATGTTCTTGTTGCTCTTACAAGGTGTTCGACAAGTGGGAGAATGTTAGGAATAAGGTGTCTCAACCTTGTATAATTCCTATTCTTATTATTTGTTTTGTAAAATGTATTTCTTGCAAATAATGTTGATGTGTCGACATCTTGGATTGTGTGTAAGGAGATCATGACTAAAACGGTTATGACGGATTCCTATGACATGTAAGAGCTATGTTAGCAAGATTCAATGACAGGTGAAGACATGTGGCAACTAAGATATTTGAGTACTGCACACTCTACCCCAATAGTGGGGTAAAAAATTTTGGGGTTCCTATTTTCTCAGAGAATGGTAAAACCCTAATACATTTTACCTTTTGGGAGTAGCCCTAAAGTGAAGTGCATGTTATAAGTGTTTTTAGGGTTGTGAAGAGATGCGATGCAAAAAAAAAAAAAGGTGTATTGTTGGTACTGCGAGTAGCTACTGGAGTCTTCTATTGTTGATCTTGAACTTGCATTGCAAGTCTATTGTAACCTCGTGTTGAAGATAATACATTGTGCAGGTTTTGAAGGGGTGGGGTTGTTTTACCGAAAGGTTTTTCCCCACTAGAAAATCCTTGTGTTATGTGTTCTTTTCTCTATCTATTTTCTGTATGCATGGTTGGTTGCAATATTGTTGTTTACATGATATTGAATCCGTAAGTGTAGAAGATTTTAATTGGATTTGCATCATACTTTCCTTATGAGATTAGTGTAGGAAGCTGTTTCGGCACCTAAGTTTCCTTACAATATTGAGAATATAGAAGATGATATTTGGAAAAGTATCAATTAACATTGATTCCATGAAAGTCATAAATATGATTGCTAGATTAACCATAGGTGTACAGACTTCAACTGTAGCGTGTTTCCCATCTTTTTCAGTATGAAGAAAGATTCAAGAATAACATGTAGAAGCGTTCAGAGTTAATGTTATAGAAAATCCACAAAAAGTCTTGGAGATATTCAACATTTTTTTCTTAATCACATATGAAGTTTTGAAGGGAAAATGACAAGAAAAAAAATCTAAAATCACAAGAATGCAACAATGTATTGTCAAATAACTTTGTATATGACATAGATTTAAGCCCCAAATAAAAATGATCATATGGAAATAGAAGAATAATAGAGAAGCAACATTTTCAGTCATCAGTAATATCAAAGTGAAAACAGTGTGATGTTCTTGGTCTCATTGAATAAATGACATATATGTTGAAGTGGAAGTAGTTATATAACATAAACAAGAATCAAGTATATCAGATTTTCATGCAAAGAAAATTATCAGACTTTTATATCAGAAAAGGCCATGGAAAAGATGTTGCATACCCTGATTATCTTCAACAAAGTCAGTAGAAAAAAATGTGCAAGGAAATCATAGAGATGGGCCTATTATTCGAACCCAGAAAGATGCAAAAAATGGTGCTTTTCGAGTTCCTAATTTGGTATTTAACACCCAAAAAAACTCTCCTTATTTCCTCTTCTCATGGTGGCCAACAAAGAGTAAGAGCAACAAATGATAGTAAGATATAGGAAACACAACTATTATAGCCATAAAGCACACACCAAAATGCCTAGATTCAAGCAATAAATCTACCATTTATCACAAGAAGTGCCTAGCAGTCTGAAATAAAGCCAAAACATGCCCAAAAATCTCCAGATTTCCACCAAGAAATGCCCAATGGTCGGAAAAAATTCCCAACTATCATTAAAATGTCCAACAAAATAGAAAATTGAGGCATTAAAACTCCAAGAAAGCTTTAGCAAATCTTCAATAATGGTGCCATAAATGTCGGTCTACAATTTTTTCTAGAACAACAAGAGAAACAAGGCCAAAAAATGCATAGAGATATTCATTCTATCTTCTCCAAATCCTCATTCTCTCATAGCAGTAGTAGAGTTCCATTTTTGCATTCTGCAAGTGTAAAAATGAAAAGGGGTTTAATTTGATTTAGGGTATTCATAAGATACCTCTAAAAGTTTCTCATTCCCATTGGTATTTTTGTGGGAATATTTTATATTTCCAGAAGTCTTCTATTTCCATGTCGTGAATCTTCTCACACTTAAATTTTACTATTTGCTAGGCTTGAGCCATAATTTTGCAAAGTATCCCTCCTTAGTTTTTTTTCTTTTAAAGGTAAGATAAATATTTTTAAGGGAGTATTTGCTATACTATTATGAATGTTATTATAATATATATCAATATTAATGATATTATTAAGTGATTTATGAGTTAAATTACTTAATTAAAATTATTAACATTATTAATCCAATTGATATACATTAAAAAACAACACTTATAATACTATAATTATTTTTTTCTCTTTTTAAAAATTTTTTATCATCTTTTAATATTTATTATAAACTTTATAATATATAATTCAATAAATATCATATTGGATTAATATTGTTAAGTGATTTAACTTATCATTTAATAACATTATTAATACAAGTAATACTTATTAAAATATAAAATATGAATGTTATAATAAATATTATTAATTTTTTTAAAAAAATGATTTATGATTTATTTATCTAATTGATATTTATAATATTGATTAGATAAATGAATCACAATATGTAATATTAATGATAAGAATAGGATATTTATTTTACTTTTAAAATAAAATTAGAAGGATCTGGGGATATTTTGCAAAGTTATAACATGAGTCATGTGTTGGTAGGACTTGAAGGCCAGAGAGTTATTGCAGTTTGGAGACTTTTGGGAGACTTCTTGGAGATAATGACTACATTTATGAGGAGTGGTTATGATGATATTATCAGGCCATGACTTTTGGGCCATTTGTACACTTTTTGAAGTCTTTTCATGGGCTCAAAAAGTGCCTTTTTGACTAAGCTCGCCCAAGGAGTGGGTGTTTTGCATTTATGATGCAAGTTGGTTGTAAAAGATATAAATATTGAGCTTTGGGCTCATTTTTAAGGGGTTCCAAGTTCTAATTACACAAGTGAACTTGTGTGACATATCTTTGTCCCTAGTATACTTTTGTAGAATTTTGTAACTCAGTTTGGAAATTAACTACACAATGACTAAACCTTTTGGAGTATATCTTTTTGCAGTTTTAATCTTCTTTTCTTTCTATATCTTTGTGTTCAATGCATGATTGATAAAAATAATATGTGAATTTATCATTCCTCATTATTTTATCTTAGCCAGTATCTTTTACACAAGTGTATGTTGTTTGCAAGTCATAGTTTGTGTCCACAATATTGTCAAGTAAAAAGTATTTTTTCTTAATTGTTATTTTTAGGACTTGATTGTGAAATGCTTATGCAAGCCTATATAGAAAAGAATTTTTCACCTATAAGATAAAACCTTGCAAGATTGAGACTAGTTACTTGTTAAGTTATCATTTTTGGTGTATCACCTTTCCAATTTTTAAGTTCTTTTCATTCTCCTTCTATCTCTTTCCCTCCTAAGTTCAAATTTGTGTTTAAGGAGCAAATAGGTGATTATCCAATAGGAACTGGCCTAGAACCCAGAGATTCACTCATATTTTTGGTATACCAACTACCCAAGAGTGTTTCCATGTTTCTTGGAGTGAGTAAGTTTTAGGATTTAGTCAGGGTGCAACTTTTAGAGATAACAAGTACATTTGTAGAATCTTCAGGAACACATCTAGAAGATCGATCCTTCTACAATTACTTAATGTGAATAGAAAATGAAAATCATGTAACTACACATCCCATGCATTGTCCTCATGTGTGAAACCTACAACATATATTCAACCTTAGCATTAGCCAAAATTCTCAATTTAGGCAATCTTAGCTACATGTGCCTGTTTTTATAGGAATAATTTCACAAAACTACAAAACAGTATTTACCCATTGATATTTTCTCAATATTGATATGTTTCCAAAGTTTAAATCCACATTAGAGATTTATCTAAATGTTATTGACAACAAACAAAGTGGCTCCAAGAAAACAAATTGATGCACAAATCTCTAGTTGCATTAGGTGCACAACAAATAATTTTAATTTTACATTACATAATACTGTGAAAGTTACAACAAACTTCCCAACATTTTCATGCTTGTATACATTACATAAGGGCTAAAAGTAAAATACCAATGGAACAATTCTTGTAGCCAACATGTTCATCCAAGCAATCAAGATGCCCCATTTATTCAATTGAATATTTTTTTTAATTAAAAACAATTATCATCTAAAAAATAAATCATTTCCTTCTACACCATGTCAATGCACAAAATATAAAATACCACTAAAAAATATGTCACATTATCACATGGAAACATAAGTTTTTCCTTCAAACTAATATCCAAACTTAAACACAAAATTCAACAGTAGAAAATATGCATTGGTAGTTCTCAAGAAATTATCACCATATATGGAAGTAACTATAGTAGATTGCCAACACATCCAAGTAAATAAACTTCAAAACCAAATTATTCATATCATAATAAGTAATCATCATCCATCAATGCATCTAACCTGTAAAATGCAATTGTGAGGCCTCACTAAATCCGCCATAGCACAGATGACATATTTGCATTATGATACTTCTAATTCGATGTTTTCATACAATTTTGAGACTATAGTGTTATATAATTTTAATATTTACATTTTGATGATCCACACTTATGTCTACACTTTAGGACCTAAATCATATATTTAATGATTCTATTCATGTTCCAATCTATTGCAATTGCTTTCATAGAAACTAAATTGTAGAAATGCTTGAAATGTCAAATTGTAATGTTTAAGTGGAAATTAGGGTTAAAGGATAGATTTTGATATGCAGTATGACCTAATTCACATGCATGATGACTCAATAGTCATGGATTCAATATTATATCACTATGATAGAAAATAGTTTATGAGGTTATTTAGAATGTTGATTTGGTCATGTTAGGTAAAGTTTAATGTTGATAAGCATAATATTATATTTTAATGTTTTGAATGTTTTATGTGAAAATGATTAGAAAAAAAAGTAAGTTAATTGGAAATGTTGAATTATGAAACCCTAATGTTGAATGCCATAATGATTTATGGCACATATTTACATATTGCTTACATGATTTTCTTGGACTACTGATGCTTGAGTTTAGTGTGTAGGGATTTAACCATGGGATTTACCAAGGAATCAAGGCTCAAACTCATGTGAACATGACATAGATGAGGTTGAATCTGTGGGAAGATTCAGCCCTCATTGTAATGTGTTTTATTTTGTAATGTGAATGGTATGTGTGTAATAGTTGAATTCATGTATGTAATGTCCCCGTTTTAGTGGTGATTTGATTTAATTAATTTAATTAATTAAGTTGTCCAAAATAATGAATATTTAATGAGGATGACTAATTAATTATTTTAATTAAATAAATAAGTGGTATTAAGTTAATTATATATAAAGTTATCAAATAAATAAATATTAAAAATGTAACTTTATATTTAATTAATTTAATAAAGTGACTTGAAAAATATCTTATAGAGTCAATAAATAAAATAAAAATAATGTTCTAGAAGTTTTTGGAGAAAGTGGAGAAAAAGAATAAATAGGCATCCTGGGCTTCATTCTCATCATCTAGTTTTTATCATTTCTCTTGACATCAAATTGTGAATACAATCACATGGTCTATTGTGAAGCCAAGGGTTTCAGATAGTCTATTGATCTTTGGGAACAATACCTCCCAGCAGATTGCATGACTAAGGAAGTGAAAGATCTTCTGAAGGGTTGCACTTTGGAAGTGGTATTCAGCCATTTCAAGTTTGGCTTAATTTGTATACTCAGACTACCTGAGGGTTTGAGTTTCTGAAAAAGTAGTCTGAAAAAATAGATTTGAAAAAGCAGTTTGAAAAAGTAGATTCGAAAAAGCAATTCGAAAAAGAGAAGCGAAAAAAAAAATCCGAAGAAAGCAGGTGAAAAAGTAGATCAGAAAAAAGCAAAACAACAAGGCAGCATTGGAGAAAATTATTACAGCCATCTACAATTAGGTTCTTTTGGATATTACATGCATTGTTCTTATCATTTAGATGCATATTAGAAGGTAAGGTTGTAGGTGAAAGTTGTAACAGATTTAAGCATTATTCTTGTAGATGTAAGCCAAGAGTCTTGGCCATTTCATACCAGCATTGTAGTTAACATTTTATGTGCAATAAAGGAGACATAAATTATTGGTCTGAAATAGTGTAATTGAATATGTATTTATCATTCATGATCAGCTTATTAGTTTGCATGCCAATTGTTTGACAAAATGCCAATTGGCTGTAAATTCTCCTTTTTAGCATAAATAATGTTATAATTTTGCATACCAAGTGTTTGTCAAAATTACTAGTTGTTGTAGCTTCATATTGCAAGTAGTTTCAATCACATATATGCATTGAATATTGTCAAAATAAGTTGCACATTCATGTTAGGTCATTGTTTAGTCAATTTAGAGTCTTCTTGCAAGCATTCTTATTGATGCTAAGTGAAGGAAAGAGTCATAAAAGCAAACTGAAATTTTATATCAATCATATGACCCTTGTATGCAAATTATTTTTCTTGAACCTTTATTAGCATTTTGGGATCAAATTTGAGTAGGGTCATTACAGTGGTATCAGAGCCAGATTATCCTACCATCCTAGTGAGTACAAACACAATGAAAAGGTGGTGATATGACAGATTGGAATGTTCAATCTTTAACTCATCCCTATAATTTAAGAAGAACCAAGGCTTGTCTAAACACAAGACAAGAGGAACAAGGAAATCTAGAGGATCGTATTAATATAGGTGAATAGGCTATTGGCAATATGGGAGACAAGAATAATAGGGATCCTAGAGAGGACAAATTTTTACAGGCATAGCGACAACGATTAGCAGAACAAAGGGCATAGGAATAGAATCAGAGATTGGAACTTATGATGCAGGTGATGGCTCATCAAATGGGGTTGAATGCTAACATGGGTGGTGGAAATAATTAAAATGGTAATAACCCAAATGGGAATAACCAAGATGGGACACAAAATTGAGGTGAGCAAGTTGGGAACAAATTTGGTCATGTACCCCAGCAAGCTAGGATAGTGAGTTCAAGGCCTATGATTCCCACCTTTCCTCCTAGAGCTCCAGAGTAGCTGGAACCAGAGCCCATGATCACTGATAAATAGGATCAGCTGAGGAGAGATTGGGAAGCTAAAGACTAGACTTTACTGTTGCAATCACCTTTAGGGAGTAAATGAATGTGCAGATGAAACATATGCCACGTGGACACGACAGGAACCAGAATTATGAGCTATGGAAGAAAGTAGAGAAACTTCAGTTACCATATTATGATGGCTCGAGGAAGTCTATAGCAAGAGCTTGGGTTCAAAAGCTTGACACATACTTTCAATTGAACCCTATGGCTAAAGAAGAAGCTATTAAATAGGCAACAATTCATCTGGATGGGTTAGCACATGAGTGGTAGCATCATGGTATGGTCACTATGGGTCATGCACACATTACCTCATATGTGGAGTTTACAAAGAGACTGATTGAATATTTTGATAGAGGCAGTGGAGATGAGGATGTATCTATCCTCGATACTAGTATTGGCATGTTTGGTTCATTTCCACTGGAGGCAGGTTCAGTTGAGTTGGGCACTGTGGCTGTGTTTGACTTGGTGGTGGTCTCTACTACGAATGGCAAGGAGACTAGTGATGTTGTATCAGAGATCATGAGTGATTTTGGTGAGCCGGCAGTTGGCATGGTTCCTGCTAGTGACACTACTCCCTTGGCAATATCTTCAAAAGCAGTAGTTAGTTTTGGCTTGGTTAGTGATCAGTTGCAGTGGGTTGCATCACCTGTGTATGGCCAGTTGTCGACTGAGGTTGGTTCTTTTAATCAGCATTATATTGTAGGGTATGTTCATCAGTTTGCATTGGACCCAAGTGTTGAGGACTTGATGGCCGTCAGATTTGGTTTGGGTTCTAGTTCTTGCTATCTATCATGTGATGAATATTCACCATCAGTGATGCATGGGAGTTATGGTTATGAGATAGTGGTCGGTGATCTGTAGAGTTGTGTTGACTGCAGGAGTTGTACAATATGTGTATTCTCCATTATGGGTACAATTTCATTCAGGAATGTTCACCATTGTTGCAGAGTTAGGTTGTACATTTCACTTAGGCCAGTGGAATGCGTTGGTGGTATTGAGTTGGTAAGATAGAATGACAGATGGATTGAGAAAATGTTGTAGGAGTTGTTTGGTGATGATAGGGACATTATCTAGTTCTTCTTATGGGATCTAGGTGGTGAATTACTTGAGGTCAAGCAATTTCAGGAGGGGCGGACTGTAATGTCCCCGTTTTGGCGATAATTTGATTTAATTAATTTAATTAATTAAGTTGTCCAAAGTAATGAATATTTTATGAGGATGACTAATTAGTTATTTTAATTAAATAAATAAGTGGTATTAACTTAATTATCTATAAAGTTATCAAATAAATAAATATTAAAAAGGTAACTTTATATTTAATTAATTTAATAACGTGACTTGAAAAATATCTTATAAAGTCACTTAATAAATAAAATAAAAATAATGTTCTAGAAGTTTCTAGAGAAAGTGGAGAAAAAGAATAAATAGGCATCCCGGGCTTCATTCTCATCATCCAGTTTTTATCATTTCTCTTGACATCAAATTGTGAATACGATCACATGGTCTATTGTAAAGCCAAGGGTTTCAGATAGTCTATTGGTCTTTGGGAACGAGACCTCCCAATAGATCACATAAATGAGGAAGTGAAAGATCTTCTGAAGGGTTGCACTTTGGAAGTGGTATTCGGCCATTTCAAGTTGGGCTTAATTTGTATACTCAGACTACCTGAGGGTTTGAGTTTTTGAAAAAGCAGTTTGACAAAGTAGATTCGAAAAAAGTAGTCCGAAAAAGCAGATCCAAAAAAGCAATTCAAAAAAGAAAATCTGAAAAAGCAATCCAAAAAAGCAGATCAAAAAAAGTAGTTCAAAAAAGAAAAGCGAAAAAGCAGGTGAAAAAGCATATCATAAAAAAAGAAAAGTAGCAAGGTAGCATTGGAGAAAATTATTACAGCCATCTACAATTAGGTTCTTTTGGATATTACATGCATTGTTCTTATCATTTAGATGCATATTAGAAGGTAAGGTTGTAGGTGAAAGTTGTAACAGATTCAAGCATTATTCTTGCGGATGTGAGCCAAGAGTCTTGTCCATTTCATACTAGCATTGTAGTTAACATTTTATGTGCAATAAAGGAGACATAAATTATTGGTTTGATATAGTGTAATTGAATATGTATTTATCATTCATGATCAACTTATTAGTTTGCATGCCAATTGTTTGACAGAATGCCAATTGGTTGTAGGTTCTCTTTTTTGGCATAAATAATGTTATAATTTTGCATAACAAGTGTTTGTCAAAATTACTAGTTGTTGTAGCTGCATATTGCAAATAGTTTCAGTCACATATATGCATTGAATATTGTCAAAATAAGTTGCACATTCATGTTAGGTCATTGTTTAGTTAATTTAGAGTCTTCTTGCAAGCATTCTTATTGATGCTAAGTGAAGGAAAGAGCCATAAAAGCAAACTAAAATTTTATATCAGACATATGACACTTGTATGCAAAGTATTTTTCTTAAACCTTTATCAGCATTTTGGGATCAGATTTGAGCAGGGTCATTACAGTGTATTATTGGAGACAAGTCACTTTAAATGTAATGTGTTGTTTTTGTGTCACTTGACACTTGTGTTGTTCACATTGAGATGACTTGGCATTTAGGGCTTTTGGGCAAAGTAACCTAGCCTAAACCTAACCCTAGCATAGTGCCCAAGTTAACCTCACATTGAAAGATGTTAGGATAAGTCCCTATCCATTTGAAATTTGAATTCCAACTTTTTATTAACTTTTAGGGATCCAAAAGTGGTCCAAGGAGGGTTATTTTGGTGAGAAATAAGTGCCCACATGATAGTAGTATCGGGGTCTAAATTTAACTTTTAGTGGACCTAGGTGACCTTGGAAACCTTCTTCACTAGTCACTTTCATCAAATTTCAAATTTTGAAGAGTTCACATGTTTTTCCCCACTTGGTCAAGGTTGCAAATTTAGAAATTAAGGGGCAAGGGCTCTAGAAAAGGGAGAATTTTTTGTTAGGGCCATTTTTAGCGAAGTGAGAATTTAGGGGCATTTTAGGGGCTTGGGGAAAATTAGTGAGTTGTCTACCCACTCTCTAACTTTAGAGACTGTCAGGGATTGGAAGCTTGGAGGGAGCTCTTCTACAACTTTTCATTACCATTTTGCAAGGATTGACGGTTGGTATTTTGCCCCATGTACTTTCCTTCATTCATTATTTTAAAGTTGGATCATGGTATTGCATTCGTAAACATGTAGAAAGTGATAATTCCATTGTAAGTAAAATGTGTGGTATCATTGTGTATCATGTTGTGTTGTGTAGTGATGAGCATGTAGTTGAATTTTTTCATTTTTTTCTTGCTTTTGGTTTTCCATGTTTTCATGCATGAGTATTGTTATGAGTGTGAGAGTTTCACTTGCCCTTTGAGAAGGAAAGAGAACTCTAGGGTGAAGGGGTTATTTGGGCTCAACAATGTAGTTGAGAGCCTCTTCCTTGGAGGGAGAGTGATTTCATGGAGTATGGGATCTATTGAAGCCATTGTCTTGTAATTGTGATATAAGGGAGATAAGTGGAAATTGTGGAAAGAAGAATGTGTTGTGAAAAGCCTTGAATAGGCATGATGAAATTTTCAATGTATGTGATTATTATTGACATGATATTTCTCCTCTTGGAGATCCCACCTTCACTCTATGTTAATGGTTCCATTGGTGGAAAATTGTGAAATATCCTTGGGATGGAATTGTTCAAGTGTTGTAATGTGATGTATATGCATTTGTAAGATTGGAATGAAACCCGATTTGAGCCTTGTTCCCCTAGCTTGGGGGTTGTCTCTTTGGAGTTTTTATTTGTTGTGTTGTCTTTGCAAATTGTGTGCTCAAGGGAGAAATGGAAAAATCTTAGATTTGTCCATGGTGTTGGTGTAACAAGAGAAGAAAACTTTCCATTGTGTAATAAATTTGAAATGGAGGAATCACCATCTTATTCACAATTTTGAAATGCATGATTGTATGGTAGAGGTGAAGGGACTATGAAAGAACCCTATGTATTTGTTATATTGCTTCAATGATATGTTTGCATGCAATAATATTGGAAGTTCGATTAGTGTGGTAGGTATACTAAAATATTGCAAGGAATCCTTCTAATGAGACAATCTAATGTACTAAATATTTATATAAAGGAATTAAAAGTATGTTAAATTATGTCTATTGACTTTATGAAATATTGTGAAGAACTTTGTATTTATCCATGTTTACCTTGTCAATGATTGTTACATTGTAATTAACAATTTTTATTCATAATCTTATTGTAGTCATGAAGGAAGAGCTAGTTGAGTTCAAAATTGATCATGTTCAAAAGTATGACAAGACTCAAATTTATTGTTTGCAAGTAAGTAGAAGGTTATGATTCTTCAAGGTTAGATCACAAAAATATTATAGAATCAATAGAAATTTCTATTTAATACATTAATTGGATTATTATCATTAACATCTTGGTCATAATACTTGAGCATAGATTCAACTAGTATTGGTTGTTGCTCATACATGCTTGACAACAAGTATGTAGGTGTAAATATTTCTCTAATTTTTGTATGAGAAATGAATAAATGAGTCTCATCTAATACAATCCAATAAAATATCAGGAGGAATATTCCTCAGAATCCACTAAGTAGAAATCAATAAAATAGTAATGATCCTATGATACTATAAACAATGCTACCAAATCCATTAGGGATGAGGCTATCTCATAAGTGGCCCGTGACAAGACTTATATAGCTAAGTCACATCAAAAAATGATAAAGTAAAATAAGAAATAATAAAATATCATCAAACTTCAACTTAACTCAAATCCAAAAATAAATAAAGACTTAAAATAAACTAGCAATCGCACCTTTGTGTGCAATGGGTACACCATAGAGATAGAGAAGGTGAATTAATTATTTGTCCCTTTATGTGTCTCTCCCATCATCCTCTCTATATGTCATATGTCTATCAATCTATCTCTATTTCTCTATCTATTTGTTTTCCATCCCATCACTCTATCTTCATCTATATTTCTATCTTCCTCTCCCACCTCCATATCTCTTTTCTTCTCAATCTCCATACCTTTCTCTATATCCTTATTCTCTATCTCTCTTACTCTTCCCTCTACACCTTGCCCTCTTTCTATCTTTATCTCTCGCTATCTCTTCCCCCCTCTCTCTCCATATCTCTATTTCTCTATTAATCTCCCTCCATTTCACTCTCTCCATTTTTATCTCATAATCTATCCTCTCTCCCTCTATATATCTCCCCTTTTTCCATTTTCTAATATCCCTTTTACTTATCCTTTTTATCTCTCTATCAATATATTTCACTATTTATATCTCTTCCTATTTATCTCTCCCTAACCATGAATCCCTTTCTATCTCCTTATTTCTCTTACTATCTTTATCTCTTGATTGATCTCTAACTCTCTATGCATTTGTCTTCTGTCCTCTCACTCTATATCCATCTAGACATGTATCCCTTTCTATACACATCCATCTCTTCTCATTACCCTTTGTGTGTGTGTGTGTATTCTTATATTTATATTTTTCATTCCCACTCTCTCCCTCTATCTCCCCCTCTCCTTTCCATATCCCTCATCTTCTCAGTCTCCATCCCCACACATCTCTCTATCCCCTTACTCTCTCCTTCTATTCCCTCTACACCAAGTTCCCTCTTTTTTTTTCCCTATCTTTCTTTGTCTCTCACTCTCATTCTTTCCTTGTGTCTCATTTATAAATATTTTCTATATAGTATTAATCAAATTAATAACAAGACATTAGATTCTACAATCTACATTAATTGAGTAGGATTTGGATTCAACTATTTGAATTTTATTTGCCTCAAATAATGTTTCAAATCATACTCAATGAACCACCATCGACAAATTGTATCATATCTATCTTTACTTCTTTCTTCCAATCTCTATCTCCCTTGTTTGTAGCTCCTTACCTTTCCCCACCCTCTCTCCCTAAATACATATCTTTTCTATCTCCCTACTTTGTCTCTATCTCCTTACCTCTCCTCACCCCCTTTTCCTACATATGTAGGCTTTCTTTCTCCCTCCTTTGTCTCTATCTCCTTACCTCTTCTCACCCCATTTCCCCTTTCCTACATATGTATCCTTTCTATCTCCCTCTCTTATCTCTATCTCCTTACCCTCCCCCCCCTCAGCCTCTCTCTTTACATATGTATCCAATTTCTATGTATATCTATCCATCCTCCTCTTTGTCTCTCTATTACTTATCTCTAACACCTTTTTTTATCTCTCATTCTTGCCCTCTCTACCTCTATCTTTTTATCTCTCCCTCTCCATATATATGCTATTAATTTTACATGTCACATATTCACTCTAACTATATCTCACTATCTATCCCCACCCTCCTCTTTATACATATCTTATTAACATTTAATGTCCCATATTCATTTCTACCATAACACATTACCTTTCTATCTCTCTCTTTCTCTTCTCATGCATATCTATTTGTCTTCCCATATATCTCTATATTTCACTCTTTCTCTCCTCCCCTCTATCTCTTATATATCTCCACCTCCATCTCTAGATCTCCTCTTCTCGTCATCTTTATTTGTTTGTCTCTATCTTCTTTCTATATGTTTGTCTCTTTATCTATTTTTGTAACTATCCCCTCTAGATTTATGGAAAGTAAGGGGTCTTCACTAACTTTATTTATCCTATTGTATTAATATATTGAATAATGCCAGAAATGGGAATTGTTTTCCCAATATCCTCTCCAATGAAGCTTCAATTGTTTCCGGACATTGTCCACTCTCACATTTATCTTCTTCCTCAACATGCTAGAGGAAGTTGGCCATGATCAGTTTCTGAATTTCGTACTCTAGATGAAACCTTAATACACTCAATTCATAAGCCAAGTGTTTTACCAATTGAATTTTAACACTCATATGGTATTTGCATTTACTATATTCTCAAGAGGAAGTGTGTAGATACTATTCTTAGCAAGCCGGATCCCCAGCCCTCTGGGAGCCGATGCACTCATTCCCCAATCTAATGGGGTTAGTTTGGTCACTATCCCCATTGCAAGAAGCCCTTCCTACTTCTCAAAAAATTCTCGTTGACTGTTTGAATTCTCCAGTGACATTCCCACTGTTCGAATACCTTAAAAACACTGACATCTAACAACAACAAAATACAATCTTCTATCATGGCGTAATCGTAGACACAAAAAAACAATTAAGATCCCTGCAATTTCGACAGTTGCAGCTTCAAAATCGCAGTCGTGGAAGCTTGAATCCATATTTCTAGTTGTATACATGGCTTATGTTTGAGTTTTAGATCCCATTAGTGGCACGAAAAAGATTTATCATTTGGGACGTTGAAGCTAAAGCTTATAGACTTTTATTTCGTTTCATTTCTTTGAGAAAACTACATGCTGGGCTTAAATAGAAAAACAAAATACATTTATCATTGATTCTTCAAAGCTTTGAGACAAAAAGTTCCACATATGTTGTACGCACATGAATTTATTGCAGCCACTTGCGTATGAATGGAATACGTAATGCGTAATTCTGAGTAATAGAGATTTGTAAGTCTAAGACAATTATAGGAAACCGTGTGACAAAGTCTCGGTACAGTGAGAAAGGAGGAGGAAAGATGAACGGACAAAATACTTTCAATTGCCTTACTGAAATGTCAACCTTTGATTCTAAAACCATCTCTTGCAGTGCATACTGCGACTGCGTTCGGCAGAATTATATTGAATAGCGCAACAAGTGGGCAATTGAGAGGCATGGCTTGAAAAGTGCATGGGCTTAGGCGCTTAGAAAGTCGGAGGAAAGTTTTGAAGTTTTCAACGCCTTCACTCCTCCCAAAACACCAAGCGCCCATGTGACCCACTCCTTTCGCATGTCCGTGATGGGTAGGCTTGCACAAGCAATAGGTGGTTTAGCAAGTTGAGTTAAGAGGGGAGAAGGTAATGCCACATGGAGTTTATGGGGGTTAGGGTTTATGATAGGTGAGGGAACGGAGTATATTGTGATATTGCTCTTAGGATTTAACTATGTGATTTTGAGTCAAATTTATTGACCCATGTTTTATGAGTAGTGATTCAACATGAATCCATCTCTCATGAGAATAAATGAAATGCTTAGCACTCATCATATTTAGGTAATGCTCACAGGGGTGAAGCACTAGGACTTCCCAGGAAGTCACCCATCCCAGTACTACTCCAACTTGAGTGCGCTTAACTATGAAATTTCTTCCATGGTTAGACCCAAAGCTTGTAACTCCATTTGCAAAACCTCCACCAAGTGTTGTACCTTATGAACCATTCATTAGAAAGCCCCTTAAGCTCATCAATTGATAAGTAGGAAATAATTTCCACAGCAAATCAAATTGTGATAGTGCTATCAAGATTTAACTATGTGATTTTGAGTCAAACTCATTGACTCAAATGGAAGAGGGGAAGGGTAGCAAGTAGTTAGGGATTTCAATATTTATTAGTCAATGGGTGGTGTGAAATAGGGTTGGTGCTTATATAGGGAAGTTACTATCCAACAGACAAAATGATTTTTTATAAACATTTATTTATTATTTAATATCAATTGAAATTACAATCTCACAGTATTATAAATTTTAAATAATTGATTAATTGCTATAACTAGCCATTCTATCAGTTGGATAGCCATTATGCTTACATAGTGGGACATGTTAATAATTTAGTTAGTAAATGATATGGTATAAATTAGTTAGAGGATGCATAATTAATAAAGTATTAGTTAGTGAATTAGTAGATAGTAATCAATAAATGTTAGTAATTTCTTTAAATATGATATTAGTTAAATGACATGTTACTTAGAAAGTGGTAAAGTATTATGTAGTTAGTAGTTTTATCATACCATTTGAATAGTGCTTTAGTAAGTTTGATAATTTAATAATTAGTTGTTAGTTGTAGTGAGTAATAATTTAGTAGGTTAGTGACTTATGGAATGTTTGAGTAACTAAGTGAAGGGGTAAGTTGTATAATCTGCCTAGTAAATAGTTTAGTTTATATATATATATATATATATATATATATATATATATATATATATATATATATATATATATATATATATATATATATATATATATATATATATATATATAGAGAGAGAGAGAGAGAGAGAGAGAGTTGGTGTATATGATAATGACATACATCTCAATGTCATACCAATTGCATATTTATATAAAAAGGTGATTTAAATATGTAAGGGTTTATTTATTCAACTATCTTGCATTTTGAAATATGGAAATGAAGTTGTTATATGAAGCAATCCAATTATGCAAGAGAAATGCTATAGATATATGATATAATACAAAATGTAATTAATGACATTGGAGTTAGTTATGGATAATTAATTATCTATATATCCATTTCATTAAACCAAGGTAATTTTGTGAACCTATATTCATTAAAGGTTCTATAATGAGTTGCATTTGTAAATGCAAACACTCACTTGGATAGGTAGTAGAACTATATTAATGTTGTATATCTATGTTTGTATAGCTTAGGTTTGGTAAACAAACATACCTTATGAAATCCAATATCTAACAATGGGTTATAACTTGAGTTCTATTAAATGCAAGTATTGGTCAATAATAACATAATAGATCTCCTATTGATTTATCGATGTGGTGATACTAGAGTATCAAATGGAAAGAGCAATCTAACCATGTCACCCAACTATAATTATACACTTAATCTAACCACATCCTATAGGTTCTTGCATCATAAATATATAGCCCCTGAGATGCCTAAGGCCTAGTTGGAAAATTTTACTACATCATGAAATTGTTAATAATTAAATCTATTAAAGAGAGTACCTTCAATTAGAGATAGTAGTAAGTATCAATGCATACCATACCATATGATCATAACATTTACTCAAAGACCTTGAGTAGATGTGTCTCGAACACATAGCTAATCGATAACCATGTTGAAACATGTTAATATCGAAGTGTAAGTAACCCAAGTGTACTTTTCAAAAAAAAGTCATGTTTTTGTCCTGAAAATTTGGGCATCACAGCAATTACAAACTCTATTTGTAAAAAATTATTCATGAACATACACAACGAGGAACTCCTATTTTATAGGTAATCTGAATATGAAAATGGTGAATATATTCAATGATCCAACAATAATATCACATGGAATATAACCAATGTCGATTAGTACTAGGAACATCCACAACAATATGAACATCCTAAAAAGAAAGTTGTTGCAACGCAACTCTTATTATAATTTTTATAACACTCCCACCTTCTATATGTCAACAAAAGAAAGAGATAAATGTTGAGATAATGGGTGTTGCACACATTGCATAATATTGTTATTTTATTATTTTATTTTTTATTATGTAATGTTGTGCCTAGATGGACGTGCAACATTTAAAGATTCCCATGGAATATTCTTGATGAGTTGTATTGTAACATTGTGATAATATTTTATGTAATTATTTAATATTGGGGAAAAGAATTAAATGCCCAATATTAAATGTGGGGTCAGTGGGTTAGGTAGCACATGGTTTTAGCACATGGTTTATGTAATACCACTTAGTGGTTTTGTGGGACTTGCTACTATATAAGCAGCCACAAGGGTAGTTGTTGTAGAGAGATAGAGAAAAAGAGTGACAAGGAGAAGACAAAAGGCAAGAGTCAAGCGGGACAAGGCTTGACAAGTTAGCCAAGGGAGCATTTGTGAAGGTTGAAAGCATGGCATGGGATGTGTGGATTCATGCTTGTTCACATAGTTTTCTCGGTTGTGGCTATGGCCATGAAGGCTTCCATGGTTGTATGGAAATGGTATTTTTGCTGAATAATACATGGTGATGGATGCTTTTGGAGGCTGGGTTTTTCCCTCAATGAGGGTTTCCCAGGGTATATCTTGTGTCACAATTTTGTGGGTATGTTGTCTATTCTCTTGCATGTGGATGTTAATTCCGTGTTTATTTCAGATCTATTATGGGTTATGTGGAAATGGTTATATTCTTTGTTGCCAAGTTTCCTTACAAGTGGTATCAGAGCTATGGTTTTATTATTGTAACCCTAGATTGAGTCCATGGGAATGCATGAGAGGATAAAAGAAAAGGGCAAGATATATGAATGATTTATTGCAGATCTGAGGGTTTTGGGTTTGCTGTTATGATGGGATGTTAAAAGATTTGGGCATGTGAAATTGTTGGAGAAAAAGATTTTTTTTTTTTTCGGATGTTTCATTTAAAATGAGGGTTTTGGGAGTAGCTTGCAAAAATGACCTCCTGGGTAAAAACACACCTCACAATTGGATCCGGGTTGACATTTCCATAAATTTTGATATATAATATGCCCTAGTTTGGCCATGTTTAGAGGAAATGAAAGAGTTTTTTAGTTTCAGCCCATGATGGCCGTCAAATTTAATCCCGTCGGAATTTTCGTCACTGAAAAAAATAAAAAATGAAAAATCGTACTGAAAATGGTAAAAAGACTATCTTAGTAAAACGGCCATAACTTTCTCTCAGAATATCAGATTTCAGAGTTCTTACAGGCGTTGGAAAGCTAATTCAGAGCACTACAAGATGGTGTAGGTTTGGTTTTGTGATTTTGAAATTTTGTCAGGTTTTAAGAGCTCTAAAATCAGATGTTCTTTATTTTGAGCACAGATTGGGGAATAACTTGGGCATACGGAGTCGGATTTTGGACTTCGAGTTGTCAACGAAAAGCTCTTGGAGAGCTCTACACATTGGTTCAGATTTGGTGCAGGTTTGGCATGATTTATTTTGTGATATATTGATCTGAACAGTTTATAGATATATTTTGACTATGGTAACTTGTGAGTTTATGGCATTGGAAATTTAAGATTTGATGTCATTGTATACTTAGTTCATATTTCAGATTGGTCTCATGATGATATGGTTATCAGTGTTTGGTTTGGATATGCATGATGACTTGTTGGGTCTACAAGTTGTGCAGTGTTGTAAGCGGTCTATACTTACAGGTTGTATTTATAGCTTGGTTATGGGTTGTCTTTGCCCATTGATCTTTCATTATTAATGCATATTCAGATTGGTGGCTTGGATTTGGGTTGTCTATGCCCTAAGTCACATGATTTTATCTTCATGTAGAAAGGATGAGATGTTGTTACCAGGTACAATCATGGTGGAGGATTGTGGTTGACTATGCTGACAGGTTGGACATTTTGAGAACCAGATGCTCGGTTCACGAATGTGATCATGGTGTCATAGATTTTGGCATGACATGATTGGTTATACAGGTACATCCTTGATGTTCATTAGCTTGGATTTTCTGATTCAGTTATGGTGGTATATCTTCTTGGTTGAGGATCATGGTTATTTGGTTTCTTTTGAGGAGCTCATGATGTGCACTTTGAGTTCTTTGATGGTTTGATACCTTGGTTGATTCTCATGGTTAGAAGATGGTTTTTTTCATCATGATGTCATGGATAGCTTGGATACACGGTTTAGTGGGAGCTTGTGACAGTGATGGGGTGACAGTGCAGGATTAGTTCCTGGTTTGGTTTGGATCTTCATATAGAGGATTGATTTTATGATGCCATAGGTGACTTGGTACCACGGTTGAGTGGGAGTTTTTGGCATTGATATATTTATTGAGTGTTTGCAGATGTTGGAGGTTTGTCTTAGATCCTGTTGCTGCAGAAGCGTCTTTGACATTTGCATGGTGCACTTGTTATCTTCATGGTGTTTGAAGATGGTTAGATCTTGAGGACTTATGGAGTTCTTGGTTATCTTCATGGTATGTGGAGATGGTTCTTCCTAGTATCTGGAGATGGTTTTCTTCATGGTGTGTGGAGATGGTTTCATCTTGAGGACTCACAGGGTTCTTGGCAAAGGTGTGGTTTATGCTTTTATTTGGCATGTTATCCTTGGTGTGAGGATGGTTTCATTATTATGTCATAGTATACTCTTGATACGCGTTTAGAGTTGTGACATGTTATGGTGTGTTCATATGGAGCATGTTATCTCTTTAATTGAGATGGTAAGATCATGTTGTCATGTTTATGTTCCTGAGGCCATGGTTGGAACTTTGACATTGATCTTGGTTTAGTTTTTTGGTATTGAGTACATTGATCATAAGCTGGATACTTCATGATATTGCTATGTTGCATTTGGATTTGGCATGGATTGATTGGTTACAGGTGCTCATGGATACTTAGAGATGGTGGTGATGTTGATTTCTCTTGGATTAGAGAAGTATTTGTTGGGATGGTTGATGGTTTCAGCAGGAAGTCTGAGGGGTAGTCACCTGATATGGACTTGAGAGGAGATTGTTCTTAGATGAGTCTTGGTTGGAGACTTGGGTATCTTGATGAGCATTCTCATTCCCCACTCTTGGTCTACTCGGCAGTTTGCTACTTGAGAGGTATAGCCCATTGTTTTTCTCAAGTGCATTATATTTATGCTTGTCTTTCATGGATATGGATATTGAGCTATGGTGCATGAGTTAGTTCTGGAGGGTTCATTTGAGAGATGGTTTAGCATTGGTTATCTCCATGTCCATATGTTGTTATGCTGGTTGAGTTTGGGAGATGATTTTATATTGGGCATTTTCCTTGGATTAGGAATGGTTATTCCTTGATTTAGGAATGGTTTATTGAGTTTGATCTTCTTGTGAGAGGCTTACATCCATGATTAGCTATATGGTATGGTTTGGGGTTTTATGGAGGAGATCATACTTGCACAGTTTACATCTAGAGGTGTGTGTAGAAGGACATGATACAGGTTATGATTTGCATGGTTTCTCTGGTCTTGGTTATCTTCCTGGATGTTCAATTTTTCCTACATTGGATTTGAGATTGGTTGGAGATTGTGATCACTGGTTTGTGCTCATGTATGTCATATGAGAGATGACATGGTTATTTCTTTCTCTTTCCTCTGTTGGTTGTGGAGAATTTGGGAGATTGTTGGAGACTTTTTATGAGAGTCATTCTTGCAGGCTATTGGATTATGTATTGTGGATGTCCTTGATACTACATGGATTCACTTCTTTTAGATGTTGTGAGTGGATTGGTTATAGATTTGACATTATCTTTTGCAGTGGGAGCTTCTTGGTATATATGTGGCAGGTATTGCTCTTGAGGCTTGTGATTGCAGGTTACAGATTGGATATGTCGGTGATATGAGATTCACTTGTTATACCTTTGAAGTATGGATAGTTGGATGGGTTTGGCACTTTGCTGTGGGTGCTATTTCAGCTATGGATATTTTGACAACTACGGATACATGTGATTACCTTTGGATCAGGTTTTTTGTGCTTGGAATTTCAGTTGGTACAGGATTTTATGATCTTCTAATGCGACAGGTTGGGTGGTTTTCTCTTTGGATGGCTTTTATGTATGTCCAGTGGGAGTGGCATAATAGGAGGTGAGATCATTCATGTTTGAGATGCTGGATACTTTGATTTTTGTTGCGGGTACCAGGATGGAGCACTTGGTTTATTTTGATCCATGATGGTGGATGTGCTGGGAGGGATTGTTCCCTTGTTCATTTTATGTGGCTACGGATTGACCCTATGCAATGTATACAACAAGTGGGAGATTGTTGAGATAATGGGTGTTGCACACATTGCATAATATTGTTATTTTATTATTTTATTTTTTATTATGTAATGTTGTGCCTAGATGGACGTGCAACATTTAAAGATTCCCATAGAATATTCTTGATGAGTTGTATTGTAACATTGTGATAATACTTTATGTAATTATTTAATATTGGGGAAAAGAATTAAATGCCCAATATTAAATGTGGGGTCAGTGGGTTAGGTAGCACATGGTTTTAGCACATGGTTTATGTAATACCACTTAGTGGTTTTGTGGGACTTGCTACTATATAAGCAGCCACAAGGGTAGTTGTTGTAGAGAGATAGAGAAAAAGAGTGACAAGGAGAAGACAAAAGGCAAGAGTCAAGCGGGACAAGGCTTGACAAGTTAGCCAAGGGAGCATTTGTGAAGGTTGAAAGCATGGCATGGGATGTGTGGATTCATGCTTGTTCACATAGTTTGCTCGGTTGTGGCTATGGCCATGAAGGCTTCCATGGTTGTATGGAAATGGTATTTTTGTTGAATAATACATGGTGATGGATGCTTTTGGAGGCTGGGTTTTTCCCTCAATGAGGGTTTCCCAGGGTATATCTTGTGTCACAATTTTGTGGGTATGTTGTCTATTCTCTTGCATGTGGATGTTAATTCCGTGTTTATTTCAAATCTATTATGGGTTATGTGGAAACGGTTATATTCTTTGTTGCCAAGTTTCCTTACAATAAAAAAATGCCACCACTTTGTCACCAAACATTACATTTGATCACAAACATAGTGATCATGTCTCAATAAAAATCTCTAATCAAGTGTTGTGTGAATGGAACATCTAATGAGAACACAACCAAAGAAAACTTGCATACCAAAACATTTACCTTGTCTTCCTACACACTTCTAAATGTTCAAATTGTGATAAATTTAATCTGCTTCGTAGAAATTCAGAGAGAATAATTATCTTCATATAACCATAATGAAGATTACAACCTCTTGAGTTAAAGAAATGTCAATCAAGTAATCCATTCTTAGACCAAGGGAATAAACCAAAAACATACTCTACACTTCTCAAAAGGGAGAAAATTAATTCTTGTGAGAAGGTAAAACAAACTCATGTCAAGAAATCCTCAAATAAGCTTTATAGAATAAACATCATAGCTCAAGATTTATTTTTATAGGAAAATAATATGCAATAAAATATATTTGAAACGAGGTAAGAAATGTCCTTTGAATCACTTATAATTAGAGGACCAAGACTAGGGAATCAGAATGCTCCTCTATGATAAGTCATCATAACTTGTCCCAAGAACATTCTCCTCAATAGTCCTTGACCTTGCATCTAACTCAAGTGAAGGACCCTCAGTCTTTGTGTTGAAACCTCATCACTAAAAATATCAATAAATGATTTCTGAAATTAAGAGATCTCTTAGACTCACCAAAAACTCTAAGTGCCCATGAGAACTTGTGATTGATCAATTTATGTTAAGCTCCAAATGCGCCATCACACTCTCAACCTCCAAATAAATTACTAATGTATTGAAAACCAAGAGAATGAATAAGACCACATCAAAGCTTCAATCTAAATAATTAGGAGCTATCCATGATGTCATGGTCTACATTCCTTTAAAAGATCACAAGTCCCAAATGAACATATTCTTTGTTAATAAGGTTCCTATCATATCAAAACTCATTAAAAAGGGCTCATCATGATAATAATAAATATAATATAGAAATTTTTGTTGTTGGTTCTATCATGTCTCTGTGTTGGCTTTCTTCCAATGTTGGGTGAGGGCTTTCTTTGTGTGTTTTGTATTTTTTTAGTCTAGTTGTCCTTTAGTTAATTTCATGTTGATGAGCTCAACTAACATATCTTATGTAAGATTTTTGTAAAAAGTTATAGGCCTCTTCAAATAAATTATTTGCCATAATATAATGTCATATAAATAAGGATCAAATGTCAAATTGATAAATCATAACCAACACCTCAACCAAACAATTGAAGAGTCCCACATTATATAAGGTGTCAACATCTTTAAATCACATGAAGATAACCATCTCATATTATTAGAGCCCAAGCTGTTAATGAATTCTCCTTATATATAATAAACAAGGTCCAATCTTCCATGATACCAATGACCACTACAAGAGATCATGCATTATCAAATGGTGAATCTACAACATTGCCAAATCATTAAAATGAGTCATCATACTAAGGTATATATATCATCATAAAAAACATTTCTTAATTAAATATTCCATGTACTCTTGACACAAAGAACTCCCAAAGGATAATGCAAAATTATGTTATCTAAAACAAAAAGATATAGGACTACCAAATATATACTATCTAGCTAAGTTATTCATGACATCGCAATGATCATGTCTTAAATGAAGATCACCAACACGTAGACTAGACAATCAAAGATCACAATTCCAACACCACAAGGTGCCAAAAGGTAAAGTAAAACCATGCTATCCTAAATAAGAAGATGTGTCACTGCAAAAAAAAATAGGAATCAATGCATAACCACCAACAACACACCTATATAAAAGTGTGTCATGTGAAAATCTCAAAAACATAAGGAAGTTCTACGATGTGCCATGATTACAACCTAATATTGACAGCAAGTAAGAGTGTCTCTTCATCTCATCGTGACTATGGAATACATAACATACCCTAGCTATAAAGTAGCAATTTCATCAACATCAAGATATTTGTGTACAAAATATCTAAGTTATATATGCAACTATAAGTATAGGCAGTCTAAAGTAATATACAATTCATATATCTTACAATGTGACATGCAAATTTAACAATACATTGACAAGTATGTCAAACAAAAAGAAGAAAATATATAAATATGAGCTCCCAATGACTTAAACATTGAATCACAACTTATAAACTGATGCAGGAGCATCCAGAGGTATAAGGGCAATCCTGTGTCACCCAAAAAAAAAATGTACTTAGACTTAGTTTCTGTTTCATGTCTTTACATTTTTGGATACCCATTTGGCTCAAATAAAGGTTCCAACTCTCATAGTTCAACTATCAGTGCATTTGAAAATTCAAAAAAAAAAAGGAGCATGTATTTGGGCCATCATTTTGGTAAACTAGAAGGTGTGAATTGGCCAGATGAATGTAATCATTATTTAGAGCATTCCAGAAAAAGAATCAGGTCAATAGGCACCACGGTTTGAAAGTTATTGCAGTTTTTTGAGTTTTGGAGACCTCCTAAGAATGCTTCAAAGTCAGGTTTGGGGCATTAAATGACCTCGAAAAGGGTCAAAAAATGGGGGACGAGCAAAGCTGGTCCATAGGGCTATAGAGCATTTCGAGAGCTTTCTAAAAATGTAAACGGTTCGTCAATCGGAGCTACGGTTCAAAAGTTATGCCTCCCGGAAGTTCAGTTACCGTTTCTGGATTCTTCTAGATTTGCACCGACTTCTAACACAGCTTTCGGAACCTTCTATTTCGTCGATGGATGCCTACTAGCACTTTCTAAAATGTACTCCTAGTCCTTAACCCTCCGGGGTCTATTTAAGGAGATTTCTAGCATTGTAAAAGGCAGTTCGAAGTGGAGTTTGAGAGGAGGTGCTAAAAGGAGAAATATTCTCCAGATTTATGCTATTGTAAGCCCTTAGGGCATGTTCTGAAGTTTATTTTCTCTGTACTATTTGTACTAGCTTATTTTCTCAGTTAATATAATTTCCCTTTTCTGTTGTGTCCATTCTGTTCTTGGGTTGTGCCCCCATCAAGTGGTATCAGAGCGGGTTTTCCAGAGTGTGTAGACAGAGCGCCGACTGTGAGGCAGTTTGCACCAGGACTGTGTGATTGTGGGTTCGAGTTAGAAAATGCCTCTACAAAGAGAGCATGGCGAAAGGGCTAGAGCTATTGATCCTGAGGAGGTTAGAGCCCTCCAGAGGTAGGTACAAGCATTGCAAGAGGAGCTTCGTAGAGGAGCAAATGTTGCCGCAGGTGACAATAGTGAGGATGACAATGAAGAGGAAGTAATGGGACCAGAAGAGGAAGTTGATGGGGAAGTTCTAAATCCTGTATAGGAAAGGCTTTTTAGGGCCATTACTAAGTTTGGGAAAAGACCTACAATTGAAGTGGGTATATTTTCAGGAAATCTGAAACTAGATGAGTTGATCGATTGGATCAATGAACTGGAAGAATACTTTGAGTATGAGGATATAAGGGACCCGGATAGGGTTAAGTTTGCAAAGGCCAAACTGAAAGGCCATGCCAAAATCTGGTGGCAAGAGGTTCAACTGGAAAGACTTAGAAGAGGAAAGGAGAAGATCACAAGATGGGATCGCATGGTGGACAAATTGAAGAAGCAGTTCATTCCTGTGGACTATGAGCTTGATCTGTTTAAGAAGATGCATGGGTTAAAGAAAGAAGGAAGATCAGTCCAAGAATATACGGAGGAGATTTACCGACTCTTGATTAGAGAAGTAGAAGCAAATAAGGAGAAGGTTGCTCGTTATATTAGTGGGTTGCGACCTAGCATCCAGGAGGAATTAAGTTTGGTAAGAATGACCAGCGTTGAAGAAGCATACCAGTTTTCCTTACAAGTTGAAGAGAAGTTGAGTAAAAGATTTGAAGGAAGACAAAGAGGGCGCGATCAAGGAGGAAGGGGAAGCGATAGATCATGTGGAGGCCGCAATGAAACCCAAAAGAAAAATGAAGATGTGGGTACTAGCATAAACTAGAGGAATAAGGGTTTCAACCGCTCCCATGATCAAGACTTTGGAAATCAAAGAGGAAAAGGTAGAGGACGTGGACAAGAAAGAGGAGGCTTCCGTGGTACCTGTTTCCATTGCAATGAAGAAGGTCATCGTGCCTTTGAATGCCCTCAACGACAAGGAAGGACAGATAGGAGAGCTGAGGGCCAAGCTAGGGTTGCTCATGTGGATGAGGATGCACAATCATCACATTCAGAGGATGCAAAAAGAGGAGAGACCTTGGTAAATGAAAGAGTCCTACTAAGTGGTGAGATTGAACCAGGACAACGAAGGAGTTTTTTTCGTACTAGATGCAAGTGTGAGGATAAATGTTGTGACATGATCATTGATGGTGGTAGCACTGATAACTTGGTATCAGAAGAGATGGTCTCTAAGCTAAAGCTCAAGAGGGAGAAACATCCCCAACCCTATCGGATTTCTTGGGTAAAATATGATCATAAGGTCCTGGTAAGTGAACAATGTTTAGTAAAATTCAAAATTGGGAGTTACCATGATGAAGTTCTCTGTGATGTTATTTCAATGGATGTTTTCCATCTATTGTTGGGTAGACCATGGCAGTTTGATAGACATGCAATACATGATGGACATGCAAACACATACTCTCTGACAAAGGATGGAGTTCGCCACAAATTGAAGCCCATGAAAAAGGAAGGTGAAAAGGTATGTAGCAGTGCTAGGATTTGTCTTGTTGATGGAAGGAAGTTTTTAGATGGCATGAAACATCAGCATATGTGTTATGCTTTGATTCCTAGGAAAGATAAAGAAGGTAGTAGTGGAATACCATTTGAAGTTTCAGATTTACTAGGGGAATTTGGAGATATTATCTCTGACAATGTTCCAGATGGATTGCCACCAGTAAGGAAAATCAGTCATCAGATAGATCTGATTCCAGGAGCTAGTTTTCCTAACAAGGCTGCTCACAGGATGACTCCTATTGAAACAGAGGAGCTAAATAGACAGGTTCAGGAGTTGTTGAGGAAGGGCTTGATTCGAGAGAGCCTGAGTCCATGTGTAGTACCTACAGTACTTGCACCAAAGAAGGATGGAGAGTGGAGGATGTGTACAGATTCTCGAGCTATAAATAGGATAACCATCAAGTACCAGTTTCCTTTACCAAGGATGGATGATCTTATGGACTGCTTGAGTGGAGCTCAGTACTTCACAAAGATAGATTTGAAGAGTGGCTATCATCAGATACAGATTCGAGAAGGAGATGAATGGAAAACATCCTTCAAGACCAAGGAGGGTCTTTATGAGTGGTTAGTCACACCCTTTGGATTGACAAACGCCCCAAGCACCTTCATGCGGCTCATGAATGAGGTACTTAAGAAGTTCTTGGGAAAATTTGTTATTGTCTATTTGGATAATATTTTAATTTTCAGCAAGACTTTGGAAGAACATTTACTACATATTTGTAGTGTCCTTGAAAGGCTAAGGGAAGAGAAATTGTTAATTAATCTAAAGAAGTGTGTCTTTGCAAAAAGGGAGTTAGTCTATTTGGGATTTGTTATATCACCTGAAGGTCTCAAAATGGATCCAGAGAAGGTAAAAGCCATTTTGGAATGGCCTACTCCAAGGTCTGCTACTGAGGTAAGATCATTTCATGGTCTGGTTAGTTTTTACAGGAAGTTTATTAAGAATTTCAGTGGCATATGTGCACCCCCAACTGATACAATAATAGGGGATAGAAAAGAGTTCAAATGGACTGCAGCAGCTGCGAGAAGTTTTGAATTGCTGAAGAAGAAGGTAACTGAACAGCCTGTGTTGGCACTTCCAGATTTTAGAAAAGTATTCCAAGTGGATTGTGATGCTAGTGGTAGCGTTATTGGGGCTGTATTAAGCCAAGAATGTAAGCCTATTGCATATTTTAGTGAAAAATTGAATGATGCAAAGAAGAAGTATTATGTTTATGATCAAGAGTTCTATGCAATAGTTCAGGCCTTAAAGAAATGGAGGCATTATTTATTGCCAAAGGAATTTTTTTTGTATACTGATCATCAGGCATTACAGTACCTAAATAGCCAAGGTAAATTGAATCAGAGGCATATGAAGTGGGTAGAATTCTTGTAGAGTTATACATTTGTGTTGAAGCATAGAAGTGGAAAATCTAACAGGGTTGCAGATGCACTAAGTAGGAGACAGTCACTGCTTATAGTAATGCAGGTTGAAGTAGTTGGGTTTGATGAACTCAAGAATTTGTACACCGAGGATCATGATTTTGCTGAAGCATGGAAATCTTGTAAAGAGCCTGTTGTTGTAGATAGAATAAAGTGGTTAGATTATTTGATTCAGGATGGCATGTTGTTCAAAGGTAGTCAATTGTGTATTCCAAGGAGTTCCATGAGGGAAAATCTGATTAAGGAGAAACACAGTGGAGGGATGGCAGGACATTTTGGTCGAGATAAGACCATTTCCATTCTTAGAGAACATTATTTTTGGCCTCAAATTTCACAGGATGTGAAGAAGTTCATACAAAGTTGCCAGGTTTGTCAAGTTGCCAAGGGGTTTAGTCACAATACGGGTCTTTATCAGCCGTTTCCTGTTCCATCAAGGCCATGGGAGGACATAAGTATGGATTTTGTTCTTGGATTGCCAAGGACACAAAGGGGTAATGACTCAGTATTCATGGTGGTTGATAGGTTCTCCAAAATGGCACATTTTATTCCATGCCACAAAACTCATGATGTTGTCCATATTGCAGACTTGTTTTTCAAAGAGGTGGTAAGACTACATGGTCTTCCAAGGAGTATAGTTTCTGACAGAGATACTAAATTTGTGGGGTATTTCTGGAGGACATTGTGGAAGAAGTTGAGAACAGACCTAAAACTCAGTTCCACGCATCACCCACAGACTGATGGTCAAACAGAAGTGGTATATAGAAGTTTGCGTAATTTGCTGAGATGTTTAGTTGGGGATAAGCCCAAGGGATGGGATTTGATTCTACCACAGGCAGAGTTTGCTTATAATAACTCTGTAAATAGGAGTACTAGAAAATCACCATTCCAAATTGTATATGGGAATAGCCCAAGGACTGCACCAGAATTGAGGAAGATAGAACAAGGGGAGAGGACAAGTGTTGAAGCTGACGAATTTGCTGAACACATCAAGCGTCTACATGAGGAGGTTCAAGCACACATTATCAAGATGAATCAAGAGTATAAAGCTAGGGCTGATCAAAGGAGAAGACATAAGGAATTCCAAGTAGGGGATCTAGTCATGGTGCACTTACGAAAAGAAAGATTTCCAGTTGGTACTTACAACAAGCTGAAAATGAAGAAATTTGGCCCCTGCAAAGTTTTGAAGAAACATGACTCAGGAAATGCATATGAGGTGGAGCTGCCACATGGTATTCACATTTCTCCCATTTTCAACATTGCAGATTTAACAGAGTATCATGATGATGGTGCAGATGAGGAGCTAGTTTTAGAGCCATGTCCAATTCCTGCTTCTAAGAAGGAGGAGATAGAAGACATTCTAGATCATCATGTGGGTAGGAGTACTAGAAATAGGCAGTATGAAGAGTATTTGGTCAAATGGAAAGGATGGCTGATTGAGGACTCAACTTGGATTTCAGCAGCTAAGGTTTCCCTTTTGGGATTTCCTCTACCATCCATAAACTGACAGGGTCGCTTTTCAATCTACCCTGGGTGTCATCTGATGCAGGAGCATCCAGAGGTATAAGGGCAATCTTGTGTCACCCAAAAAAAATATATACTTAGACTTAGTTTCTGTTTCATTTCTTTACATTTTTGGATACCCATTTGGCTCAAATAAAGGTTCCAACTCTCATAGTTCAACTATCAGTGCGTTTGAAAATCCCAAAAAAATAGGAGCATGTATTTGGGCCATCATTTCGATAAACGAGAAGGTGTGAATTGGCCAAATGAATGTGATCATGATTTAGAGCATTCCAAAAAAAGAATCCGGTCAATAGGCCCCACGGTTTGAAAGTTATTGCAATTTTTTGAGTTTTGGAGACCTCCTAAGAATGCTTCAAAGTCAGGTTTGGGGCATTAAATGACCTCGAAAAGGGTCAAAAAATGGGGGATGAGCGAAGCTGGTCCATAGGCTATAGAGCGCTTCAAGAGCTTTTCGAAAATGTAAACGGTTCGTCAATCGGAGCTACGGTTCAAAAGTTATGCCTCCCGAAAGTTCGGTTACCATTTCTAGATTCTTCTAGATTTGCACCAACTTCTAACACAGCTTCTGGAACCTTCTATTTCGTCGATGGATGCCTACTAGCACTTTCTAGAATGTACTCCTAGTCCTTAACCCTCCGAGGTCTATTTAAGGAGATTTTTGGCAAATTAAAAGGCAGTTCGGAGTGGAGTTTGAGAGGAGGTGCTAAAAGGAGAAATATTCTCCAGATTTATGCTATTGTAAGCCCTTAGGGCATGTTCTGAAGTTTATTTTCTCTGTACTATTTGTACTAGCTTATTTTCTTAGTTAATATAATTTCCCTTTTCTGTTGTGTCCATTCTGTTCTTGGGTTGTGCCCCCATCATAAACTCACAAAAAACCATAATCAAATGAACCTATAAGAAACTCAAATGGAAATACAAGTGAACAAACAACATACAAATTATCCAAATCTATCTATAGTGTAGAGTTCAAAAAAAAATTTACCAACTATAAAGTCCAAAATATAATTGTTGACCTTACGGTCAAATCATTTGCCAATAAGTGACTAAACACTTAATGATTTGGTTGGTTACATTGCTATTGAGCTATTGCAGTGTAAGTTGAACCTCACAGAGCCAATTGAGCTTCACAGTACAAACCAAGCAGAAAGTGGTGTCTACCCAACTAGTTGTGTTAACTAAGCAAAAGGAAGGTAGTGTTGACGGAGCTGCAATGTCAAATGAGCCCTTCAATGTCAACCAAGTTATGCAATGTTTGAGTCTTCAGTGCTAACTAAGTTCATGTCCACTCCTGAGTGATCAATGTGGACCGAGCACCAATGTCAACCAAGTGCTAGAGTTTTCTGAGTTCACTATGTTGCCAAGTGTCAAAATATTACCTGAGTTTCAGTATTGAGCTAACTTAGTGAATATTGTTTGAATTTGGTATTGTAGCCAACTCTAGAAGGTATTTGTATGGATTGGTATATATGTAATATATCATGTGTGATACAAATAAAAAAAAGTGAGTTAATGTGTAAAAAATATGAACGTGAATTGAAGAGTAAAGGCTACAAGCTGTATAAGGAAAAGTAAAGTCTCATTTATCACTGCAAGGTGATAATTTTACATTAAAGGAATCTCATTTAGCAAACTGAGTTACAAAGCAAAGATCGGCCCCTAGTTCATCCTAACAAGTGGATCAGTCAAATCCTCTAACAAGGTGGACTTAACAATCTTAGGCAAAATCTCCTAACTAAGTGCATACTTCATTGTATTGTATAAATCCTTTCACAAGGTGGACTTAACAGTCCTTATTGCTCCTAACAGGGAAAATCACCAGAAGTGGGCATATGTAAGCCTTAACAGACCAACTTTATACTACAGTACTAAAGCTTGTGGGTATCATCCCCACCCTAGTTTTACCTTCTATTTGGAAGATTTCTATGTCGCCAAATATTGTGTCAACTGTTATGAATTTTTTATTTATTTTAGTCTTTCATGCATATGACTAGATTAGAATAGTTAATTGGTAAATTAAATTTAAAGTTTTATTGGTTCTTGATTCACCCCACAAAGTAAACCCAATTTTTAGTTAGCATTTTGTATCATGAATGAAATATAGAAAAACTAGTAATACCACAACATAGCAATCAAGAATAATTTTTTCTTGAGATTTAGTTGAAACTCAACCTCTTAAGGTGAAATTTATATTATTTTACAATAAGTAACACAAGTTACTTTTGCACATGGTAGCTTGAAAACTATGACTTAGAGAAAAGATCAAGTTATTGATGATGTTGAAGAAGCCTTCCATTTTCACATGCCTTGACTTTAATAATTTTATAAAGACCTAGGAGTTAATCACCTTCTAAACCTTTCTACTCTATTTGATTGAAGAAACCAGTAAGATGTATTAGATTTGAATCTCAAATCATGTAAATTTTGATATAGCTGATATTATTTGGCTTTCCCATATGCATAATATCCATTTCTACAAATTTTCTCTTTTAGTTAGATGAGATCATGACCTTTCATATCCTTCAAAATCCAAGTATGTATCTCCATGCCCTACTTTAGGAAAACTAAATGAGAAAAATCTTGAGGAATCTGAAGAATAAAATTTAGTAAATGCAAATTGAATCACACTAAAAAGTAGTACTGTTTCATTAAAACCTCCATTCTAGTCATAGGCATTTCACTACTTTGATGGATTTTCATATCTCTTTCTAAACTAACAAGGGTCGTGTGTAGTTGGAGTCTATGCCTAAGGTGAGGGAGGAAGAGAAAGTGTACAAAAGATATCCAATAACATGCGGCTACTATTTAAATTGGCCCAAAGAGATATTATCTTATGGGATACAAGGCACATAAATTGTTTGACAAAATGCCTCAAAGAGATGTTCTCTAATGAAATGAAACAAATGGAGGATTTTCATAAATAAGACTTGTTGAATGTTACCTAAAGTCTTGGGCATGGGTTTTAACTAAAATCTTCATGTGCATTGTAGTACAGATTCAAAAATTTGCACATTGCAAAAGTTATTCATACATAGAGCACATGTATGCCTCAAAGACTAGAAAAAATGAATAAATTAGTATAATTGCACCAATGCCAATGCTTAGCACACACATTACTTGTGCCTATGCGAAGGATTGTAAGCTACATTTTAAAATCTTTCACATATTATAAGCAACATAACATTCTGAATAGTTTTGATTGATTTTTGAAAGGAAAGCTCAAAAAAAGAAAATTAAAAAAATCTCAAAGACTAGAATAAATTAAACATATTCAATTTTCATAAATAAAAATGAATTTTGGATTTCAAGGCACATGGTGCAACACCATACAGATTTTGATGGACAACAAAAAAATTATATTTTGTAGAATTTATCACCAAAGTATCCATCTTTATAAAGAATTTTTAGGTATCAAGGACAAATTGAAGAACAAAGACAAAAATTCTATCCTCTAACTAAAATCCTTTTGTTTATATAATGTTGTTTGCTATGAATTTACAACACTTGCAAAAGTACTTACTTATTTGATATTGCATTATACTTTTCCTTTTGACAAGAATTGTGAACCGATGAAGAGCTCATCCTCAATACAGACAAAAAAATAAGAATATTTATGTATAACTTTGATCTTTAGCTATAAATACCACAATACTAAAACTCAACTATCACTCTACAAAACTATCAGTTAAATGTTAATCTACTAGTCTTGATTTGAAAAAATTGTGATGATTTCATTAAACCAATACTTTAAACTTTGCAACAATTACCTTCCAAACAACCAAGAATCAATAAAGTTGTAAAGGAAGAGTACTTCAAAAAAGCCTTTTTATTATGTTGGAATAATATAATCCTGGGTAAATGCACAACTAAATGCAAAAATATCATCACTCTTCTAAAGTATTTAATTTATTATATACGGTTGTCTAAGACATTTCTTAATGGATACCTTGAAATAATAAACTCTTAAGAAATTACAATCATCTATAACCAGCTCTAAAAGTTGGATAAAATATCAAGGATTACTGAATTTAACATTACAAAGTCAATATAAATGTAAATTTTCTTATTATTGCAATCTAAAATTTACTTTGGAGAAGAGTCTCTATGAGAGTGTTTTGATTTTGAGTTATGTTTGCAAATTACAAGGGAGCACCCTCCTACATTAGTTTTATTACAAAAATGAACTATTCTATACAAATAAAAAACTTTACACAAATATAACTATTTACAAAGGATAAAATGCTAGCTAAGTAGAATTTTTTTCAACCCCACTAGAATGCAAATCGTGAAAAAAACCAAACATCACATATAGCAGCCATCAAAATAAATTTAACATTTAAATATGAAAAAATAAAACCTATGCATACAACCCATCAAAATCCAATGTTGAATATCAAAGGCCTAAATCAAAATTAATACTCAAATATGAAATAAATTACAACCACTATTGCCACCAATTACAACATGAATAGCTACAAGTTTACCAACCATGTTTTCTTTCAAAATCAATCCTTCTAGGTTTGAATTGATTTTTTGTAGCTAGATCAAATTTCATCACACCTACAACATGACAATAATTTCTAATGCTTATTAATATATAACCCATATCGTAAACATTGACAATATCAAAATAGGGTATGGATAGATTCAACTATTACAAAAAAATTACATAATTAACATGAATGTCTTGAAGTTTGAGGAATGAAAATAAGAATGTGATAGCTAAAATCAAATATGCAACATTGTATCTAAAATAAAAATATGAAAACAATCTTGCATAATATATCAATGAGATAAGCTTAAAATTTTACCATGTAATCTACTAACAATTTTTTCTATATGTGGATAGCTATTTAGCAAGGAGTGCCTTAGTATTATCAATAATGGATACCAAATCTTGGATGTTATGCCCATGTATAAGGCCAAAATAGTATACTCAATCTATTTTTATTGTAAGAGTACGTGTTGTACCTCCATTTTGCTCTTTAATATAAATTAGCTTCTAAATTTTTGCACATTGGATATGAGAAATAAAAATAAAACAATAAATCAAATTTAGTGAACCTTGATTTCTTTAAGGGGATACGGCTTGAACCTTGATTTCTTCTCTCAATTTTTAGAACATTTTGCTCATCTCAATCGTAGTAAGAGCTATACTAAGAGAACCCACTAACAAAACAAGGCCATATATACAATAGCAGTAGGTAATAAAACCTACTTCTTATATAAATTAAATTGATAATTGGTTTTGAATAGAGAAATGATTCATTATTCATGGCTTCATAATATTGTCCACTAGTCATTAAACCATCCCCAATAACAACTATAACATTGTTAGAACTGTTGGAAGTCTTATTGGGAAGCAAGATACTAAGAGGGTGGGGGGTGAATCAATCAATCTATTATGTTGTTTGAAGGAGTTAAAAGTTTTATAGATCCTTATTCACAACCACCACCCCCCCCCCCCCCCCCCCCCCCCCCCCCTCTCTCAATATCCTGCTTCCCAATAAGACTTCCAACAATTGGTATTAGAGCCTAGTTCTCTTAGAAGAAGTTTAATAGCTTGAGAGTTTAAATCTTGAAGATAGAGGCTTACAAATTGGGAAAGATTATTGAGAATTAGACTATTGACATCCAGATCATACTGCACCAACTTGAAGCAGCAAAAGAGGAGTTACGGAAAACCTTAAAGAAAAGGAAAGATATGGTCATTCAACAAAATGAAACACTTTATAAAGAAGTGGATGCCAAAGGACTTCTTAGCAATGGGAATTCTAGTGAAATCGATGCAACAATAGCAGACCTAATAGAGAAGAACATCATTTTGACTGAAGAACTCATAGAATTAAAGAGAGAACATGAAGTCCAATCAGTAAGACTTTGTGAAAAGATTGAACAAAGAAAGAATGCTAAAGAAGACAAAGCCATGAGAAAAGAAGATAAGAGACAAATGGCTACTAGACTTGAAAAAAAGTTCATCTAATGTGCAGAAGCTTATAAACAATCAGTTGGACATGATGAATCAATTGTTGTTTAAAAATTAGGAACTGAACATAAAGGAAATGGAGATTACAAACCTAAGATCACAAAGTGACCACCTAAGGATTGCATTAAGATCTAAGAAAGAAATTTTGGAGAGGATGAACAAACCTAGTGAATCTATAAGATACTTTGAAGAACTGATGAGATCACCAAGTTCATCCAGTGATACTTCTGGTTTAGGACATATCAAGCACTCTTCATTTGTTGAAGAAGGAGAATCATCCAATAGTGGAGAGAAAAGAAATGTAAAACCTAAAGGAAAACCTACATGTCATCATTATAAAAAAGTAGGACACAAAAAAAAAAAATTCATAAGAAAGAATGGTAAGCAAAAACCTAATCCTAAGTTTATTGGTAATTTCTTTAATTGCAAGAAAAAAGGACACCAAGGACATGAATGCAGTTTAAATGCAAGTGATACACCTATTGCAACTAGATTTGAAGGACATTGCTACATTTGTCATAAATATGTACATAGAGCTCAAGAATGCAGATCCAAAGAAAAATGCAACTAGACATCTAAGAAGCAAACACATGCACCTAAGAAAGGAAACTCTTACAATTGGGATTATAACACATGTTATATTTGTAATTATTGTGGAGAGTATGGTCACATTCTATAAAATTGCATTAGAACACATTTTAGAGGCAATTACAAAAGGTGGTTAAATAGAAGCTTAGTTTTCTTTAGCTGTCACTAGCTTGGACATATCAATAAGAATTGCAAGACCCACCCGAGCACTAGTACCAAGCAATGAACACATAAAAGGAAAATGCAAAAATGACATGGAAAAAACAAAGAAGGAGATGAATCAAAGTTAGAAAAATAAAGTAGAGGGTGGAGGTAGTGGATCAAGTGAAGCTGAGATCACCCAATCCAATGGAACAAGTGATCACACCACATCCAACTAAGTAAAGAAGGTATGTGAGGAACTGTATATTTAAAATGTCATATCTTGCATCAGTTCCTAACATGAATTGTGCTAAAGTCCATATTTGCATAAGATAAAATTCACTAGAATAGATTTTTGGAAAGAACCGAACAAAGGAATCAATTACACTATTGAGTGTCAAGCATTGCAATATGGACCAAATGCTTACAACGATGGAGATGATGTGTTGGTTGACCTAAATAGTATCAACACTAGGTTGTATAATGAAGACCAAGTATTTGAAGGAAATAAGTGTGATCACAATGTTATGTGAAAGCCGAAACAACTATGATGCACCTATTTCAGTACAACATATTTATTACAGACCTAATTTGATAGATTGAATGTATATATCAAAATTTTGATGTTCATTTTCTTTTACCGAGAAATTTCAATACACATGCATTTCAAAGGCAATCGAAGGTGATTTCAGAAAAATAATGAGCAAATCACAATGTGCCATCAACAAATTTGAAGAAGGTTTGAAGTGTCGAGTTAAGTTGTTTTCAAAATTGTTGAAGTTAAGTTTCAAAACCCTATTTTTGAAAATGCATTGTCTTCTTCTAGGAAAGAGATTTTGAAGGAAAGCAACACACAGATTGAGGAATGACCAATGTCCTCTACCCAAATTCACATCTTACCTTGACATTGTGATGACTAGAGACACATCTCGTACCTTGTCATTGATTCCACCTAGAGCCTTGATGGTTCATGATGTTCGATTGTGTTACATGTGCAAGGTTGTAAAGATTGGAGATTATGAAATGTGAGCTACTTATGAAAAACTATGTGACTTCTCACTTTTCGCTACTTTATTTGAATCTTGAAAAATGAAAACAAAATTGTTGTCGAGAAAGGGCTTACTCTTTCCCTAGTATTTCCTAAATTATTCAAAGTGGAATGGATAAATATTATACTAGGCCAAGTACATGATACGAAATTGTGGTTGGAAGGTGGACCAGTCAAGATAAATAAAGCAATCATTCACCGAGTTACTAATTATCCCACCCTGGACAGAGAAAAGCCTATAAGATGTGCAGTGAATGATATCACAAGGATCAGACAAAGGCCAAATGGAACAACCGAGGAATTTCTATTGATGGAATTGAGGATCCTATTATTGAGTTTACAGTGTGTCTAATTACGCATAAGCTATATTAGTCAAGCTGAATGAATAGTGTTCCATGCATTGCAATCGACCAAGGTTACAAAATTGTAAAGAAAGATCATAGTTACAACCTAGTTGAGATACAACTGCAACAACTATCAGAGAATTCTGGATAAATTCAGAAGGCCAATCTAATACTTTGTGTAAGTTTGGATCTTTTCTAGTTTGTATATTTTTATACATGCAAAATTCATTTCCTACAGTAGGAATAATTGTATGGAATAGAACAAGACTAGTCACCAAGAAGATAAATATTTTTATTGAATGATTGGACAAAAATTTTGAGACCATAATGGATAATTATTATTTTGATGAATTTAAGAACAAAATGAAGAATAGAATGAGGATCCCACAATCTATGGTGGATCATTACTATGAAGATTTTTTTTCATGGTAGACATAGACTACACTTATGCATAGGAAGTGTTACCAAGGGTTGCATGGTTAAGAATAATTCAATATGAAGTAAATGTGGATAAAATCACTACAATAGTTATTGCATTGTTGTCTAAAGAAATAAACAAGGATGTTGAGCCCTTCAACAATTATGAGTAAGCCAAGCTTAGAATGGTGATGCAAAAAAAAGTGCTCAAGATGGATAAGAAAAGGAAAACGATGATCACAAATACTAAGAGAAAACTTGACAAAGGACCTCTTTAGATAATAGAGGGAAAAGGTGAAGACAAAAAATATGATGATGATGAAGAAGAAGAAGAAGAGGAATCAAGGGTAAAGAGCTAGTTGTTGTTGAGCCCAACGCAACCAAAAAGAAGAAATTTGCAATTATTGATCCTAATGTGAAGGAGGATCTAAAGAAGAATGTAAAGAATGCAATTACACCTCTTGAACCTAAGCTGAAGAGGAGGATATTAACAAGATCCAAGGCATCTCAGCCCCTGGCCACTAAAATAAAGAAAATCCTAGCAAAGAGGAACAAACAAAAGGGATAGAGTAGAGTCCACCAAGGAGGAGAATAAGAAAGTTGATTGCCACACCTGATGAGGAGGAAGATAAAGAAGAGGAAACTAAGTCTGATGATTTGATCAAGCTTAAAATTATATTGAGACAACCTCCTATGACAATAAATTAGGTATGTGAAAATATTAGGAACTTAGCTGGCATAGCAGGTTTCAAAAAAATTAAATATGATTCTTTAAATAAGGATGATCAAGAAAATATTGAGAAGGCCATGATACAAATGATGATAAAATTTAAGTATACACCCATAGAATTAGGAAAGGGTCACTAGTACATTTTGGAAAATATCTGACTATGTGACTAAATGTTTTAGTCACACCACTTAAATTTTTAGTCACGTGACTAAAAGTGATCACATTCCAATATTTCTTTCAAATTTACAAGTATAGGTGACTAAAGAAGTGGTTGCCTTGGTCACCAAGTAAAATCACAAGATCAACCAAATATAAATGACTAAATATGTGAGTAAATGATTATTCACCTAAGCATAAGTGATGACACAAACTACCAAGTGAATGACTAAATAAGTGATTGGATAATTAGTCACTTGCAATTTCTCTCTACACTCTCTCTAAGGTTTATTTATTAATGGATTAGGTTAGTTTTATTTTCCACAATTCATTCATGGCCCTTGGACCTTCTCTTTGTCATACTAATTATGGTTTCACTTTACATCTTCCCGGATACAAGAAACCTTGTAAAATGGCTTGGGATATTTTATTCAATTGTCATCCATGATATAAATTTTTATTTTGGAGGATGATTTAGCCATCAGACAATATTTTGAAATGTTCTCATAATATGGATTATCTAATTATATATTAATTAGTTTTTAACATCAAACAATTATAATAATTGGTCAGTCAATGACTATTCCACTTGTTAGGTCCTTCAAATAAATTGGCCAAGAAAAACAATATGGTCTAGTCATTTTGACTATAATCCCACTACTTCATAAGAAGATATTTTAAGATAACAATAATAATGTAATTTAAATATTAAATTATTATTTGATTATTATAAGAAACTCAAATTATTGTTCGAAATTGAAACCTAACATCATTAATAATCAAAACAATACAAACTACATAATTTATTATTATTATTATTATATTTTCTATCTAATTATCCCCCTTAGACTAAAACTTGAGTTCTATTATCCACACTCAAATGCTTGATTTTGTAAATTCAAATATTTGTGTTTGATACAATGTTGTATATACTATTCCTAATGAATATTAATAATAAGATTTTGACTTTATTTTTAATATATACATTGATTGATTTTTCTTCAATATCATTAACCTATTTTCTTTTAAATTTACAAATCCAACATATAAAAAAGACTTCATTAGTTTTCTATACTTCGTCTTTCTTCACATAAACCTATTTAACAATAAAACAAAACTCTCAAACCACTAATTTTTGTTTTTAAAACAAATTTAATATATTATCTTAAATTATAACAATTTCTTTAATGAAATTAAAGATAACAAGGAAAAAATCGAAGAAAATATTTTCCCGCCCCAAAATAATGTGCGAAAGGAAGGATTTTTTTTCATTCTCTGCCTTCATTTCTTCCCAAACAAAACCGAAGTATGGTTCCAGGCATGGTGTGAGAGCAATGACTTTGTGATTCTAAGCCTTCGAGTCACTTTGTAATGGTTTATTCACCCCTCAGTGAAGAGGTAGGGTTGGTGATCTCCAAATGGAGCTTTATTTTTTTAGGGGTTTATTCGATAGGCCAGAGAGATGGAGATGTTGATAAATTTGTATCAACAAGTAGCCTTTGGCAATTGGGGCTATGCTGAACTCAGTCCAATTGAAGAGCTACTATCTACCTATCCCTTTTGGTTAGATCTACCAAAGGATTGCTGCTAAAACGGAGAAAGATAATACATTTTAAAAAACTCACAGTATTGGGTTTCTTCTCTTGTCTGATTCTAAAATGGAACTTTCATGTTTTGAAAGGTTTTTTCAATACTTAATTTTTTTCCATAGATTTCAATTTATTGGTAAAGTCTATTAAAAAATATTTTCCATTATGTTTTGATGGGTGTCCATATAATGCCCAGAGTCTCCTAATTTGTACTGGTTAGAAGGATGCCTAAAATTGTGCTACAAGTGTAGAGATGAAGATACAAAGGGAGTAGGCTTTAGAGTATTAAAGAGGTAAGATCATCCTTCTATTTTTGCATGTTGTAGTTTTTTTTTCTAAGAAATAAACTTTCTTAGTAGAAAATTATTACTTGAAGACTCAAAGATACAATTTGAAAGATCTATCGTGTCCATCTTCAAACCATTTATTTTAGTATTACATAATATTCTGCACTAAACTCTTGATTTCATATACAATTCCAACTTGAAGTAGATGATCTGGTGGTACCTTTGTGGTAGAAAGAGTGGATTGATAGTTGTCATGAAGAAAATGATATTCATAAATAAGTATTCTTGAAAAAAATATCTTCGTATTGGCAGTCTTAGTATGGTCTTTCCCAAGACATGTACAACCTCTACATTGTTTACCAAATCAAGTTGTTGCAGCTCCTCATATTCAACATTATCTGTTGCAATCATGGATTTTTGAGATGATCATTTGCACCTTCCTTATGTTCTTCATTTATGATATGATATTTTATGCTCTTGATAAGATGGGTTAGAAACTTCTCCCCTTCCATGCTTGGAGCCACATCATTGTAACTATAATGTGCTAGGCATCTATACACACCCCTAGGCTCAAGTTTTGCCACAAAAAACCTCTCCTCTAGAAATTCTATTGTTATTGGAACAATTCTTGTACTCAAGATAGTAATAATTTCATGAAGAGAACCCACATCATTTGTGTAATGCCTCAGAATTAACAACAATCTGTAAATCAGATCACTACACAAGAAATACACTCTTGGAGTGCGCAACCTACATTGGCTACAAGAGTATGAAGATCCTCTATACTTAATTTTCTCTATGTTGTACTCTATTACTTTATCTACCTTCCTACTTCCAAGAGTGCAATATCTTTAGAAGATCGCTTGAGATTGCAAATGGTACCCAACCTTCCTTTGGCACTTTGTTCGGCATTATTGATAGATAGATTCCCTCTAAAACCAAATACAATAAAGAAAGGAAAAATGTATAGAACATGAAAGTTCTAAACTACTAGCATCACCAAGATCACTAGACATGTTGTAATTAACATGACTCTAGTGACAGTGAATCCATAAGCATTTCTAATTTTGGACTACCCTTGAATTCTAACCATAGTAGCAAGACAAATAACCATGAGGACATAGCTATCTTCTGGAGAGAAATTTGGCCCTCATGTTTCTTTTATTTATGTACCATTTTCACTAGAGGGAAAAAACCAAGAGCCATTGATTTTTTTATGATTGAGAAACTTGTTGGGATCAATGGTTGGCTGGATATAATTACCAGTAATTTTGCAATAATGAACCTGGGCTAGTAAACTGCACTTGAGATTGTAGCACAAAATGTACTTTTCATATCTATAGGATTCTTGATCAAGTAAGTTGCTTGTCCAGTGTAAGTAATAATCACAACAGGTTATACCAAAGAAGTGAAATCATTTTTAATGTATCTCTTATGAAAGTGGCCCAAATTAGAAAACATCACCTCAACACCTATTATACACAAGACACTACTTCCAAAGAGCACCCAACCACCACCACCTTTTTTGGAAGAAATATACAATATAATAAGGATTGAGTCCCTTTAACATTATTAGGTAATGCTTGATAATATTGTATATTCCAATAAGAGCATTAGTCACAACCAGACAATTATTACAGGTGAGAGCATAAAACTCACTTTACTTGTACTAGTAGAAGAATTGCAATAGATATTCTGACAAAAATATTCTTTCTTAGATTGCCTACCTTTGACTAGATTCCTTGAAAAGTTGACAAAACTGATATTACAGGAGTCAATGCTCCATAGGTATGTGTGTGGTTCCTTAAGTATTAAAAGATAAGAAGAATATATTGGAAGTGTTTATAAAGTAATAGAGGAAATAGAGGAAAACACATAAGGATGACCAATAACAATAGAAAATTTCATTCATCTCCCTAGTTTCCATGGTAGGAATAATATGATATAATATCTTTAGTCAGCAGAGAAACTCAAAGGAATAATGGAATATACAAATAATACTCAAATATGTCAAAGATGTGGATATATAAGACCAAAGAGATTTTCTATTATTAAATCTTCAAGTTTCAATGGCCAATGATGCTATGAAGTATTTCAAAAATATGATTAAAAGGTTGAGACTACAGCTGGAGAAACATGGAAAAATACGATGTATATGTTTTAGTACTGGAAGTAGTAAATGTAGTCATGGTATAGATTCTACAATAAAGATGGAACAAATAAGACTATGATTTTGTATTGATTTCCTATTTTGGTTTATGTTGCATCTTGGAAGCATTTTCCTTGTCAAAACCTCAAAGATCTTCCTAGGCGGTCAAAGGTGGTGAAACAACCATAACATGGAAAACAACATAGAGATAGGTAAAATATGATTGGATAAGTCTTAAACATGCATTTTACATCCATTTGTGGCAAGGAAACCAAAAATTGTCATGAAGATGTCAACTTTGCAAAAATTGAAAAATTGCAATGTTGCAACTTTGTGCAACTTGGTGGGCTTTCATATAAAAATTATCTCTGCCCTTCTAAAAATTAAAATGATCACTAAAACATATATAAGCCTTTTCAAAAGGTAGTTGTACAGTTTGGAAGCAAGTTATTGCACAAGATTGAATGCCAAAGTTGAGTTTTTGATAGATTTCATGTTGTTTGTAACCTTCAATCATGTAAACAGTCATTACTTCTGAAATTTCTTTGTAAATAGGGGTTATTAATATGTGTTAGCTTTGTTTTTCATAGGTTTTGATTGCATTTTATTGAGCCTCATATGTATTTTCTTCAAGGTCATTGAATGCTACTAGTTTTACTTCGTAACTTGGCAGTTTTTACAAAATACAGTCTATCTCTATTTTCGACAGCTGAAAATTGATGAAACCTTGGGGAAAAGAAGTAGACTAGTTGTAATTTACAATGCAAAAGGTTGGAGCTAAAAACATTTAGTTTGTGAATTTTACCAACAAGCCCTAGGCAAGTTGACAGTGAATTCGGCTAGAAATTAATGGCAAAATAAGCCTGGTAAATGCATAGGAAGGAAGATTGTGACATGATTTCTTTTGAAGATGAAAGAGCAACGAATGGAGGCCCATACACAATGCCTTTATCCCTAAGATGTTTTCTAAAGTGAAATTTTGTGGTAAATATTGTCCATAATTACTAGGAGACATAACGATACTGGTATTGATATGAGGATTGAAGTATAAACCAAATTAGGGTTTGTAATTAAATGATTAAGGAGACAACTATTTTATTTGTAAATGAAATCATTAGAAATTTTAGGTACAGAAGATGGATTTTCCTCTCATTATGATTCCATCACATTTTATTGCACACACTATTTGCATGATGTGTTTTCTAATATTAAATAAGGATCCAATTATTTTTGTAAATAAATTTGGTAATTTTTTAGCATCTATAACCATACACTTGGATACATTAGATCTCACCAATAATTTGGTCAAGGTTATATTTGAATCGATGATACCTTCTCTCATAAGGATCTTGATTTAACTATAGGTTATTGTGCCCTAGATTGCACTTGGTATGGAAGGTTTTCGTAGAGAGTCCTTTCTGCACCATCTTGAATTGCTATGCTATAGAATCTAGACATTACCTTTTTCCTAGAAGCACACAAGCACATTTTTCATTCATTTGAATATTGAATATTTGAGAAAATCTTGCACAATAAAGCTAAAAAAATGCTCAAAAATATAATATGGTTGGAAAGAAAAGAATTTTTTAGCGGTTTAACAGCAACATTTTCAATTTTTAGGGTCTAGTATCTAAACAATGTAAATGAGAGGAAACTTAAATACAAATGCACACCAACCACTGATTAAGTTTTCAAACTACATCTCCAAGAAGTCATCAATGAATTTGACCTGTTCCGTTTACATCTGGCAAATATGAAAAGAACCAGAAAATTATTTTTTTGCATATTTGTGGTGCTATTTACCATGAGACAAGTTGGCAAAATTTGTTGATTCCCACTGAGAAAACTGTGAATTTCTTCCACTGATTTGATCCATGAGTCTCTAGCATGAAAAATCACACCTCCAGCAAGAACTTAATGTGTTTGTAAACTATGGACCTAAATTGATATAGCTCTGTTCAAACAATCTTAGCTTCTAATCTAAACTTTTGTTCTGTACTCAATAAATTGGCTGTGTGGTAGCACGTTTTCTGATTAGCACACATAGCTTTTACCAACAGATCATTAGATGTGCTGATAATTTATTTTGAGTATTTCGTTAAATTTTATATTAGTTTTCTACTAGTGTCTTGTTGAAGAATATGGCTTATCCTATTTTCTCAGAGATAATTACAAGAAAGGACTGATTAAGAAATAATTGTGTACAATATATTGAATTACCATTTTGGTCTTTGATTGTGCTATGATTCCAATCATTGATCAAGAATATTTCTTACATTCATGCTAGTGATTAAGATTTTTCTATCATCTATTTGGAACCTAAATGGTAATAGTACTAAATGAATGTTTAATTTTATTGTTTAATAGGTATAAACATGGTATCTATCCGAATGGAGCTGATTGTCAATATAGGCACCAAAAGATGCCTCGTCCACCTCCTCCTGTAGAAGAAGTTTTCCAAAAACTTCAGCAGTGGGCGACAGTGACAAATGTTTCCTACCCAAACAGATATCCTTAGCACAGGAAAAACAATCATTATCATCAAGCAGAAAAGGCTCAACCTTCACCTAGTGCTTCTCAGAGACTGCTAGGAAGTTCATCTTTAGGTGACGAGCCCAAGAATCAACAGCAGAAAAGGTCACAACATGTACCACATTATCAGAAAAATCAGAGTCAAGGCCAGCCAGTGAACCCTTCAGCAAATGGATTCTCAAATCAACCGAATGTTGTATCTGCTACGTTGCCACTGCCACAAGGAATTTCTAGGTTCGTTGACATGACTCAATGCATGGTTGTTCTTCTATGGGACTATTGTATTGCAATTTAATTGCTAAGTCTGTGATGTATGCGTACTTAATTGTTTGTTACCTTTCCTCAAGTGATGTTGGGGGTGCCATTGGAATTGGCTGTTAGAATTATATTGGTGCTCAGTGTATACATTTCAGCTTCAAAAATTCTTATATGTACCAATTTCATTTTTTGTGCTTCATTTAAATGTACATGGATACCAATCAGTATGAAGATATTGTAAATTTTGTTGTTGGAGCATTATAAGCTTTTCCTTGTAAATAATAGTTATACAGCTACCGAATCTGATGTCTATGAAACTTCTGAGTAATTTAGTCTATTCCAGGAAGTTTTATTATCAGAGTGACAGAGTTGATTGCAACTCATTCTACCATATTGAGAATAAGTGTGGGCATTAGGTTCTTTTTGTTGTAACTCGTAAGCCTGCCTTTAGTCTGGAGAGATTTCCATTCTATATACATTTGATCACATTATTACATTGAATTTCCTTTTGCTAAAGGATTATTTTATAAAGATAGAATAGAGGATGTATTGTTTGCAATTGGGTGGTGAAAAATTATTCTGCTTTTAGAAGCTCTCATATAATTCTCTTAAATATTGGTTATTTTGAGGCAGCATTAATTATTGTTTTTGATTAAGACTATATTGATCATTGTTATAGCAAGTGTTTCATACTATTTATTAATGGATGTAACATTGTGATTATATCATGCAGCCATGGCTGAGTATGTCTTCTGTTTATTATGAGTAGCGGCAAAGATATCTATTTTATGCTTCTTTTCTGTTCCTCTATGTCCTCAAATGTATCAAAAATAGCTGAGGGCACTCTTAAGTATACTTCATAGGTCTTCTCTGGTGCATTGGTTTTTATTTGAGCTAGTATCAATAACAGATAGCTTCATATTGTTACTTATATTATGACTTATTGACATTAGTGGTCAAAAGCATTGCAGGATACAGCAAAGAACTTTGTAAAGCCACAAAACCCTTATTTTTGGGAAATGTGGTGTACAAGCAGTATCAAAGGTCCAAACCACCAAAACCCTTTGCAAAGTCCAAATGAGTATCCTAAATTGTTGTTTGTCTTGCAGGTTGTTAAGAAAGTTTGTAAGATAATGATCAAAAACCTACATAGGAGAGCTAATTACAAAAAGGGCTACAAAGAAGTATACAGCTAGTTTGGAAAGCAATTGGAAAAGGGAGTTTGGAATTGTTTTGTTTGGTCATTCTAGGCCCAAATAAGTTAGTCAAGAGCATGAACATCTCCTACAATGCTAGATAAGCACAAGTACAAGACTTGGCAAAACAAAACTTAACAACCATGTTTACAAAAGCAGTCAATTTTGGTTTTATCAAACCCTCACTTCAAATCATGAAAGAAGTATGCTAAATAGGGTTTGTTCATAACCAATAGTGTCCAATAGGCCTCACAAGAAGCCTGGAACAGTGTTTGCAAAGTTCCATTGAGTTCACATCATCGAGTAGAAGGATTTTCCTAGGGTATCTCTTGTCTTATGTTTTCTACAATTATTTATTCTTTATTATTATGTATTTTGGTACAAAACTTAACAATATTATTATCCTTATACCAATATTACAATCTCAAAATTTGAGGACTTTAACAGTCTTACAGAATGAGTAAATAGGAATAATAGCCAAATAAGTACAGCCAATTTTGTTTTCAGTCTTCCATCCATGGCCTATCATAAAAAAAATTTGGCTTCTATTTTCTCGACTTCTCTACATTCACTAGTTTTTGTTCCAGCAGTGGATGTAAGAAATATGATAATTGATGAATATGCCAATTACATCAACCCCCATGCACTACGTAATTGTAAGGTCAAGCATTATATTTTTTCTACAATGGAACTTATTTTGTTGTACATTTGAATCAGGATATTTTGTTTTGAGTAATCAATTGACCCTTATTAAACATCATCTCATCTTACTATTAATATCAGTTTTCCTAGTATTGATGTCTCATTTAAGATCTATAAATGAATACTTCTATCATATGTATCATAATGACTTCCATAAAAGCACAGTTATTTTAGTGTTGCAATATAAATTGGAATATTTGTACCCTTAAAAATGACAAAAACTGGTAGTAATGGAAGAAATACCTCACATAATCAGAATTTATTGATATTCAGATATGCTTTGTTGACTTTATCTATCAAATTTTATAAGGATATGGTAATGAACCATAAATTTTGTAGGGAAAACCTATAAAGTGTATATCTTCTTAAAAAAATTCAAAAAGTGCCTTGTTGTTGAATAAACTTAGTCCTCAAAAGTTTGTGGAGTAGCTACTTTAAAGTTTTGACCCAATGGAAATAGCTTAATTTGTTTCATTGCATTCAAATTTATTATGATTATATTCTAGTGATGTAATTGATCTTAAGATTTAACTACTGATAAGATTTTAGTGATGGAATTTACCTTGAGATTTTGCTTCTTATGAGGTTTTACTGATGGAATTTATGTTAATATTTTTCTCCTGATTAGATTTTGATTGAAATTACCAATAATAAAATCAATTAGATGTCAATGTTAATTACATATTATCAATTGCTGAGATTATAGAGTTGAAGACTCATCTATCAATGATCTTACTCTTAACTAGAATAAATTTTTAACACTATCAATGTGATTTTGTTTCACTCAATAGAGAATAATTCTCTTGCATACTCAGTTGAATGCTAAACAATATATAAATTTTGATGAATGATTCACAAAGTTTTTTATACAACCATTTTATGCAATCGAGAAAATTGTGGTTGGAGAGTTCTTTTCATAATAGAAAATATCAATAGAATATACAATTCTTGAGGTTGAGACTATTATTATGTCTATAGTTATATTTAACATCTAGAATTCAAATATCAAATATCAAAAACTATGCATAATTAGTAATTGGTGTCCTAGTGTATATGAATTGGCAGATGATGTGGGTGTAGAATGAATAGAGCTATCATACTGCATTCTATTAATTGGAGTGATATTTTGGACATAACCAAACTTGGAGATATTAGATACTAAATCTCCATTAATAGTAGACATATTGGGATTACTTAATCTTTGGGACCCTTTAGTAATTGAACCCCAATCTTCTGAATTCCATGAGCTGCTAGATTTCCCCCTTGGAACTGAGACCACACCCTCTATCTTAGGGAGTAGATATGAACCCCATTCATTCCTACTAATGATGTTGAACTAATATCTAGAATAGAAGGATTTAGTTCTTTAAGAGTTGTAACATGTTTCTCTTCAATTTGTCTATGAAACTCCTTATTCATCAGTATATTCAACTTTTCTTTGCTCGTTCAAATTACTAAAAACAAGCTCTGATTGGTTAAGCTACCATTAATACATGCAAACTAATTCCATACCTAAGAATTTATTTTACAAACAACATGTACATGGAATTTTTTTGTAGATTGAACCATTTCACAACCAACAAAACTCTAAAATATTTGTGGGAGGGTTGAATTAGTTAAGATCATTGATACGGATATTGATGGAATAATGGTTTGTGTATTTTTTTCTATCCAATGAAGTGCAGGGTGGAAGACATATTTAGCTTCTTGAGAGAGATTTGACTGAATTTTAGGGGAGCTCTTACATTCAGGTGGTTACTTGAAACTTGTTGAGCTTTGGTCTCAAAGGTATAGTTTTTGGATATATTATTTTATAGAGCTTGTGATTTCTTTGTATGTTTTAGCTTGGTAGCAAGTTTTTGTATATGAAAGGGATCACTTTTAAACCTTTTTATCATTTGAATTCATTTCTATGGTATTTGTATTGGACAGATAAGTAGAAGGAAGGCCAGATAACATAGCCATAGAGATGACAAAGCAACTTGTCACAGTGGGTGTCCCTATTAAGTTTATTGTTGATTCAAGTATGGCATATATCAGGGCGAAAGTGAATTTGGTAATCTTTAGACCAGATGATGTGGTTGAGAGTGGAGGCATCATAAACATGATGGGAACATATCAAATTGCATTGGTAGCTGATAGCATATGAACAAACCTATCTAAATGGCAGTTGAGAATTATAAGGTATGATCTAGTCAACCTTTACTTTCATTCGCATTATGGCTAGTGAGAAAATTATATAGTTTAAGCTTCACGTGGCCTTTTCTAGTTTGAGTATTATATATGGCTATAACTATATATAGCACCCATTTTTATAGAAGTTGAATAACCATTATGATAAGTGTATTAGATTGAAGAAAGTATTGTGAACTTGTGGGTCTATCAAGTGGTTTCCATTCTTTTGTTAAAACATTGACCTGTTGAATGCTTGTTGTAAGTTATAGAAGATTAGTTCTTTCAGATGTCATAGCTTCACATTGTTTATGCATTACTACATGAAAAACTTCACGGAAAGCATTAATGACCTATAGATTTTTGTCATCGTCATATTAACAAGACAACCAACCTGTCATGGGTGTCTATTATTCTAATTGGGCCCTTCAAAAAAATTCTTGAATGCCTCACTAGAGACAAGGAGTTTTGGAGCAGGGTAGGATGGGGTTTGGACAGGGCATGGCCCTACCCACTATGGATATATATTTTTTAATGTACCTTATCGTGTCTCACTCCCTAGCTTATATTCTATTAGAATAAACTATGATGGGGAAAGTTTTTGAAACCCTAGGTAACTTTATTTAATACAAATATAAATATCTTGAATTTGATATATTTTGAAAGATGAGGACAAACAATTTTTATTTCACATTTTTATTTCAATTTATTTTAAATTTCAAAAAATAGATTTTTAATGGGTTCCAACAATAATTTCATTACCGATACATCTCACAAACTCAATGCAAATGATTCTAAAGAATTCAAAGTTCTTTTTGTGGTACCCACAATTGAAATCAAGGCCTAATTGTTTTCAAGCATTTTTAGAAGATTTTCTATCTTGAATTGATGTTTTGAAATATGATAAGTAAAGAGATAAAAATTTCCAATACTTCAGGATCCTACAGATGTAACAAACACTTAATCATATTTTAACAAACTATTAACTTCCCAAGAAATATCCTTTCCTAGGATCTAATCATAAAAAAAACAATTAGTCAAGGTCTCCATTCAAGCTTCAATTCCTCATTCGGTTTCTTCAATTAGTTAGAGTCATATCCTCACTAAATCTCTTCAACTAGTTAGAGGCATATTCTCACTCAATCTCTTTAACTAGATAGAGGCATATTCCATTATCATAGTCATAATAGTCAGTCCATTAAGAACAAGACACTAGGTTGAGTAGTCTATATGAGGCCTTAATCACAGTACTATTTTAACAAAATACATAGTTGTTACAAATATTATTATTCCAGAAATATATCCACCTCCAACTAAATTACTATATCTGTAGCTACTTCCAATATCTTCATTAAGAAATCCTTCATATGAAGCTTTATATCAGCAGTTCAGGCACTGAAAATAATAGTTGTATTATAAGCTAAAATACAGTCCTGTAAACTACTGAATCAGGGAGTAGAACTAAATCTAGGAAATAGTCTGAACTGAATCAAACATGGCACACTTGCTAATCCTACCAAAAATAGTTGTTATTCAAAATCAATAATTTCCAACCAATTTCCAACCATGCACTTGACCTTCCATAATTTGAAAGACTGATTTTGAAAATTTGACAGAAATTCTATAATTTTTTTACAAATGCTTAGAACCTCTTAGTTAGGAACATAGTTAGAAACTGCATATACAAAAAGTGGATTCACTATTTTTCTTATCAAACTTTTTTTTCTTCTGAAAATGCAAACTAAACAGTCTAGAACAGCAAAATGAAAAATGCCTAAATTTTTGAAAGACAACTCTTCATTCATCTTGATATTGCTATTAGAATTCAACTATGTAGTTTTAGAATCAAACTCATTGACCCATGTTTCATAGTGGTTCAGAAGAACCCATCTCTAAAAATGAATGGAACACTTAGCACTCATTGCATCTAGACGATGTGCACATGGGTGAAGCACCTGGCCTTCCTAGGAGGTCACCCATTCCAATATTGTTCCAACTCAAGCATGCCTAACCATGGAGTTTCCTCCAAGGTTAATCCCACTTAGCTTGCTAGCCCATTTACAAAAATCTTTAGCAAGTGTTGTTCTTATGAACCGATCATTATAGAGCACTTATCACCTAGATACAATGAGTGCTTGAACTGGTCATTATAGATCACTTGTCACCTAAATGCAATGAGTGCTTAGATTCTATTCAATCTCATGAGATATGATTCTAATGAGCCACTACTCATGAACATGGGTCAAAAAGTTTGACTTGAAAACTACACAGTTGAATCATGATACTAATAGTAATATCCCAATTTAATAAAGATGGATATTTTTTTCTCTCTATCTAATGCTTCATCCTGATGATGGACCATGTAGTATGATTAGAAACTTTGATAATGGAAAAATACACACAGTTTCATCAAGAAAGGAAATTATCTAACTGAAAAATATCTTTACAATCTTTGAATAAATTTTGGATGAATGAGAGATAAGACATCTCATCACATGTTTTTATCCTTGCAACTAGATGAAAGGGCGAGGGCTGATGAAAATCAATTAGCAAGATTATAATGAACAAGGAGTATGTTACACAAGACAAGGTCCAGTATATTGTTTATAAACAGATTCAGCAAGTCAGTTAGTAGTAGGGCCCTCAAACAATGTTTCTTTCTTCATCAAGAGCTTCATATTTATTTATTTATTTATATTGAGAATCATTATACAAACTTTGACCATAAATCAAAATTGTTTTGCCTAACACAATCACATGCGAAGTTGTTTACTAATTTTAGTGACTGGTTTAAATCAGGTAATTTTAGACAATTTTCCATGAAGTAACTAATAACAGGCCGTGGATCCTTAGTGCAAGGAATAGTAACACAAAGATGTGTGCCCCTACCCCCCTTTTTCCCCACGTCTTGGAGATGGAGATGCACCAGGGGACTTGGGGAATCCGTCCCCCCGTCCCTAGCAGTGCCATCAAATTCTGCCACATCTGCTGAGGATGGGGGGATGTCTTTGTGTTTTGCTAGTTCGACTGTTATGTCCGATGTTCCAATTCGATGTAATGTTCAAGTATTTTATCTTTTACATTTTTTTTATCTTATGTTGCTATACATCTTTCTATAACTAACATTTTAAGTACCATATGTATATTATATACAACCCCCACCACCGCTCCCCTGTCATCTCCCTGTCATCCCTTGATTAAGGCCCTTCTATCCAAGAATCTCCTATCCTGGATACTTTTCCCCACGTACCACTCCCCCCCTCCCCCAGGGAAGTGTAACTATGGTGCAAGGTTATGTTTGAGTGCTGATATATGTGATTTGTAGTAATTTAATTACTAGCCAAGGTTTGCAGTAGTAGTGCCACTGGAGCTTGTCTTAGTTGGCATCCATTTGGAAATTATTGTGTTGTTCTAGGCACTCTATTGTAATATTTTTTTAATGATGAATGAAGATAAGTAGGCAGTGTTTGCAAATGGAAATTAAATTTTGATATTGCTATTGGTATCAAGATTCAACTGTGTAGTTTTCAAGTCAAACTTTTTGACCCATGTTTCATGAGCAATGGCTCATTAGAATCATATCTCATGAGATTGAATAGAATGCTAAGCACTCATTGCATCTAGGTGATAAGTGATCTATAATGACTGGTTCAAGCACTCATTGCATCTACGTGATAAGTGCTCTATAATGATTGGTTCATAAGCACAACACTTGCTAAAGTTTTGTGCAAATGGGCTAGCAAGATAAGTGGGATTAACCTTGGAGGAGACTCCATGGTTAGGCATGCTTGAGCTGAATAATATTGGAATGGGTTACCTCTTGGGAAAGTTGGGTGCTTCACCCCTGTGCACATCGCTTGGATGCAATGAGTGCTAAGTGTTCCATTCATTTTCAGAGATGGGGTCTTCTGAACCACTATGAAACATGGGTCAATGAGTTTGTTTCAAAAACTACATAGTTGAATTCTAATAGCAATATCAAGATGAATGAAGAGTTGTCTTTCGAAAATTTAGACATTTTTCCACTCGCTGTTCTATACTATTCAATTTGCATTTTTAGAAGAAAAAAAGTTTGATAAGAAAAAACAGTGAATCAACTTTTTGTATATGTAGTTTCTAATAATGTTCCTAAAATCATGATTAGCTAGATGTTTACTAAGAGGTTCTAAGAATTTGTAAAAAAATTACAGAATTTTTGTCAAATTTTCAAAATCAATCTTTCAAAATATGGAAGGTCAAGTGCACAGTTGGCAATTGGTTGGAAGTTGTTGATTTTGAATAACAACTGATTCCGGTAGGATTAGCAAGTGTGCATCTTAACATCCTTATCACCGTCACCTAATACACTCAGTGCCAATGGGATGTGGACCATTCACTCTCATGGCTGATTCCAAATTTTCCATGGCATAACTAAATTACTTAGCCATTCAAATGATCTATGTCAACATTAAATTTAGAAAAGTTGATTACTGATGTTAGGTCATTATAATGATTCGTTAATTTTCTTGAGGACCGATCATTGTTGAACCCAAAAGAAATTTCAAATTAGCCTTCTTGGAATTGAATATTGCTTTATACCATTGTCTCTAGATTTGGATAAGTTTTGGTCAACCTGCTGATGCTAACAAATTGTCTGTGATCTTTCGCCACACTTGCAGGTTTATTATGTTACTTTTGCTAATTATATCATCTTGGATTTTGCCATTTACCAGGCAAAATGGTTCTTTTAGACAAGCTTCTTCCAAAGCTAAAGGATTTTGATTCTCGAGTTCTCATTTTTTCTTAGGTAAGTTGTAGTTTAATGAAATTGTTTTAGAGTAGTATTCTTAACCATGCAAGAGCCTGCTTGAATATTTTTTGTCTTTTATAGATGACCAGGCTATTGGATATTCTAAAGGATTATTGTATGTACTGAGGATATTAGTATTGCCAAATTGATGGAAATACAAATGGCAAGGAGCATGATGCTTCAATAGATTCTTTCAACAAAGAGGGCAATGACAAATTTATTTTTCTTGCTTTCTACTAGAGCAGGAGGTTTGGGCATTAACCTTGCCACTGCAAATGTTGTCATTTTGTAAGACAGTGACTGGTATGCACCTATTATATGAGGAAATTATATTAGGTGTGAACATTGCTACCAGAGTATTTGGAATCTAAAATTTTTAGGGTTGCAGGAATCCTCAAGTAGATTTACAAGTGCAAGATCATGCACATAGGATTGGCCAGAAGAAAGAACTTCAAGTCTTTCAATTTTTTACAGAGGTTTGCCTTTTTACTTGAGATGAAAAAAATATTTCCAAGTTTTGTTGTCATTTTTATAGATTTACTCTTGTTTATAATTGTAGTATACTATAGAGAATGTGATAGAGAGAGCTTATAAGAAACTTGCACTAGATGCTTTGGTCATACAACAAGGACGTTTGGTAGAGCAGAAAGGTAATATATTATTTAGGCTTTTGGGTCAATGGTAGTGATCACATGCTAGCTCATTTTTTTTTTATGAATCAAGGTATAGCTGTGTGTTGGGTGATGTGACGTGCTCCCCTGCCCATAGGTGGTTAATTATGTGGTGTTCCATGTTCACTAACAGTCATGGCTTTTGGTGCAATGGCAAATGGGCCCAACAATTGGTATCAGAGCCTAGTTTTGGCCTGGTCATGGGTTCAAATCTCCCCGGTGCCTTCCCAACCCGCGTAAGCACCTAGTATGTGTGTCGAGGGGGAGATTTTTGGGTGATGTGACGCGCTCCCCTGCCCACAGGTGGTTAATTATGTGGTGTTCCATGTTCACTAACAGTCATGGCTTTTGGTGCAATGGAAAATGGGCCCAACATTGTGTTGCTTATTAAAGTTAATGCCCAATTGTAACCTATTTCCTTTTTAAAGGATTGTTAATCAGTAGCTGATGATTTTTGGCCTTCTTAAATTACGCAGGCAAACATCCATGAAAATATGTTGGTACTATGGAAATTTGATTTGTGTGTCACTATTTTTGAGATGACAATTGAATACAAAACAACACTTCAATGATTCAGTTGGCGATACAATATTATTGATGAGCCACATCGAATTAAGAATGAAAATTCACTTCTTGCAAAAACAATGAGAATCTATAGTGCCAATTACAGACTTCTTTTAACTAGGACACCTCTTCAAGTATAATGCATCTCTAATCTTTCTAAGGCTTATATTATGTTCCTGTGACATTTTATCTTGACATATAACTTGACTTTGTGGACGTTGGTCCAATAAGAATGAATCTTATAGCTAGTACGAGCAGCCTTGTTATGTGTTAACTATTATTTAAATGGTCTATTTGCTTGTGCTTGTAGAACAATATCCATGAATTTTGGTCATTATTAAATTTCTTACTCCTAGAAATTTTTAGCTCTGCTAAGATTTTGATGAATGGTTCCAAATATCTGGTGAAAATGATCAACAAGAAGTTGTCCAATCGCTTCGCAAGGTACATTACTCAAATTTCTTTTGTTATCTACTCTTTTTTGGCAATTTGCATGCATTAAACATGGGTCTCCTTGGTTAAAATTTGTTTCACTTGAAGGTTCAATCGTTTATATCATGGAGACTTAAATTTGATGTTGAGAAGGGTTTACTCCCTAAAAAGGAAACAATATTAAAAGTAGGGATGTCAGAATTACAAAAATAGTTTTATTGAGCCCTTCTTCAAAAGGACTTGGAGATTGTCAATGCTGGAGGAGAGCGTAAGTGCCTACTAAATATAGCTATGAAACTGAGAAAATGTTATAACCATCCATATCTTTTCCAACATGTTGAGATAGGACCACCTTGTACCATTAATGTCTCCCTTGTAAAGGCAAGACATGCAAGCTGGTAGGAGAGAGACCCATAAACTGAACTCGCACTTAAGTATAATAAATCAAACCTAGAAAGAGCATCCTTAGTAGTGTTGATGATCATGACTTGAGTTTGATCTAGGTTGGTCATAGGTTGGTGAAGATTATGAAACTCAAAAAGTGCATCAAATTGTCTCTACAAACTATCAACAGAAATAGATAGGAGGAATACATTATCCACAAAGAGTAAATAACAATCACAAAATGATAAAGAAGCCAACCATCATCTGTAGGGGTACCTTGTCTAAGAAAATTCTCATATTCATCAATATAGATACCAAAGAGTGTTGGTGGGAGAGGGAAACCCTACTTAAATTCAATTTAGTCTAGAAAAACTCAAAGATGTAACAATGATTAAGGAAACACCAAATAACTTCCTTTTAGAGCTGAATGTTGGTGGTAATAAGAGTATCAAAAAAACCTATATTTCATAGTTGTTGGGACAAAAAATATCATGGGATTAAGTAAATGGCTTTCGAAGCAATATGAGACTTTATAGGATCAATGGGACTTCTCAAGGAAAGCAAACCTAACAATGTAAGATATTGGCTATACTGGATAGATTTGATTATTTGTACACAATTACCAAAATACATCTTGAAATACATTGAATAAAATACCTAATTCCTCAAGAAAGAGATATGTTTCCCCTCCAACTCTTGGGCAATCATGTGATTGTCTTCCAATGGTATTTCTCTAATCATGTTCAAATTAGGGCCATCACCTTTGAGGTCAATTGGACTAAGATATATTAGCCTTCAAACTATCAACTTGATTGGATGTTGCCTTTTTGCTCCCATTTCAAGAAATATAGGTCCATAACCTTTTTGGGTGCTATATTGAGAATTAAATGAAACAAATAATAATTTATTATGTATTCTTTAAAGGGTGCTAGCTCAATGGAAGAGCACCTGCTTTACAAGCAAGAGGATGGTGGTTCTATTATGACCAAATACACTACCAAATATGTGACTAAATATGCTAGTGAATATGCTACTAAATATGCTATTGAATATGCTACTAAATATGCTATTGAATATGCTACTAAATATGTGATGACATATACTATTAAATATGCTACTAAATACACTACTAGATATTTGACTAAATATGCTATTGAAAATGCTACTAAATATGTGATCAAATATACTATTAAAATACTACTAAATACACTACCAAATATGTGAGTAAATATACTAAATATGTGATTAAATTTGCTACTAAATGTACCACTAAATATGTGACTAAATCGATGATCAAAATCAAGGATCAAATAAGTGACTAAAATCGTTTAGTAGTATGTTTAGTAGTGTTATAAATGATTGGATATTAACTACTATTAGTCACATGATTGATTTTAGTCACATATCTACAAATTTTAGTGGTTTTTTTAGTCACATATTGCTATTTTTGTACTAGTGGGTATTCCTGAGGATTTGTGTAATAAATTATATACAAAATGTAAGTGAAAATAATCCACTAAAAGACAAATAAGGGAGACTAAATTAGCGCAAACAATGCCCAACTTAGGGAAGACACATATGTCTATTGCCCTAAGAGATTTTGCCAAGAAATTTGTGCCAAAAGTAAGGGCATATAAAATTTTGAAGAATAAAGTAGATGAGATTGAAAAAAAGATCATTTTGATATGGAAGAAAGTATTTGATTTGCTACCTCCATCAACAAAAGAAGAAAAAGAGGAAGAAGGAAGAGCTGATATAGAGTTAGATAATCAAGAAGATGATGATGAGTTTGATAACTTAGAAGAACAAGTGAGGAAGTTAGTAGAGGGGAGTGAACAACAAGATGTTTTCACTATAGAGGATGTTCCTGATTCATCACCATAGAATCAAAATATCTTGATTGAGGAAGATTTGAAAAATGTAGAATCAAATACCTTAGACACCTCTCTTCCATGCGCCAACCCAATTTTTTTACAAATTCATGATTATCCACAGATTGATAGTACATCAATTGATGGTATACAAGTTACATCAATAGTAGTTTTTCCAGACATGAGTGTCGAGAAGCAAGGAAAGGTCATCATTGTGCTACCAAAGTCTACACATGCAATTGATGGGCAAGAAGAAGAGAAAGGTAAAGTGGACCAATCTTCTTAGGATGCCTCAGAGGGAGATAAGGAGGCAAAACCATCTAAGTCGAAAGAGACAAAGAAACCTAAGGAGCAAGAGGCTATCCAAGCTCTTATTCAACTATCGAGTGTTGTTCACACTGATGCATTAACTATTACACGTGTTCAACAAGTTACATCACCTCAACAGGAGCACACTAAACAATATGTACACCTGGACCAAGTGCAAAGGGGGAACAATTGAAAATATCACTACCAAGTGATAACACCTCACGATCATAGTTGATGAATAAAAATTTTGAATCACTAGGGACTCTAGTGAATCTAGATGAGGTCATTACATTGCCTAAATATGACCCTGATAATATGATATTGGAACAAATGCAGAATCTAGAAGCTTTGTTGAGTTGTAAGACAAAGCAAGAACAACTAAAGAGGGATTTCAAGCAGAAGGAGGCACTCCATGACATTAAATACATTTTTGTAGATGCTTTTGATATCCATGATGTAAATGAGAAAAAAATCAATTTTGGAACAATTCATTCATATCATTGATAAAGTGAATAATGGGAATATAGAGACCAATGAGAAAATGGTGAAATGGTCTGAGAAAAAAATTGAGCTCAAAGGTTTGGAGAAAGTCTCAGCAAAACTTGCAATAAGACAGGTTGAGTGTTCTAACCTTGCAACTACTTTTGAAGGAATTTTGCAGATTACTTATTCATTGTATAAAAAAATTTGTGATGTTGATTTCTTCACCATGGAGACTCAACGCTCCATCATTTACAAGAAGATCTGAAGGCTTGTGCTAATTCATTGAGCAAGAATGCAAGTTCAAGCTCTCATTCATATAATAAATTGACATTTGGTCAAGGGAGATTAGTTGAGTTGATGGCTAAAAACATCAATATTAGAAATAAAATGATTTCTTAATACAAACCATGTTGCTACCTCATCTAGAGGTAATACAGAGGGAACTATCAATTGCAACAAACTTAGTTAAGAGAGATACACATCACTCAACTGCAGATAGTTTAAAGTTGATCTAGTTGCCCAACTAGAAATCCATATTCAAGTCTTGGAATTAGCCCAATCCAGATGATATCAAGGATTAGAGGTGATTTTACTAAATCTAAAAATAGTTTTGGAAAAGTATCAATTGACCCTACAAACCCCAAGCCATTAGTGTCAAAAATAAGGAGGAAATAATACACAACAAAAGGTTTATTACTCATAACATAGGGGAAATCAAATTAGAATCCAAAAACCAGAAATCAAATTAGAATCCAAAAACCACAAAGGGAAAGTCAGATGAATCAACATCAAAGATCACAAGATCTCTTCTCTATGGTGTCTCATTTTGATGCTACCCACGAAGGGTAGAGTAAGATCAACATGGATGGCGTGCAAAGGAGCTTGTTATATTCCATGGTTAGTGGTAAAATCATTAATAAATGCATGATATCATTTTTCTCTCACACTTGGAGATTATGCCAGATGTTTGGTGATTTGAAGTGGAACAAACTGACAAGATTCCTATCAAAATATCTTGACTTGTTCTCATATTTGTGAACTATGTCCTATGTGTACTGAACCATTTGCACAAGAAGGATATAATGAAAGTGTTGCTTACCATAAGTGGTTGTGGTTAAGAGATTACATCTTCATATTAAATGTAATCTATGCCATGTGACAAAAAAGAATAAGCTGATGACTGTGAGATACATACCCTCATTTTATTACCCATAATTTATGAGTACACTGTGGCATGAATTTCAATATACCCTTATTATCATGAATACCATCAATCAAAAATAGAGCGTCTTGTTTTTAATGATATTAATGGATTCCCTGTGGATGACACTCCTCGTCGTTTCATATCCTCTTCCCTATCACTCGACGCTGGAGGTAGTATGAATTTCTTATAGGATTATGTTGGTTGTAGTGTTTGATCAGCACTGACTATAGTGTTTGGTCAAACCGATTCATCATCATGCAGTCATTGTCTTAGGTTCTTCACTAAACAGATATGATATTTAAATTTTATAGAACACCATCCCTAGAATGCTAAGTATTAATTATTTCCTCTTTGATCACTTCTCTTCATAGAGGATCGTCCTTTCTGCCATGTGTCTGCTACAAAGTCTTACACAAGTCTTCGACCTTATATAAAATTCTCGATTAATCTGAAGTATATATAATATGCTTAGATTGTCTTCTTTTGGCAAATTAGACAAATTCGAGCAATGGTAAATTAGATCATCGAGATTTGACAGGAATTACTTCCCAACCTGAACCAATTATAAAATATGTATGTTTATTATCTTTTATTATCTGTATGTTTTAAAATTCTCAGCTAAGTACCCAATTATCTTCACAGATCGGATTATCAGCAAAAAAATATTCTGTTGTTAATTTTCTCCAAGCAAATATCTTATTTCATTTCTTATTTATCAATGAACTTCATCATTTAAACAAATACTGATAATCATATAATTGTCAGAGAGGGCTTGCAATGATGTATTCCTGTTGTGAGATATTTAAGTTTCCATCATCTTATTCTTGGTGATCAACGTCCATTGATACATATATTTGCAGTCAGGTTCTAATATCATGTTGAGATTTATAGATTGTTTTCTGCAAATGTAATAACACTCTCATTGTTATTGGTGTGTTCTAAATGCATATTTGAAGACTTATAAATGTGAGAAGAGGAGGCACGTCTCATGAATAGACATGTCTCTATGATTAATCATCATTAGATAATAATAATATATTAACAATACTATAAATAACGATATATATATATATATATATATATATATATATATATATATATGTCTAAATGATGATTTACCATCAACAATGTATCTCAAGAATAAATTTGACCAAAGCTACAAACTTAACATTTTTTTCCCCCCCGAGCCCTCCTCGATAAGGCAAAAGTAGGTTTTGTTGCTCCAAAAGGCCTATGATTCAAAAGGAAAAGCTTCAACTCTTCAATATAATAGATCCACTGCGCAATAAATAGATTGATTTACGATATACATTTCAAAATACCTTATTTCTCTATTCTATTCTTCGGTGACCCTTAAACATCACACACTAAATGAGAAATTAAGCTTGGAAACAATATGTCAACTTTGACTATAGTGTGTGATGTTTAAGCCGTCTATTATGTCTTCTCTTTTGACAAAGCCAAAAGCTCTCCTTTCTCTCACAAACTCCGCCTTCATTTCTAAACTAGTTAATGTGAGAAAATTCATTGCATAAAGTTATAAGAGACCACCACATTCAAAACTTTTAACTCAACATCCGGAGCACTTTAAATCCCAAAACTAATGTTTCCAAAAGACCATTTCAATCCGCTCATCCAGCTTCGTTGAAAACTAAAATTCCTAACAAAACATTCATCCATGACAAATAACAATATTTGCTCAATGATAGGCACTTTAATTAAAATTCAACTACCAATGCAAGCATCAAAAGATTATCTATGAAAGAAAAAATTTTAAAAACTATAATCTCTAAGCTCCATAATTACAATAAACACGTATCCAACTTCGTCGAAAACTGAAATTCCTAATAAAACATTCATCCATGACAAATAACAATATCTGCTCAATGATGGGCACTTCAATTAAAATTCAACTACCAATGCAAACATCAAAAGATTAGCTATGAAAGAATTATTTTTTAAAACTATAATCTCTAAGCTCCATAATTACAATAAACACGTATAACAAAATATGAAGAAACATAACCAAACCTCTTTAATATGGAAACAATTACAACCCAAACCCTTTTCTCTCTTTTCTTTGGGCTTCTTTGCTCATGATCCTGTAACAATTGGCCAATCAATTAGACAATGTGATGCTTTTCAAGATAGCATTGGCCCAACTAATAGTCTTATCAACTAAATTTAGTCTACTTGTAAAGTTTAAAAGTTCTTAGAGAATCCACCAAGATCAAGTCAAAATTAGGCTAAATTTGTGTTTGAGACATATAGCCAAAGATGTTCATTAGATCGTTAAAAAAAATTAGAAAACTTCCAAAAACAAAAACAAAAAACATTTCCTTATTAAAACTCATCAATCTATGTATAGAGAAAGAAAGAGAAAATCCTCTTTAAAAAATGAAACAACTCTCATTCGACATATTAATTTGCAAATTGCACAAACTCAAAATTAAAGGTAGACGTATTCCCTGAGATGAAGTTTACTCGGAGATTTAAACGGGGGGCACGTTACAAGCTGTGGGAGTCATTGGTGATTCCCACCGGCCAAATAATGTTTTCGAGAAGCCCTACAGAAGATTCCCATCATGTTCGGCAAAGAGTCTTAATATTCTTTTGGCTATAATAACATTTACCTTTTCCTTTGGTTTTTTTAAACACCCTGCAACAATATTCACGCGCTTTCTTTGCATTCACATTGGTTATGCATGTAGATTTTTCCCTATTTCCTGGCCGCGGAAATAAGACATAATCTTGTAAGGTGCGCTCCACATGTAGAAGAGCATCTTCCTTTTACTGGCTGAGGCAAAAGCATCCACATTCTGTCTGTACCATGGTCGTAATTAGTCTAAGAAAATTTGAACAACTGTAAGATATGAATTTCTAAAAAAAAACAAAAATCTTGTTCACAACTTCACACCGAAAAACACAGATAAGATCTTTGGGTTTTTCTTATTCTTTTCCTATTGCCCTTTGGGTCTTGTTTTCTGACAGTAATCAATCTGTGAAATATGAGCCTATTGCATACATTTCAATAGAAATATTAGCTATTTATGTATCCCTCCTTTTGTCAAATCCATCTCACTCTGCATTTGAAAAGCTTAGTACATTTTGTATTTCTAGTCCTGCTATTTCATGGTTTCATCCTCTTCTTATGCTCTGGAAAGATCGATGGCATGTCCAAAATTGTATGATGCATTCATCAGCCACCGAGGCCCTGACGTCAAGGACACCCTTGCTAAAGACCTCTATCATCTTCTGAAAGCTAGAGACTGCCGGGCATTTCTTGACCGTGAAGAAATAGAAAGGGGAGATTGTATACCTTCTGCCATATGCAACGGCATACGTTCATCTGCTGTACAAATTGCCATTTTTTCCAAACGATATGCAGAGTCTTCATGGTGCTTAGACGAGCTTGTCCTTATGTTACAGCAAACTGATGCCCTCTTCATTCCTGTCTTCTACGATGTGAAACCTTGGGAGCTTAGTGAAATCGATAACCACGAGTCTCAGTATGCTGCGGCATTTTCTTATTATCAAAGCAATAAGAGGAATCTTGATAGGTTGGACGCTTGGAAGAAGGCTCTTGCATCTGCGACATTTCCAAATTATCAAAAATATGAGCGTACCCAGCATCAAGAGTAAGGCTACTGCCATGCTCTTTGAATTTATCATGTTCTCACTTTTTCTACATTAATGGCATTCATTTTCTACACTAGATGATATTCATTTTAGCTTAGTAATATGAATTTCTAAAAAGATCAATGGTTTTGGATTTCAGAGATTTGTGTGGAAAGATTGTGTCCCGTGTGATGCAAGAAATGCAAAAGAGGACACCCTTACGTGTTGCCAAATACCCAATTGCACTTGATGAGATCGTCCAAGATTTTGAAATGTCTTCTCCACACACAGCAGGATTGATAGGCATCTTCGGACTTGAAGGATCTGGAAAGACCACTCTGGCAAAAGAATTGTTTAACAGGAAGCGTGCAACTGCAGAATACAGTGCATCGTCTTTTCTCCCTGATGTGAGAGAATCATATTGCAATCGTGAATTGCACTCCTTGCAAATCCAGCTTTTTAAAGATCTCTTCCACGAGGATCCAAAATTTAGCAATATAGATGAAGGAACGGCACAACTGAAGTATCGGCTTGGAGGAGCAAGGGATTGGCGGTTCCTGATAGTCTTAGATGATATCGATCAGCGGGAGCAGTTAGATGCCCTCTTACCTCAACTCCAAGGTATGCTGAGCTCTGGTAGCCTGGTCATTATTACAACCCGTGACCAAAGTGTGTTAACGGCTGCAGATGTTAGTACCCGTTACAAGATGAAGCCATTGGATAGGAATCATGCTAAAAAGCTCTTCTGTAGCCATGCTTTTGGCCCGCGGAGTCGGCCCACTGCATGTGAAAAATTGGTTGAAAGCTTTGTTGAATGTTGTGGAGGCTTGCCCCTTTCACTCATACATTTGGGTGACCATGTTCGGGGTAGGAATGAGCATTATTGGAAGTTACAATTGGAAAAAGTCAAAAAGTCCTTCTCATGAAAATAATTCAGAGACTTCAAATGAACTTGGATGATCTGGACGAAGAGGACGGGCAAAGCTTGTTTGTTTCCATAAAAAAGAATTTGCTAATAGCTATGTATGGAACCTTGAAATGTACGGATATGGTAAGTTTAGTTAGATTTTTGGTGAGGCATGGCAAAGGGAAATGTCTTATGGTGATTTGAACCTATTTGAAGTTTCTCAAACACATAAACTCAGAAGCACAAAGAGATTTCTGCAGGCATGTTCTGCTTTAATGTTTCAGGGTGCTCTGTTTTCTTACGGCTTACATAAATGATAGAGAGGCTGAATGTATATATAGTTCACAGCTTTACATAATAATCAAGGTGAAAGTAAAGAACAGTTTGAAGATTCTAATAGATCACTGTTTTTTAACTATCATGAAGTGAGCATGAAAAGTTGTGCATTATTCAGTGGATTGCAATTTGCAGTTATAACAGATTACCTAAAAAATAACAAACTAGTTATCAGATTTAAAACTCAAACATCTGAAGTAAACTACGCTTGGTAAACTAAAAAATTGGCAGTGACCGTGTGAGAAAGCTTCAAAGCTATATTGGCGCTACCTGTTTAGTTCTAGTTTTTGCAACACATGATTACTTATAGCTTTTGCAACACTCCTTAATGCTGAGATTCACAATTTGATTTTCCATCACTACTTAATGTTCAGTCACAATATGATGTAGAAACACTTAAAATTGAATATGACCTGGAAACACTTAAAATTGAATCTGTGATACTTGATGGACCCTGCTATTACAAGGTAATTCAATGTGACAAAGTCCAAATTAAGAGTTGTGAGATTTGCAGCTATAGCTGTCTACACAACCAAAGGGAAAATAATCCAAATAATTGCAGACAAAAAAAAAACAGAGCATCTAATGATTACAGCAGAGCAACCTGTAAAAATTGTTTCAGTCGTTATTAACAGCAGCAAAAGCCTTGTAGAAAATAAGACAATTATTAGGAAAGCCTAAAAGTAACGCTGGAGTAAATCTAGAGCTCAACTGACACATCAGCCAGTTAATCAAGGCTGGGAACGGTGGAACTGGCTTCATCGACCACATTAGTCTGGGCATAGAAGTTGGATCAAACAGAGCTCCAGCGGTAATCCAAAATTAATACAAGGTATTAGAGCAGGTTGCAGGAAAGGAAAAATCCAATTTTCTTTTGTTACGGGTATAGAAAATCAGATCTCAAAATGGAATCTCCAGTCTTAAATTTTACTTCAGCTCCGAAGTAAAGGCCTCTATGGAATAGTTAAGAATACAGAGGTCGAACCAAATTCAAAAATCTAAAAACTTCAATCTTATGGATGAAGCATTTGGTTTGTTATGTTTGTCCATATCTCGAGAACTATTGTTCCATGTTGAGTCATGCACAACTCCAAACCAAGTTTAGAATAGCTTTGTTGCTTCAGCTGAAAGGATGTTGTATTGACAAGTCCAATGAAGAAAGAAAATTAATTCTTGCCATTCTATCCAAGTTGGGTCCAGACTATTTAATATCTATTTCTTTTTTCCACACAATCAGTCTCACAACAAGAGCAAGTTGGAAGATGCCCACACTCAATGCCTTCATTGAGTCTCTAATACATGAGCAGGAAAAGCTAATTAAGATGGGTACATTAAAGAATTCCAAAGCTCATGCACTCATTGTGCATACAACTAGAAAAAACAACTCTAAATCCAATCAACAATCCAAAGGCAAATGGAAGAAGGGTTCAGATCCGAGAAAGGAAGACAATCCAAAACCTACAGATGGGTCTACAAGTTCAAAAGAAAAGGACACGAAGGGCAAATTAAATTGCACCTATTGCAACCATGGGTATCATCTAGCATCATCATGCATGAAGAAGACCATTGATCTCATGGCACAAACACTTCAACAACATTATCTTGGTGGCCTCATTCTTGAGAGTGACAAGAAGAACCATGAAGAAAAAGCATCAAACACCAAAGGCAATGCTTGTGCATTGATTGCTATTCATTCTTCTTCAAATGCATGGAACATAAACTCTGGAGCTTCAAACCACATGGAAGCAACAAAAGATGCTCTTTCATCCTTGAAACCATATTTTGGTTCTCCTATTCTCATGGGAGATGGATCTCTTGTAGAAGCAACTGGAATTGGGAATGTAGAGCTTGGAATTGAAAGTTTTGAGAATGTCTTACATATCCAAAAAAAATCCGTGAATCTACTTTCTGTGTATCAAATGACACATACTAGAACCAGTTGAGTTCACACCAGATTCAGTGAGCATCTATGACATGCAAGACAACTCCAAGATAGTCGTTGGTAAGGTGAATCATCAATCTCATTTGTACACTTTCTCTGATTTTGCTGCCAAATCTAATTCTACTTTACTTCTAACACATGCAAATGATGAAAGTAGAATTTGGCATGAAAGATTTGGACATCTAAATTTTAGATACATGCAACAACTTAGCATTGAAGGGATGGTGAAAGGCTTTACTACCATAGAATTCTCTATTGGAGTTTTTGAAGGTTGTGCTCTTGGAAAACATCCAGAAGAAAAGTTTCCCAAGGGAATCTCATGGAGAGCCTCCTCTCCTGTAGAGCTTGTTCACAGTGATTTAATAGGTCCTTTTCCTGAGCCCTCCATGAGCTAAGCCAGATATGTCCTTACATTCATTGATGATTATTCAAGGTACACATGGCTATACTTTCTTAAATACAAGTATGAAGTGTTTGAGAATCTCAAGCTTCTCAAAGCTCATGCAAAAAAGCAATCTGGAAAATTAGTCAAAATCCTCCGCACAGATAATGGGGGGGAGTATGTCAACAATGATGTCCAAAATCTTTGTGATGAAGCTGGAATACAGTTGCAGAACACAGTTCCATTTACTCCACAATAGAATGGAGTAGCTGAGAGGAAGAACCGATCTTTGAAGGAGATGGCTAGTTGCATGTTGGATGCTAGGTCCCTTCCCTCAAAATTGTGGGTTGAAGCAATCAATTGTGCCTCATATATTCAAAATAGATCTTTTCACAAATCTGTTAAAGGTAAAACTCCTTTTGAAGCATTGAGAGGTATGCAACCAGCGGTCACACATTTTTCGTATTTTTGGATCTCATGCATGGGCTCACATTCCTATTGATAAAAGGAAGGCTTTGGAGCCTCAAAGAAAGGAATGTATCTTTGTTAGTTATCCAGATGGTGTGAAGGGTTATAGATTGCTAGATCTTTCTACAGAACAACTCTTCATTGAGAGGAGTGTATATTTTGATGAAAGTCCCATGCAAGCATCTCAAGTGCAGCATACTACCACTTATGTGCTTCTTCCTCTCATAGATCATGAGGATGATGGAGATACCAAAAATCTGATTTTAGATTCATTTAAATTTGATGAACATGAACATGTGTGTGTAGGTCCAAATCTTAATTGGGATTCCAATGATGATTCAACATCTCCTATGAGAAGTCAAAGAACACGAAGCTTGGCTGAGATATATGATGTTCCTCATGCATTTTCAGCTAATGATTCCATTATTCCAATGCATGCTTATCTAATTCAAGCATCAGATCCTCAAATTTATGCAGAAGCTATAGGGAATCCTCATTGGGAAGTAGCCATGGACGAGGAGTACAATTCTCTTATTGCAAACCAAACTTGGGAGCTAGTTCCACTTCCATCCAATCACAAGCTTGTAAGATGTAAGTGGATCTATCAAACAAGGAAATCAGCAAATGGTCAAGTGAGTAGATACAAAGCAAGGTTGGTAGCCAAAAGTTTTCAGCAAGTTCAAGACACTGATAATGATGAGGCTTTTGCTCCTGTGGAAAAAATGGATTCCATTCGATTGGCTCTTGTTATTGCAACAGCAAAAAGCTGGGAGATTCATCACGTGGATGTCAAGAATGCTTTTCTTCAGGGTGATCTTGAGGAGGAGATCTACATGGAGCAGCCACAAGGGTATCTACATAATTCCTCATTAGTATACAAGCTCAAGAAATCACTTTATGGCCTCAAGCAGGCACCTTGTGCTTGGCATGCTAAAATGGATTCGTATCTTCTATCTCAATTTTTTATGAGATGCAAATCTGATCCAAATGTTTATGTGATGAGAACATCTGACTCTTTGTTGCTCATAGTACTCAATGTAGATGATCTACTAATCACAGGTGATTCATGCTCAACCATTGCGGCAACCAACCAACCTTGCATGATACCTTTGCTATGACAGATATGGGCCTTCTTAATTTCTTTCTTGGTTTTGAAATCAGCCAAAATGAATCAGGTGTCACAGTTGCTCAATCCAAGTATGCAAGAGATATCTTGGTTCGATTTCACATGAGAGCCTGTAAACCAAGATTCACACCTTTCCTATCAAGGATCAAGCTAGAAGATGGAAAAGATACACCATTGGCTGATGCACGCTTTACTGTCAGCTTGTGTGATGCAGGAGCATCCAGAGGTATCAGGGCAATCCTATGTCACCCAAAAAAATATACTTAGACTTAGTTTATGTTTCATGTGTTTTCATTTTTGGATACCCATTTAGGTCAAATAAAGGTTCCAACTCTCACAGTTCCACTATCAGTGTGCTGGTAAATCTTGAAAAAATAGGAGCATGTAATTGGGCCATCATTTTGGTAAACTAAAAGGTTTGAATTGGCTAGATGAATTTAATTGTGATTTAGAACATTCCAGAAAAAGAATCGGGTCAAAAGGCCCCACGGTTTGAAAGTTATTGCAGTTTTTCGAGTTTTGGAGACCTCCTAAGAATGCTTCAAAGTCAAGTTAGGGGCATTAAATGACCTCAAAAAGGGTCAAAAAATGGGGGATGAGCGAAGCCTATCCATAGGGCTATAGAGCGTTTTGAGAGCTTTCTAGAAATGTAAACGGTTCGTCAATCGGAGCTACGGTTCAAAAGTTATGCCTCCCGAAAGTTCGGTTACCGTTTCTGGATTCTTCTAGATTTGCGCCGACTTCTAACGCAGCTTCTGGAGCCTTCTATTTGGTCGGTGGATGCCTACTAGAACTTTCTAGAATGTATCCCTAGTCCTTAACCCTCTAGGGTCTATTTAAGGAGATTCCTAGCATTGTAAAAGGCAGTTCAGAGTGGAGTTTGAGAGGAGGTACTAAAAGGAGAAATTATCTCCACATTTATGCTATTGTAAGCCCTTAGGGCATGTTTTGAAGTTTATTTTCTCTATACTGAATGTACTAGCTTATTTTTCAGTTAATACAATTTCACTTTTTCTGTTGTGTCCATTCTGTTCTTGGGTTGTGTCCCCATCAAGTGGTATCAGAGCTGGTTTTCCTGAGCATGTAGACAGAGCGTCGACTGTAAGGCAGTTTGCACCAGGACTGTGTGGTTGTGGGTTTCAGTTAAAAAGATGCCTCTACGAAGAGAGCGTGGCAGAAGGGCCAGAGCTATTAATCCTAAGGAGGTTAGAGCCCTCCAAAGGCATGTACAAGCATTGTAGGAGGAGCTCCGTAGAGGAACAATTGTGGCCGCAGGTGATGAAACTGAAGATGATAACGAAGAAGACGAAATTGGACCAGAAGGGGAATTTGACGGAGAAGTTCTGAATCATGCAGAGGAAAGGCTTTTTAGGGCCATTACTAAGTTTGGGAAAAGACCTACAATTGAAGTGCGTGTATTTTCAGGAAATCTAAAACCAGATGAATTGATCGATTGGATCAACGAACTGGAAGAATACTTTGAGTATGAGGATATCAGGGACCCAGATAGGGTTAAGTTTGCAAAGGCCAAACTGAAAGGCCATGTGAAAATCTGGTGGCAAGAGGTTCAATTGGAAAGAAACAGAAGAGGAAAGGAGAAGATCACAAGATGGGATCGCATGGTGGAAAAATTGAAGAAGCAGTTCATTCCTGTGGACTACGAGCTTGATTTGTTTAAGAAGATGCATGGGTTAAAGCAAGCAAGAAGATCAATCCAAGAATATACAGAGGAATTTCTCCGACTCTTGATTAGAGTGGGGCATGCAGAAGCAAATAAGGAGAAGGTTGCTCGTTATATCAGTGGGTTGTGACCTAGCATCCAGGAGGAATTAAGTCTGGTAAGAATGGCCAGCGTTGTTCAGAGGCATACTAGTTTTCCCTATGAGTTGAAGAGAAGCTGAATAAAAGGTTTGAAGGAAGACAAAGAGGGCGCGGTCAAGGAGGAAGGGGAAGCGGTAGATCATCTGGAGGCCGCAATGAAACTCAAAAGAAAAATGAAGATGTGGGTACTAGCAGGAACCAGAGGAATGAGGGTTTCAACCGCTCCCATGATCAAGACTTTTGAAATCAGAGAGGAAGAGGTAGAGGACGTGGACAAGGAAGAGGAGGCTTCTGTTGTACCTGTTTCCATTGCAATGAAGAAGGTCATCGAGCCTTTGAATGCCCTCAAAGAAAAGGAAGGACAGATAAGAGAGCTGAGGGCCAAGCAAGGGTTGCTCATGTGGATGAAGATGCACAATCATCACATTGAGAGGATGCAGAAAGAGGAGAGACCATGGTAAATGAAAGAGTCCTACTAAGTGGTGAGATTGAACCAGGACAACGAAGGAGTTTGTTCCGTACCAGATGCAAGTCTGAGGATAAATGTTGTGACGTGATCATTGATGGTGGTAGCACTGATAGCTTGGTATCAGAAGAGATGGTCTCTAAGCTAAAGCTCAAGAGGGAGAAACATCCCCAGCCCTATCGGATTGCTTGGGTAAAAGATGATCATAAGGTCCTGGTAAGTGAACAATGTTTAGTAAAATTCAAAATTGGGGATTACCATGATGCAGTTCTCTGTGATGTTATTCCGATGGATGTTTGCCATCTATTGTTGGGAACACCATGGCAGTTTGATAGGCATGCAATACCTGATGGTCATGCAAACACATACTCTCTAACAAAGGATGGAGTTCGCCACAAATTGAAGCCCATGAAAAAGGAAGGTGAAAAGGTATGTAGCAGTGCTAGGATTTGTCTTGTTGATAGAAGGATGTTTTTAGATGGCATGAAACATCAGCATATGTGCTATGCTTTGATTCCTAGGAAAGATAAAGAAGGTAGTAGTGAAATACCACTTGAAGTTTAAAATTTACTAGGGGAATTTGGAGATATTATCTCTGATAATGTTCCAGATGGATTGCCACCAGTAAGGCAAATCAGTCATCAGATAGATCTGATTCTAGGAGCTAGTTTTCCTAACAGGGCTGCTCACAGGATGACTCCTACTGAAACAGAGGAGCTAAATAGACAGGTTCAGCAGTTGTTGAGGAAGGGCTTGATTCAAGAGAGCCTGAGTCCATGTGCAGTACCTGCAATACTCGCACCAAAGAAGCATGGAGAGTGGAGGATGTGTATAGATTCTCGAGCTATAAATAGGATAACCATCAAGTAGCGGTTTCCTTTGCCAGGGATGGATGATCTTATGAACTGCTTGACTGGAGCTCAGTACTTCACAAAGATAGATGTCAAGAGTGGCTATCATTAGATACGGATTCGAGAAGGAGATGAGTGGGAAACAGCCTTCAAGACCAAGGAGGTTCTTTATGAGTGATTAGTCATGCCCTTTGGATTGATGAATGCCCCAAGCACCTTCATGCGGCTCATGAATGAGGTACTTAAGAAGTTCTTGGGAAAATTTGTTATTGTCTATTTGGATGATATTTTAATTTTCAGCAAGACTTTGGAAGAACATTTATTGCATATGCGTAGTGTCCTTGAAAGGCTAAGGGAAGAGAAACTGTTAATTAATCTGAAGAAGTGTATCTTTACAAAAAGGGAGTTAGTCTATTTGGGGTTTGTTATATCACCTGAAGGTCTCAAAATGGATCCAGAGAAGGTAAAAGCCATCTTGGAATGGCCTACTCCAAGGTTTGCTACTGAGGTAAGATCATTTCATGGTCTGGTTAGTTTTTACAGGAAGTTTATTAAGAATTTCAGTGGCATATGTGCACCCCTAACTGATACAATAATAGGGGATAGAAAAGAGTTCAAATGGACTGCAGCAGCTGCGAAAAGTTTTGAATTGCTGAAGAAGAAGGTAAATAAACAGCCTGTGTTGGCACTTCCAGATTTTAGAAAGGTTTTCCAGGTGGATTGTGATGCCAGTGGCAGCGCTATTGGGGCTGTATTAAGCCAAGAAGGTAAGCCTATTGCATATTTTAGTGAAAAATTGAATGATGCAAAGAAGAAGTATTATGTTTATGATCAAGAGTTCTATGCAATAGTTCAGGCCTTAAAGAAATGGAGGCATTATTTATTGCCAAAGGAATTCATTTTGTATACTGATCATCAGGCATTACAGTAACTAAATAGCCAAGGTAAATTGAATCAGAGGCATATGAAGTGGACAGAGTTCTTGTAGAGCTATACATTTGTGTTGAAGCATAGAAGTGGAAAATCTAACAGGGTTGCAGATGCACTAAGTAGGACACAGTTGTTGCTTACAGTAATGCAGGTTGAAGTAGTTGGGTTTGATGAACTCAACAAATTGTACCCCGAGGATCCTGATTTTGCTGAAGCATGGAAAGCTTGTAAAGAACCTGTTGCTGTAGATAGAACCAAGTGGTTAGACTATTTGATTCAGGATGACATGTTGTTCAAGGGTAGTCAATTGTGCATTCCAAGGAGTTCCATGAGGGAAAATCTGATTAAGGAGAAACACAATGGAGGGATGGAAGGACATTTAGGTTGAGATAAGACCATTGCCATTCTTAGAGAAAATTATTTTTGGCCTCAAATTTCACAGTATGTGAAGAAGTTTGTACAGAGTTTCCTGGTTTGTCAAGTTGCCAAGGGGTTTAGTCACAATACTGGCCTATATCAGCCATTGCATGTACCATCAAGGCCATGGGAGGACATAAGTATGGATTTTGTTCTTGGATTTCCAAGGACACAAAGGGGTAATGACTCAGTATTCGTGGTGGTTGATAGGTTCTCCAAAATGGCACATTTCATTCCATGCCAAAAAACTCATGATGATGTCCATATTGCAGACTTGTTTTTCAAAGAGGTGGTAAGACTACATGGTCTTCCAAGGAGTATAGTTTCTGACAGAGATACTAAATTTGTGGGGTATTTCTGGAAGACATTGTGGAAAAAGTTGAGAATAGACTTGAAATTCAGTTCCATGCATCACCCGCAAACTGACAACCAAATAGAAGTGGTAAATAGAAGTCTGGGCAATTTGCTGAGATGTTTAGTTGGGGATAAGCCCAAGGGATGAGATTTGATTCTACCACAAGAAGAGTTTTCTTACAATAACTCTATAAATAGGGAGTACTAGAAAATCACCATTCCAAATTGTATATGGGAATAGCCCAAGGACTGCAACAGAATTGAGGAAGATAGAGCAAGGGGAGAGGACAAGTGCTGAAGCGGAAGAATTTACTGAACATATCAAGCATCTACATGAGGAGGTTCAGGCACACATTACCAAGATGAATCAAGAGTACAAATCTAGGGCTGATCAAAGGAGAAGACATAAGGAATTCCAAGTAGGGGATCTAGTCATGGTGCACTTATGAAAAGAAAGATTTCCAGCCGGTACTTACAACAAGCTGAAAATGAAGAAATTTGGCCCCTACAAAATTTTGAAGAAACATGACTTAGGAAATGCATATGAAGTGGAGCTGGCAGATGGTATTCACATTTCTCCCATTTTCAACATTACAGATTTAACAAAGTATCATGATGATGGTGCAGATGAGGATCTGGGTTGCAGATGAGGAGCTGGTGTTAGAGCCGTGTCCAATTCTTGTTTTTAAGAAGGAGGAGATAGAAGACATTCTAGATCATCGTGTGGGTAGGAGTACGAGAAACAAGCAGTATGAAGAGTATTTGGTCAAATAGAAAGGATGACCGATTGAGGACTCAACTTGGATTTCAGCAGCTGAGGTTTCCCATTTGGGATTTCCTCTACCATTCATAAAGTGACAGGGTCACTTTTCAATCTACCCTGGGTGTCTGATGCAGGAGCATCTAGAGGTATAAGGGCAATCTTGTGTCACCCAAAAAAATATACTTAGACTTAGTTTCTGTTTCATGTGTTTTCATTTTTGGATACCCATTTGGGTCAAATAAAGGTTCCAACTCTCACAGTTCCACTATCAATGTGCTAAAAAATCTTGAAAAAATAGGAGCATGTAATTGGGCCATCATTTTGGTAAACTAGAAGGTGTGAATTGGCCAGATGAATGTAATTGTGATTTAGAACAATCTAGAAAAAGAATCAGGTCAAAAGGCCCCACGGTTTGAAAGTTATTGCAATTTTTTGGGTTTTGGAGACCTCTTAAGAATGCTCAAAAGTCAAGTTAGGGGCATTAAATGACCTCGAAAAGGGCCAAAAATGGGGGATGAGCGAAGCCTGTCCATAGGGCTATAGAGCACTTGGAGAGCTTTTTGAAAATGTAAACGGTTCATCAATCGGAGCTACAGTTCAAAAGTTATGCCTCCCGAAAGTTCGGTTATCGTTTCTGGATTCTTCTAGATTTGCGCCGACTTCTAACGCAGCTTCTGGAGCCTTCTATTTGGTCGGTGGATGCCTACTAGCACTTTCTAGAATGTATCCCTAGTCCTTAACCCTCCGGGGTCTATTTAAGGAGATTTTTGGCATTGTAAAAGGCAGTTCGAAGTGGAGTTTGAGAGGAGGTATTGAAAGGAGAAATTATCTCCACATTTATGCTATTGTAAGCCCTTAGGACATGTTTTGAAGTTTATTTTCTCTATACTGAATGTACTAGCTTATTTTTAAGTTAATACAATTTCCTTTTTTCTGTTGTGTCCATTTTGTTCTTGGGTTGTGTCCCCATCAAGTGGTATCAGAGCTGGTTTTCCTGAGTATGTAGACAGAGCACCGACTGTGAGGCAGTTTGCACCAGGACTATGTGGTTGTGGGTTTGAGTTAGAAAGATGCCTCCATGAAGAGAGTGTGGCGGAAGGGCCAGAGCTATTAATCCTGAGGAGGTTAGAGCCCTCCAAAGGCAGGTACAAGCATTGTAGGAGGAGCTCCGTAGAGGAACAATTGTGGCCGCAGGTGATGAAAGTGAAGATAACAATGAAGAAGACGAAATTGGACCAGAACGGAAATTTGATGGGGAAGTTCTGAATCATGCAGAGGAAAGGCTTTTTAGGGCCATTACTAAGTTTGGGAAAAGACCTACAATTGAAGTGGGTGTATTTTCAGGAAATTTGAAACCAGATGAGTTGATCGATTGGATCAACGAACTGGAAGAATACTTTGAGTATGAGGATATCAGGGACCCAAATAGGGTTAATTTTGTGAAGACCAAACTGAAAGGCGATGCGAAAATCTGGTGGCAAGAGGTTCAATTGGAAAGAAACAGATGAGGAAAGCAGAAGATCACAAGATGGGTTCGCATGGTGGACAAATTGAAGAAGCAGTTCATTCTTATGGACTACGAGCTTGATTTGTTTAAGAAGATGCATGGGTTAAAGCAAGCGGGAAGATCAGTCCAAGAATATATAGAGGAATTTTAACGGCTCTTGATTAGAGTGGGGCATGCAAAAGCAAATATGAAGGTTGCTCGTTATATCAATGGGTTGCGACCTAGCATCCAGGAGGAATTAAGTCTGGTAAGGATGATCAGCATTGAAGAGGCATACCAGTTTGCCCTACGAGTTGAAGAGAAGCTGAATAAAAGGTTTGAAGGAAGACAAAGAGGGTGCAGTCAAGGAGGAAGGGGAAGCGGTAGATCATCTGGAGGCCGCAATGAAACCCAAAAGAAAAATGAAGATGTGGGTACTTGTAGGAACCAGAGGGATGAGGGTTTCAACCACTCCCATGATCAAGGCTTTGGATATCAGAGAGGAAGAGGTAGAGGACATGCAAAAGGAAGAGGAGGCTTTCGTGGTACCTGTTTCCATTGCAATGAAGAAGGTCATCGTGCCTTTGAATGCCCTCAACAACAAGGAAGGACAGATAGGAGAGTTGAGGGCCAAGCTAGTGTTGCTCATGTGGATGAAGATGCACAATCATCACATTGAGAGGATGCAGAAAGAGGAGAGACCTTGGTAAATGAAAAGAGTCCTACTAAGTGGTGAGATTAAACCAGGACAACGGAGGAGTTTGTTCCGTACCAGATGCAAGTCTGAGGATAAATGTTGTGACGTGATCATTGATGGTGGTAGCACTGATAACTTGGTATCAGAAGAGATGGTCTCTAAGCTAAAGCTCAAGAGGGAGAAACATCCCCAGCCCTATCGGATTGCTTGGGTAAAAGATGATCATAAGGTCCTGGTAAGTGAACAATGTTTAGTAAAATTCAAAATTGGGGGTTACCATGATGAAGTTCTCTATGATGTTACTCTGATGGATGTTTTCCATCTATTTTTGGGTAGACCATGGCAGTTTGATAGGCATGCAATACATGATGGTCATGCAAACACATACTCTCTAACAAAGGTTGGAGTTCGCCACAAATTGAAGCCCATGAAAAAGGAAGGTGAAAAGGTATGTAGCAGTGCTATGATTTGTCTTGTTGATAGAAGGATGTTTTTAGATGGCATGAAACATCAGCATATGTGCTATGCTTTGATTCCTAGGAAAGATAAAGAAGGTAGTAGTGAAATACCACTTGAAGTTTAAAATTTACTAGGGGAATTTGGAGATATTATCTCTGATAATGTTCCAGATGGATTGCCACCAGTAAGGCAAATCAGTCATCAGGTAGATCTGATTCCAGGAGCTAGTTTTCCTAACAAGGCTGCTCACAGGATGACTCCTACTGAAACAGAGGAGCTAAATAGACAGGTTCAGGAGCTGTTGAGGAAGGGCTTGATTCAAGAGAGCCTGAGTCCATGTGCAGTACCTGCAATACTCGCACCAAAGAAGCATGGAGAGTGGAGGATGTGTATAGATTCTCGAGCTATAAATAGGATAACCATCAAGTAGCGGTTTCCTTTGCCAGGGATGGATGATCTTATGAACTGCTTGACTGGAGCTCAGTACTTCACAAAGATAGATGTCAAGAGTGGCTATCATTAGATACGGATTCGAGAAGGAGATGAGTGGAAAATAGCCTTCAAGAGCAAGGAGGGTCTTTATGAGTGATTAGTCATGCCCTTTGGATTGATGAATGCCCCAAGCACCTTCATGCGGCTCATGAATGAGGTACTTAAGAAGTTCTTGGGAAAATTTGTTATTGTCTATTTGGATGATATTTTAATTTTCAGCAAGACTTTGGAAGAACATTTATTGCATATGCGTAGTGTCCTTGAAAGGCTAAGAGAAGAGAAACTGTTAATTAATCTGAAGAAGTGTATCTTTGCAAAAAGGGAGTTAGTCTATTTGGGGTTTGTTAAATCACCTGAAGGTCTCAAAATGGATCCAAAGAAGGTAAAAGCCATCTTGGAATGGCCTACTCCAAGGTCTGCTACTGAGGTAAGATCATTTCATGGTCTGGTTAGTTTTTACAGGAAGTTTATTAAGAATTTCAGTGGCATATGTGCACCCCTAACTGATACAATAATAGGGGATAGAAAAGAGTTCAAATGGACTGCAGCAGCTGCGAGAAGTTTTGAATTGCTGAAGAAAAAGGTAACAAAACAACCTATGTTGGCACTTCCAAATTTTAGAAAGGTTTTCCAAGTGGATTGTGATGCCAGTGGCAGCGCTATTGGGGCTGTATTAAGCCAAGAAGGTAAGCCTATTGCATATTTTAGTGAAAAATTGAATGATGCAAAGAAGAAGTATTTTGTTTATGATCAAGAGTTCTATGCAATAGTTCAGGCCTTAAAGAAATGGAGGCATTATTTATTGCCAAAGGAATTTTTTTTGTATACTGATCATCAGGCATTAAAGTACCTAAATAGCCAAGGTAAATTGAATCAGAGGCATATGAAGTGGGTAGAGTTCTTGCAGAGCTATACATTTGTGTTGAAGCATAGAAGTGGAAAGTCTAACAGGGTTGCAGATGCACTAAGTAGGAGACAGTTGTTGCTTACAGTAATGCAGGTTGAAGTAGTTGGGTTTGATGAACTCAACAAATTGTACCCCAAGGATCCTGATTTTGCTGGAGCATGGAAAGCTTGTAAAGAACCTGTTGTTGTAGATAGAACCAAGTGGTTAGACTATTTGATTTAGGATAGCATGTTGTTCAAGGGTATTCAATTGTGCATTCCAAGGAGTTCCATGATGGAAAATCTGATTAAGGAGAAACACAGTTTCTTAGAGAACATTATTTTTGGCCTCAAATTTCACAGGATGTGAAGAAGTTTGTACAGAGTTGCTAGGTTTGTCAAGTTGCCAAGGGGTTTAGTCACAATACTGGCCTATATCAGCCATTGCCTATTCCATCAAGGCCATGGGAGGACATAAGTATGGATTTTGTTCTTGGATTTCCAAGGACACAAAGGGGTAATGACTCAGTATTCGTGGTGGTTGATAGGTTCTCCAAAATGGCACATTTCATTCCATGCCACAAAACTCATGATGTTATCCATATTGCAGACTTATTTTTCAAAGATGTGGTAAGACTACATGGTCTTCCAAGGAGTATAGTTTCTAATAGAGATACTAAATTTGTGGGGTATTTCTGGAGGACATTGTGGAAAAAGTTGAGAACAGACTTGAAATTTAGTTCCACGCATCACCCGTAGACTGACGACCAAACAGAAGTGGTAAATAGAAGTCTCGGCAATTTACTAAGATGTTTAGTTGGGGATAAGCCCAAGGGATGGGATTTGATTCTACCACAAGCAAAGTGTGCTTACAATAACTCTATAAATAGGAGTACTAGAAAATCACCATTCCAAATTGTATATGGAAATAGCCCAAGGACTGCACCAGAATTGAGGAAGATAGAGCAAGGGGAGAGGACAAGTGCTGAAGCAAAAGAATTTTTTGAACATATCAAGCGTCTACATGAGGAGGTTCAGGTACACATTACAAAGATGAATCAAGAGTATAAAGCTAGGGCTGATCAAAGGAGAAGACATAAGGAATTCCAAGTAGGGGATCTAATCATGGTGCACTTACGAAAAGAAAGATTTCCAACCGGTACTTACAACAAGCTAAAAATGAAGAAGTTTGGCCCCTGCAAAATTTTGAAGAAACATGACTCAAGAAATGCATATGAATTGGAGCTTCCAGATGGTATTCACATTTTTCCCATTTTCAACATTGCAGATTTAACAGAGTATCATGATGATGGTGCAGATGAGGAGCTGGTGTTAGAGCCATGTCCAATTCCTGTTTCTAAGGAGGAGATAGAAGACATTCTGGATCATTGTGTGGGTGGTAGTACGAGAAACAAGCAGTATGAAGAGTATTTGGTCAAATGGAAAGGACGACCGATCGAGGACTCAACTTGGATTTCAGCAGCTGAGGTTTCCCATTTGGGATTTCCTCTACCATTCATAAAGTGACAGGGTCACTTTTCAATCTACCCTGGGTGTCTGATGCAGGAGCATCCAGAGGTATAAGGGCAATCCTGTGTCACCCAAAAAAATATACTTAGACTTATTTTCTGTTTCATGTGTTTTCATTTTTGGATACCCATTTGGGTCAAATAAAGGTTCCAACTCTCACAATTCCACTATCAGTGTGCTAGAAAATCTCAAAAAAATAGGAGCATGTAATTGGGCCATCATTTTGGTAACCTAGAAGGTGTGAATTGGCCAGATGAATGTAATTGTGATTTAGAACATTCCAGAAAAAGAATCAGGTCAAAAGGCACCACGGTTTGAAAGTTATTACAGTTTTTCGAGTTTTGGAGACCTCTTAAGAATGCTTCAAAGTCAAGTTAGGGGCATCAAATGACCTCGAAAAGGGCCAAAAAATGGGGGACGAGTGAAGCCCATCCATGGGGCTATAGAGCACTTCAAGAGCTTTCCGAAAATGTAAACGGTTCGTCAATCAGAGCTACGGTTCAAAAGTTATTCCTCCCAAAAGTTCGGTTACCGTTTCTGGATTCTTCTAGATTTGCGTCAACTTCTAACGCAGCTTCTAGAGCCTTCTATTTGGTTGGTGGATGCCTACTAGAACATTCTAGAATTTATCCCTATTCCTTAACCCTTCGGGGTCTATTTAAGGAGATTATTGGCATTGTAAAAGGTAGTTTGAAGTGGAGTTTGAGAGGAGGTACTGAAAGGAGAAATTATCTCCACATTTATGCTATTGTAAGCCCTTAGGGGATGTTTTGAAGTTTATTTTCTCTATACTGAATGTAATAGCTTATTTTTCAGTTAATACAATTTCACTTTTTCTGTTGTGTCCATTCTGTTCTTGGGTTGTGTCCCCATCAAGTGGTATCAGAGCAGATTTTCCTGAGTATGTAGACAGAGTGTCGACTGTGAGGCAGTTTGCACCAGGACTGTGTGGTTGTGGGTTTGAGTTAGAAAGATGCCTCCATGAAAAGAGTGTGGCGAAAGGGCCAGAGCTATTAATCCTAAGGAGGTTAGAGCCCTCCAAAGGCAGGTACAAGCATTGCAGGAGGAGCTCTGTAGAGGAACAATTGTGGCCGCAGGTGATGAAAGTGAAGATGACAACGAAGAAGACGAAATTGGACCAGAAGGGGAATTTGATGGGGAAGTTCTGAATCATGCAGAGGAAAGGCTTTTTAGGGCCATTACTAAGTTTGGGAAAAGACCTACAATTGAAGTGGGTGTATTTTTAGGAAATTTGAAACCAGATGAGTTGATCGATTGGATCAACGAACTGGAAGAATACTTTGAGTATGAGGATATCAAGGACCCAGATAGGGTTAAGTTTGGAAAGGCCAAACTGAAAGGCCATTCGAAAATCTTGTGGGAAGAGGGTCAATTCGAAAGAAACAGAAGAGGAAAGGAGAAGATCACAAGATGGGATCGCACGGTGGACAAATTGAAGAAGTAGTTCATTCCTATGGACTACGAGCTTGATTTGTTTAAGAAGATGCATGGGTTAAAGCAAGCAGGAAGATCAGTCCAAGAATATATAGAGGAATTTTATTGACTCTTGATTAGAGTGGGGCATGCAGAAGAAAATAAGGAGAAGGTTGCTCGTTATATCAGTGGGTTGCAACCTAGCATCCAGGAGGAATTAAGTCTAGTAAGAATGACCAGCGTTGAAGAGGCATACCAGTTTGCCCTACGAGTTAAAGAGAAGTTGATTAAAAGGTTTGAAGGAAGACAAAGAGGGCACGGTCAACGAGGAAGGGGAAGCGGTAGATCATCTGGAGGCCGCAATGAATCCCAAAAGAAAAATGAAGATGTAGGTACTAGCAGGAACCAGAGGAATGAGGGTTTCAACCGCTCCCATGATCAAGACTTTGGAAATCAGAGAGGAAGAGGTAGAGGACATGGACAAGGAAGAGGAGCCTTCTGTGGTACCTATTTCCATTGCAATGAACAAGGTCATCATGCCTTTGAATGCCCTCAATGACAAGGAAGGACAGATAGGAGAGCTGAGGGCCAAGCTAGGGTTACTCATGTGGATTAAGATGCACAATCATCACATTCAGAGGATGCAGAAAGAGGAGAGACCTTGGTAAATGAAAGAGTCCTACTAAGTGGTGAGATTGAACCAGAACAATGGAGGAGTTTGTTCTGTACCAGATGCAAGTGTGAGGATAAATGTTGTAACGTGATCATTGATGGTGGTAGCACTGATAATTTGGTATCAGAAGAGATAGTCTCTAAGTTGAAGCTCAAGAGGGAGAAACATCCCCAGCCCTATCAGATTGCTTGGGTAAAAGATGATCATAAGGTCCTAGTAAGTGAACAATGTTTAGTAAAATTCAAAATTGGGGGTTACCATGATGAAGTTCTCTGTGATGTCATTCCGATGGATGTTTGCCATCTATTGTTGGGTAGACCATGGCAGTTTGATAGGCATGCAATACATGATGGTCATGCAAACACATACTCTCTAACAAAGGATGGAGTTCGCCACAAATTGAAGCCCATGAAAAAGGAAGGTGAAAAGGTATGTAGTAGTGCTAGGATTTGTCTTGTTGATAGAAGGATGTTTTTAGATGGCATGAAACATCAGCATATGTGCTATGCTTTGATTCCTAGGAAAGATAAAGAAGGTAGTAGTGAAATACCACTTGAAGTTTCAGATTTACTAGGAAAATTTGGAGATATTATCTCTGATAATTTTTGAGATGGATTGCCACTAGTAAGGCAAATCAGTCATCAGATAGATCTGATTCCAAGAGCTAGTTTGCCTAACAAGGCTGCTCACAGGATGACTCCTACTAAAGCAGAGGTGCTAAATAGACAGGTTCAGGAGCTATTGAGGAAGGGCTTGATTCGAGAGAGCGTGAGTCCATGTGCAGTACCTGCAGTACTCGTACCAAAGAAGGATGGAGAGTGGAGGATGTGTACAGATTCTCGAGCTATAAATAGGATAACCATCAAGTACCTATTTCCTTTGCCAAGGATGGATGATCTTATGGACTGCTTGAGTGGAGCTCAGTACTTCACAAAGATAGATCTCAAGAGTGGCTATCATCAAATACGGATTCGAGAAGGAGATGAGTGGAAAACAACCTTCAAGACCAAGGAGGGTCTTTATGAGTGGTTAGTCATGCCCTTTGGATTGACGAATGCCCCAAGCACCTTCATGCGGCTCATGAATGAGGTACTTAAAAAGTTCTTGGGAAAAAATTTTATTGTCTATTTGGATGATATTTTAATTTTCAGCAAGACTTTGGAAGAACATTTACTGCATATGTGTAGTGTCCTTGAAAGGCTAAGGGAAGAGAAACTGTTAATTAATCTGAAGAAGTGTATCTTTGCAAAAAGGGAGTTAGTCTATTTGGGGTTTGTTATATCACCTGAAGGTCTCAAAATGGATCCAGAGAAGGTAAAAGCCATCTTGGAATGGCCTACTCCAAGGTCTGCTACTGAGGTAAGATCATTTCATGGTCTGGTTAGTTTTTACAGGAAGTTTATTAAGAATTTTAGTGGCATATGTGCACCCCTAACTGATACAATAATAGGGGATAGAAAAGAGTTCAAATGGACTGCAGCAGCTGCGAGAAGTTTTGAATTGCTGAAGAAGAAGGTAACAAAACAACCTGTGTTGGCACTTCTAGATTTTAGAAAGGTTTTCCAGGTGGATTGTGATGCCAGTGGCAGTGCTATTGGGGTTGTATTAAGCCAAGAAGGTAAGCCTATTGCATATTTTAGTGAAAAATTGAATGAAGCAAAGAAGAAGTATTATGTTTATGATCAAGAGTTCTATGCAATAGTTCAGGCCTTAAAGAAATGGAGGCATTATTTATTGCTAAAGGAATTTGTTTTGTATACTGATCATCAGGCATTACAATACCTAAATAGCCAAGGTAAATTGAATCAGAGGCATATGAAGTGGGTAGAGTTCTTGCAGAGCTATACATTTGTGTTGAAACATAGCAGTGGAAAATCTAACAGGGTTGTAGATGCACTAAGTAGGAGATAGTTGTTGCTTACAGTAATGCAGGTTGAAGTAGTTGGGTTTGATGAACTCAACAAATTGTACCCCAAGGATCATGATTTTGCTGAAGCATGGAAAGCTTGTAAAGAACCTATTGTTGTAGATAGAACTAAGTGGTTAGACTATTTGATTCAGGATGGCATGTTGTTCAAGGGTAGTCAATTATGCATTCCAAGGAGTTCCATGAGGGAAAATCTGATTAAGGAGAAACACAGTGGAGGGATGGCAGGACATTTTGGTTGAGATAAGACCATTGCCATTCTTCGAGAACATTATTTTTGGCCTCAAATTTCATAGGATGTGAAGAAGTTTGTACAGAGTTGCCAGGTTTGTCAAGTTGCTAAGGGGTTTAGTCACAATACTGGCCTATATCAGCCATTGCATGTTCCATCAAGGCCATGGGAGGACATAAGTATGGATTTTGTTCTTGGATTTCCAAGGACACAAAGGGGTAATGACTCAGTATTCGTGGTGGTTGATAGGTTCTCAAAAATGGCACATTTCATTCCATGCCACAAAACTCATGATGTTGTCCATATTGCAGACTTGTTTTTCAAAGAGGTGGTAAGACTACATGGTCTTCCAAGGAGTATAGTTTCTAATAGAGATACTAAATTTGTGGGATATTTCTGGAGGACATTGTGGAAAAAGTTGAGAACAGACTTGAAATTCAGTTCCACACATCACCCGCAAACTAACGACCAAACAGAAGTGGTAAATAGAAGTCTCGACAATTTGCTGAGATGTTTAGTTGGGGATAAGCCCAAGGGATGGGATTTGATTCTACCACAAGCAGAGTTTTCTTACAATAACTCTATAAATAGGAGTACTAGAAAATCACCATTCCAAATTGTATATGGGAATAGCCCAAGGACTGCACCAAAATTGAGGAAGATAGAGCAAGGGGAGAGGACAAGTGCTGAAGTGGAAGAATTTACTGAACATATCAAGCGTCTACATGAGGAGGTTCAGGCACACATTACCAAGATGAATCAAGAGTATAAAGCTAGGGCTGATCAAAGGAGAAGACATAAGGAATTTCAAGTAGGGGATCTAGTCATGGTGCACTTACGAAAATAAAGATTTCCAGTCGGTACTTACAACAAGCTGAAAATGAAGAAATTTGGCCCCTGCAAAATTTTGAAGAAACATGACTCAGGAAATGCATATGAAGTGGAGCTGGCAGATGGTATTCACATTTCTCCCATTTTCAACATTGCAGATTTAACAAAGTATCATGATGATGGTCCAAATGAGGAGCTGGTGTTAGAGCCATGTCCAATTCCTATTTCTAAGAAGGAGGAGATAGAAGACATTCTAGATCATCGTGTGGGTAGGAGTACCAGAAACAAGCAGTATGAAGAGTATTTGGTCAAATGGAAAGGACGACCGATTGAGGACTCAACTTGGATTTCTGCAGCTGAGGTTTCCCATTTGGGATTTTCTCTACCATTCATAAAGTGACAGGGTCACTTTTCAATCTACCCTGGGTGTCTGATGCAGGAGCATCCAGAGGTATAAGGGCAATCCTGTGTCACCCAAAAAAGTATACTTAGACTTAGTTTCTGTTTCATGTGTTTTCATTTTTGGATACCCATTTTGGTCAAATAAAGGTTCCAACTCTCACAGTTCCACTATCAGTGCACTAGAAAATCTCAAAAAAATAGGATCATGTAATTGGGCCATCATTTTGGTAAACTAGAAGGTGTGAATTGGCTAGATGAATGTAATTGTGATCTAGAACATTCCAGAAAAAGAATCAGGTCAAAAGGCCCCACGGTTTGAAAGTTATTGCAGTTTTTCGAGTTTTGGAGACCTCCTAAGAATTCTTCAAAGTCAAGTTAGGGGAATTAAATGACCTCAAAAAGGGCCAAAAAATGGGGGACGAGCAAAGCCTTTCCATAGGGCTATAGAGAACTTCAAGAGCTTTTCAAAAATGTAAACGGTTCGTCAATCGGAGCTACAGTTCAAAAGTTATGCCTCTCGGAAGTTCAGTTACCATTTCTGGATTCTTCTAGATTTGCGCCGACTTCTAATGCAACTTCTGGAGCCTTCTATTTGGTCGGTGGATGCCTACTAGCACTTTCTAGAATGTATCCCTAGTCCTTAACCCTCTGGGGTCTATTTAAGGAGATTCTTGGCATTGTAAAAGGCAGTTCGGAGTGGAGTTTGAGAGGAGGTACTGAAAGGAGAAATTATCTCCACATTTATGCTATTGTAAGCCCTTAGGGCATGTTTTGAAGTTTATTTTCTCTATCCTGAATTTACTAGCTTATTTTTCAGTTAATACAATTTCCCTTTTTCTGTTGTGTCCATTCTGTTCTTGGGTTGTGTCCCCATCATTGTGGGAAGTCTTCTTTATCTCACTCATTCTCATCCAGATATATCATATATTGGAAAGCTGCCAAGTGCATCCTTCGTTATGTTCAAGGAACTATTAGCTATGGGATTCATTATTCAGCTAGATGTTTTTGGATCTCATTGATTATTTTTATTCTGATTGGGCTTGTGATAACATTGATCGCAAGTATACTTTAGGATATGTTCTCAATTTGGGTTTTGGTACCATCTGTTGGTCAAGCAAAAAGTAATCTTTTATTGCTCTCTCATCTACAAAGGCTTAATATAGAGGGGTTCCATTCATACTATTTGGCTGCAAAAATTTCTCACTGAGTTAGGAATCTCATTTCATCAGTCGACCATCATTTGGTGTGACAATAAAAGTACATTGAAGGTTTGTAAAGATCCAATACAACAACAACGGAGAAAGCACATCGAGATCCATATGCACTTCATCCAATATCTCATCCATGATGGCACATTGATTTGTAGTATTGTCCAACATCTCATCAGAATACTGACATCTTTACGAAGACATTCACAAACCACAAGTTTCAGTTTTTCCAAGATCTTCTCAGGGTGAAAGATGTTATAGCATAGTAATTTTCTTATCTTGTTAGCATCTATTTTGAGGGGGGGGTGTTCGAAATTTGGTCAATGCTCCCCTCGGGACTCGTGACAAGGTCTTAACCGCCTCCTATGTATTATAAGTTGAGTGGTTGTATCGGGCATTGATAGATCGATCTTTTGGTGCAACGACAACCCCACTCTAACAAGTGGTATCAAAGGTTGGTCACTGGTTCAAATCCTCAAACCCTAAAGTAATGCTGAGGGGGAGATTGTTAGAAATTTTGTAATGACCCTTTTTTAGATGTACTTCAATTTTCTCTTAGTCACCAATTTTAGTTACTTCCAATACATGATCTCTACTTGTATATATATTAAATTAATACTTATCCACTAAGGTTTCCAAATCTCTTGAATATAATGAGTGATGGTTTCATATATAGAGTTGCATAATTAAGAATATAATCTTTCCCAATAATATGTTAGTTTATGCTACTCTTTTGTTGTGGGTTTATTTTCCTTGTTGTAAATCAAACTTACAAATCTATTATTATACCCTCTTTATCGATGGGTCCTTTATAACATTGGCATCATTAAATATACGTCGGTCTTGCAAATGGTTTGTGCAGTATTAAATATGCTCTCTCCTTTTTAATTCCACGTTCGCTCATGCAACCTAGTGGGGACGCGTCTACCGTACTTTGTCAAGTTAATAGGATACCTGACGTCTATTGATATCCCTCCAATGTGGCTCGGTAGTCGACCCTTAGTACGGATCCTACTCAATGTGGCTTCTGATGTAGTCCTTGTTCAATGTAGCTTTTCAAAATATGTATCTTCTGCTACGTGGTTCCGTGCACGTTAATGTGTTTGTTCCACACTTTCCTTGGATGTAAGCCTTTTATTCTACGTAAACTTGATGACGCCCTTCGTACCACATTCCACATCCTTCAATATGATTCTGTGGTTGGAATATTCAGATTTTTGTGGGCAACGGCTATCCAGGCAGGAGGATCGACTACCTGGATCGCCGAGCTCCTCAACCGCCATGCTCGTTCCTGCCACGCCGTGGCCCTCCACTAACAGTCACGTGAGCATGTGAAATGGAAGCCCAACTTGGTCTAGGCTGATTAGTAGGTGTAGGTTAGGAAGGGTTAAGGGGTAGTTAGTAATCATTAGTTAGAAAATTAATAAGTTGTGATAATGGTTAGTACTTTATTGTTAATTTAGTTTGGTATTTGGTAAATTATGTTCAATGGAAATGGAAAAGCCAAGTTCAAGAAGGACAAAACAATGGAAATGCCATGTTCAAGAAGGTAAAAATTAGAACAATGAAGCACCTTTAATGTTTGTAGAATTTACATAATTTTTTATTATATCTTTATTTGTTAAATTTTATGATTTGTTTCAATCAAAATTTTTATCTATCACAATTATTTCAATTAAATTAATACTAATTATATATTTCACAAATAAATAGATAAGAATAATTTTTAATTAAACTTTTTAATATTATCTATATAATTTAATAAATACACCATTTAAAACTTTTTTTAAAAAATTAAAATACTTAAAAGTTCACACATAAAAATGAAAATAATTACTTATTAATTATATATATGATTATTAATTAAAATATTTGAACCATTCCAAAATAAATTTAAAATTTAGAAAAAAAAAAAAAAAAAATCTTTTAGTGTAATTGAAAAATGATTAGATAAATTTTTAATACTTTATTATAAATTTTGCTAGTGTTAAACAAAATTATTGATTTATTTAGCTAGCAAAATTTATAATAAAGTATTAAAAACGTTTTCTTTTTAACAAGATTAAAAAAAATAAAAATTGAATGTACTGTTTTATTAAATAGTATTAAATATAAAAAATAATAAGTTCTTGGTAACTTGCGAGGTCTTGGTAACAACGCAATGGTAACTTGTGAGCCTCTCATGTGGGAGGTCTTGGGTTCGAATCTACCTTCGCTTAACATATAATAATAATTAATTCCAACAAATAATAATAATTAATCTCTAGGCTTCGGCTGTTTACTGATCAAAAAAAAAAATTAAGATATTTAAAATAAAAAATAATAATAATAATCTTTATTTTTATTTTTATTAAACATTCTATATTTTTTTGAAACTATACAATAAATTTATTATTTCAATAAATACAAATGTTATTTCAATAAATACAAGTGTTATTTTGAATAAATACGATTAATACAAATGTTTCAATAAATACAAAATAAATTAACCCTGTCAGTGAAACCCTCACTATGGAAGAAGCCAGAGACCTAATACAAAGGAGTGGTATGATTGTCTTCCCAAGATAGGATATCAGCTCCTCTTTCTACTAGACCAGATGAGGAGACAAGACAAATCAATCTCCTTTGAAGATGAAAATTAGCTTGGAGAACTAAGAGGGGCAGGATACAACACTAATGCTCAAACAATGGCTATATGGAGTTTAGCTCTAGAGCATGAAAAGCCTACCCTTATGGAAATCAAAGAGTCCCCTAGGGGAAATGTTATATTTTGGAATGCGCACTCCACCTCCAGTAGATAGATATATGGTTCATGCAAACTTCAATAGCACTGTTGGGTAAGAACAAGATTCCAAATTATATCACATAAGACTGCAGAGTCAGTATTCCATCCTATTGCATGGGTTTGAAACCCTAGGTTCCAGTACTACAGAAACACCTAGGTCGGGATATAAGAATTAGATGATTATATTGAATAAGTTATGGAAAGATGATAACATGATAATGATAGTCTTCGAGTCACAAGGTTTAGTTTTCATAAGGTTTGATTGATATGTTTCACTTTCTGACTTGTTTTTGGAAGAACACCACATTATTGGCACATCCAGAATTTTAACATATTTAACGGTTAAGCCAACCTTAATTACATTTCATTATGTACAACATTTTATTTGATCAATAACGTAAGTTCCATTAGGTTGATATGATACCTAATATTCATTTCATTATACTAGGTTAATCTTTAGGAGAGTCAAATTTTGCATCTCAAGGTTAATCCATCATAACATACTAATACTTAATTTTGGTTATCATCATAACCTATTTAGAACTAATTTAAAACATTAAATATCTAACCCAAATCTACTTACGACTTACAATTGATCTTTAATAGAATCCGACTCATCTTATCAAATTATCAATTAATAATTTACATTATACAACTTGAAACCACAAAAAACATCTTCCTTCTCCTAGAACTATTCAACTCTAACACGTGACCCCTTCTATAACTAAAACCCATTATTAAGTCCATGAACATTGCTAAAATAAATCCCCTAGCAAAATTATATATATATTCAATAATATTCTACCATGGGTAGAAATCTTAAATCATATCATTAATATCCTAACTACATATTCTTGGTTCCTATACTTAACCATTAAAAACAAAATCGATTAGGATAACTTGATATTTATAAAATAGTTTAAAATTTTAATCAAATTAAAAAAATCAAATCATATAATATTACTCCAAATCTAACCATCTAAACACTATCAACTAAGTCCTAACTACTCATTACTGACTATAATAAAATCTCTAAGTATGTACACCTTACTAACATTAGTAAATCCTAAACATATACTAACTAAATCAATAATATACTAAACTGAATCAATACTATAGTAAACATAATTTACCAAATACCAAACTAAATTAACAATAAAGTACTAACCATTATCACAACTTATTAATTTTCTAACTAATGGTTACTAACTACCCCTTAACCCTTCCTAACCTACACCTACTAATCAGCCTAGACCAAGTTGGGCTTCCATTTCACATGCTCACGTGACTGTCAGTGGAGGGCTACGGCGTGGCAGGAATGAGCATGGCGGTCGAGGAGCTTGGCGATCCAGGCAATCGATCCCCCTGCCTGGATAGTCGATGCCATTTTTGTGTGTGTCCCCCTACTTCCTCCTCACTGCTCTATATTTATACGTGTGCCTTCTATACTCGATGTGGCGTGACCCTTGCATGTGTGGTGATTGATTTAATATCTTGTTAATTGCTAGATTATGGATCAAGTTTTAAGTTTATAAATGTTTATTGAATATAAATGTTATTAATGTGTATTATTAATGATGTTATAATGCTAATATAAATTTATATTGTCATCAAATAATTAATAGGATAGCTAGATTATAAATATTTATCTTTTGTGAAGATAGGGTATATTTTTATTATATAATTTTATTCAATGTGCTTTGTAATAGTAATTTATGTATATTGAATAATTGATATATTTTTATAGGGTTTTTGTTACTATTGAATATGTTGTATAATATTATATGTTATTATAAATAACTTATTATGAATGGTAATTTATACTATTATAAACAATTAAGTAGAGTTATTATAATAATAATAATTCATATTATTAAAATTAGATCATAGATATTTATTTACATCAATATTTTTTTCTTTGGGAAATAATCAATAATAGTATATGAATTATTATTAAATCTTATCTAATTATAATGATAGGATTCTCTTTGGGAGGGGTCATGACAAATTTGTTCAGCACACCCCTCGGGATTCGTGACAAGGGCTTAACCGCCTCCGGTGTACTATAAGTTGAGTGGTTGTATTGGGCATTGATAAAGCAGTCTTTTGGTGCAACGGCAACCCTATTCTAACAAGGGTTTCTTCCCAATGGATTTTCCTTCTTTCCCCGTTTTCTTCTCAAGCTAGGTAGATAGCATTAAGGGCCGTTGTTAATGGTTAATTCAAACTACACTGCCCATTTATTTGGGATCACTGCTTGGTGGTTAATTCAAACTCCAAGTTTTCCATAAAACCTTCAAATTATAATGCATTAATTTTGGATCATTGTTGTAGCTCTGTTTGATCCAAATTTTATGCCCACACTGATGTTGTCCATGAAGCCAATTCCATTATTCCCAGCCTTGGTTATGGCTGCCTACACAAGAGTAAGTAGATTATCACAATTCAAGAAATCAATTGCTATTATTTTTAGATTGATTGTTTAACTTTTTTTTCATCAATGTTTTGGATCACACTTTTTGATCTATCATTAGGATCAACATTTCAAATCACACTCTGTGATCCACAAAGTCCAAACTTTACAACTCAACATACAAAATTTCTCTTCCATTTTCTAGAAGACTTGTAGTCTTTCACATTGCTTGGCACTATTCAATGTGTCAATCCTAACAAAATAAAACAATCATCTCTCTACAAAATTCCATTTTTATTTCATTTTAAAGTCAAAGATGTTTTCAAACCAACTCTGCTACGTATTCCTTTTTATATGCAAACTTTTAGATTTATATTACTTTTTAAGTTTTTACCAATAGGATCTATAGTTAATCTACATACAGATTGTCCATTCCTCTCTCTATTCCAACATGACTCTCTTGAGTGATTCTTTAACCTACAAATTAAAAAAGGGCGAAGCTATACACTCAATGTATAGCATTAAAATATTTTAAAATTACTAAGTGAGAGAGCAGTTGGAGGAAAGAAAGATCTCAACTATTCAATTTTTCTAGGCCCAACGAGACAACTAACATGATCTAACTATCAATATCATTATTAACTTTTCTGTTGAATTTCAAGATATAAATATAATCTTTAGAAAAGAAGTTGAGATACTGACTTGGTGGTCAACACCTCCTTGAAGATTCATATCATGGATCAGGTTAAATCTAGCACTTGTATCAAACATTAACAATTCAAGTTAGTGGCATAATCTTTAGAGAAGAAGTTGAGATAGCTGACTTGGTTGTCAGCACAACCTTGGAGATTAGTGCCGTGGATCGGGTTAAATCTAGCACTTGAATCAGACATTAAAAATTCAAGTTTTTGGTAAGACTGCATGTGCTTCTAACAAGTGGTATTAAAGCCTTGGGTCGTGAGTTTGATTCTTCCTTCAACAAGTGCTGAACTTCAATCATTCTGAAAGAAAGATTGTTGAGATTATTGACTTGGTGGTGAGCACCTCCTTGAAATTTTGTATTTCTAAGAGAAGCCCTACAAAAATTCCCTTCATGATTTCTGGACAAACAAGAATCAGACATGATGTATTTGTTCGTACTGAAAAGCCTAACATCTTCATTTTTCTTCATTTTTTCCTAGTCGGCTTGGAGAAGTTAAACCCGCTACAATATCTAAGCGCTTTCTTTGCATTCCCATTGGTCTTACATGTAGATTTTCCACTGGCTACTAGTGGCAGACATAATCTTGTGAGGTGCGCTCCAACTGTACAAGAGCATCTTCCTATCATTGGCTGAGGAAAAAGTAGCTACATCCTGTCTGTCCCATGGTCATAATCAGTCCAAGAAAAATTGTAAGATAGATAAAGAATGAATTCCTAACATTTTTTTTTAATCTTGTTCACACCCATAGACAGCAAGAACCGAAGAAAAATCTGCCGTGGCTTCTTATCCTTTTCCCATTCCGGGTCTTTCTTATTCTTTTCCTATCGTCCTTGAACAAGTAAGGAAAATGGTGGAAGATGAGCATGTGGTAGTAATTTGTCTAAGAAATGTAAGACTGTTACTTACGTTTTAATCCAAATATTAGCTATTGTTGTATCCTTCCTTTCATCAAATTCAGTAGTCTCTGCAATTAAAACGTTTCATACATTTTTGCAATTCTAGTCTTCTATTTCATGGCTTCCTCCTCCTCATCTCCTCTGAAAAGATCGATGGCAAGTCCTAAACTGTATGATGTATTCATCAGCCACAGCCCTGATGTCAAGGACACGCTCGCGAAACAACTGTATGAGCTTCTTCGGGAAAGAGGTTGTCGTGTATCTATGAACCTTGAAGAAATGGAAGGGGGAGATTCTATTCCTGTTGCCAATCGCAATTGCATATGCTCATCTACTGTGCAAATTGCTATATTTTCCAAAGGATATGCAGAGTCTTCATGTTGTTTAAATGAGCTTGTTCTTATATTAGAACAAACTGATGCCCTGTTTATTCCTATGTTCGACGACGTGAAACCTTGGGAGCTTCGTTACATCAACGAGAAATCTCAGTATACTTTAGCCTTCTCTGCTCATCAAAGTAATAGGACCAATCTTGATAGGCTGGATATTTGGAAGAAGGCCCTTGCATCTGCTGCAAACATATCTGGTTATGAGCGCAGCCAGCATCAAGAGTAAGATAACTGCCGTCTGCTTAGAATTTATCATGTTCTCACTTTTTTTTACACTATATGATATTCATTTTAGCTTAATAGAATGAATTTCTAAAGAGATCCTTGGTTTTGGATTTCAGAGATTTGTGTGAAGAGATTGTGTTCCGCGTGATGCAAGAAATGCAAAAGCGGGCACCTTTAGGTGTTGCCAAATACCCTATTGCACTTGATGAAATCGTCAAAGATTTTGAAATGTCTTGTCCACAGACAGCGGGATTGGTTGGCATCTTTGGATTGGGCGGTTCCGGCAAGACCACTCTGGCTAAAGAATTGTTTAACAGGCAGCGCGCAACTACAGAATTTGAGGCATCATCTTTGCTCTCTGATGTGAGAGAATCATATGCCAATCGTGAATTGCACTCCTTGCAAATCCAGCTCTTTAAGGATCTCTTCCATGAGGATGCACATTTTAACAATAGAGATGAAGGAACGGCGCGGCTGAAGTATCGGCTTGCAGGGGCAAGGGGTTGGCGGTTCCTGATAGTCCTAGATGATATCGATCAGCAAGAGCAGTTAGATGCCCTCTTACCTGAACTCCTAGGTATGCTGAGCTCTGGTAGCCTGGTTATTATTACAACCCGTGACCAAAGTGTGTTAATGGCTCTAGATGTTAGTACCCGTTACAAAATGAAGCCACTGGATAGGGCTCATGCTAAAGAGCTCTTCTGTAGCCATGCTTTTCCCACGCGGGATCCACCAACTACATATGAAAAATTGGTTGAAAGCTTTGTTGAATTTTGCGGAGGTTTACCCCTTTCACTTATAGTTTTGGGAGCCCATATTCGTGGGAGGGATGAGCATTACTGGAAGTCAGAGTTGGAAAAAGTGGAGAAGATTCCTTCCGAAGAAATAATAAAGAGACTTAAAATTAGCTTTGATGGTCTGGACGAAGAGGAAAAACAGATATTTGTAGATATTGCCTGTTTTTTCAATAAACACAAATATTTTGACATCCATCGATGGATCTATGCAAAGGAAACTTTTTCTAGCTCTTGGGACGATCCTTCAAGAATTCACATTAGTGCATTCGAAAGGGAGATGTCTTTTGGTGAAATTGTACCCTTATCGATCTGGAAGACATCCGGTTGGAGCGCTGAATATGCAATTCAAAACCTGCAAGATAAGTGTCTGATTGAAGTGAAGGTCGAAGATGTATATTGGTGGAGCATTGAAATGCACGATCACCTCCGCGATCTGGGACGACAAATGGCAGATGATATGGACCCTCCTCGGCTTTGGAAACCAGACACTCTAAGATCTATGGTCTACTTCTTTTCTACATTTTCAAAATTAGAATATTTCAGTTTGTATGTATATATGATTACTTTTCAGCCAACCACACAGTTAACCCTGATTTTTATGTGCAGGAAGCAAAAGGATTTAAACACATCTTAGAAGAAACAAAGTCCAGATGTTTCAATTCAATCTGGGATTCGTCCCTCGCAAGCACACTTATGTATTTTATCGGTAGTTTAAATGACTCTCCCGAGACTCAACTCCTGTGGCTTGAAATCAATAGAGGTGTAGGCTCTTTAGAAGTTCCTTCACAGATCTCTCTACGAAAAATGCACTGTCTAGATGAGACTACCATGACCCAACTCCTTCGTCCATGGATTCCCATACGAATACTTTGCTATTCAAATGACTCTGATAAGCCCCAACTCATGTGGCTTGAAAGGAATAGAGGTGCAGGAGGCTCTTTACAAGAAATTCCTTCATGGATTCCTCTACAAAAATTGCAATATTTAGCTCTGGACGACATGGAAGGGTTGTGGAACAGCTTCCAGCAACAAATGCAGAGCAATTTCCAGGTATTTCAACATTTTAGACTTGGATTCGGAGTACTTCTATTCATTATTATGAGAGATGGATTCATGTAAATGTAAATCACTATTTATAAAATATGAGTCATTAAGTTTGACTCAAAAACTACATAATTGAATCTTGATAACAATATCAAAATTTAACAAATAATATTTACTACTTAACTAATTCCATTCTTGCGGATAATTGTGAATGGCAGGCGAGTTTCGAGTTGAGAAGGCTGCACATTTTTGGTTCTCCTCTGTTGCAAAAGCTTCCAGATTTAAGGCAGCTAGAGAGACTGAATACTCTAGAAGTGGAGAGATGTCATGAATTGGAAACAATATCAGGGTTATCTTCTCTAACAGGGCTTCGGTCTCTTAAACTGTATAGGTGTACCAAATTGGAAACAATATCAGAGCTATCTTGTCTAATAGGGCTTCAGTCTCTTCATGTTGAGAAATGTTACAGAGTGGAAACAATACCAGAGATGTCTTCTCTAAGAGGTCTTCAGTCTCTTCATGTGCAGGAATGTTACAGACTGGAAACAATATCAGGGTTATCTTCCCTGACAGGGCTTCAGTCTCTGCATGTGCAGGAATGTTTAAGGCTGAAAACAATATCAGGAATATCTTCGCTAATAGTACTTCAATTTCTTCATGTGCAAGAATGCCCCATGATGGAAACAATATTCAACTTATCTTCTCTAACAGAGCTTGGGTCCATTCATATGCAGGGATATACAGGGGATTGTTTCAAGTATGAACTAGTGTTTTCTGAAGAGTTCAATGTTGCAAATCTACGTTATCTGGAACGAATTGCAATTCTAGGATGTTGTCAGCTGCAGAGTGTACAAGGCTTTGAAGAGTTGCAAGGATTAAAAAGTTTGGCGATTGAAGTGCCTCAGAATGGATATGCATGGGTACGAAATTGCGTTTATACACTCAGGGTACTACTTTTTCTCAACTCAGAGAATCTTATTTATTGTAAAAGAAATAAATAAATTCAGTTATCAAGATTGTGTAACATTTTTTTCTAATGTTTTGGATCACATTATGTGATCTATCATCAGAATAAAGAATAAAGAAAACTGTGATCTATCATCAGAATAAAGAATAAAGAAAGTTCACAAGCTTTCTTTATTCTTTATTCTGATGATGGATCACAGAACTGTTGACCTAAAGATGTTATGCAATTGATATCAGAAATATTATTGAGAGCTTGAAACGTTGACTAAAAAATGTTGCAAAATTGATACCAGTAATATTACTGATTACTATCATAAATTGCCAAAATTCAGTGTTTTTCTTGGGTATAAAAATGTTGGGTACGGCTTATTTATAAGCTATTTGTTTTTAAAGACTGTTTTATATTTATTGAATCTGTATTAATTAGTAACATGAGATTCTATACTGAATTCAATTGTGTATGTTTTTTTTAACATCAACATTTCAGATCACATTTTACCATCCCCATCAGAATAAGTGATCATAACATTGATGATAAAAAAACATTCACAATTCAATCCAGAAACAAAATCTCATTTGTAAAAATCTAATAATATTAATTAGCAATATATTTGCATTGATATTTTAACTGTTTCAGATGCTACCGTCAGAGTGCACTGTATTGATAGGGAATGCAGTGGAGGAAGCCATGTTTAGATTGAACCTACAGTTATTTTCTGAAATGATTGATGGGCCAGCAATCCATGAGATAGACAAAGAAGATGATACAGTGAACATGAGCAGCTCATGGAGCGCAATTACTATATATGCTTTACTATGTGAATGTGGACAGATTAAAGTTTCTGCAAAAATACAGAACCCGTATACTTACTATTTTAACTCACCAAGAGGAGGCCAGGTGATGTTTACAATTATACTCCCCCAACAAAGCCAACTGCTATTTACTGTTGACGGCCGAGAATTTGGATTTCGGGGTAAAGTAGTGAAGGGTTTTAAGGCCACACTGAATGGAGGGGAAGAAGGGAAAGCTTTAACTGTATTACAAGGCGTTGTTGACAGATTATACAGATAAAAGGGACGGTGGCTATCTCTCTTACAAATTGTATAGATGATCAATTTTCAACAAATCGAAAAAGATTTCTCATTTCAACATTTGATCTTCAAGATGTACATAGTTTGTAGTGAAAACAACAAAAAAATTGGAAAAACAATCACTAAGTTTTCACAAATCTGGAAAAATAAAATTAAAAAGTTTGACTTTGTTTTGTCTTTAGTACATTTTGTGTGGAGATTAGTATGTCCTATTAACTATCTTGTGCAGAAATGTGTTTGTCATCTTTGTATTATTTCAATTTATTTTTAGATTTTAACTGATATTTCAGTTATAAAATTCAATTGCATTTTAGCTCCACTTTAATGTCAATCATTAGCTTTGGGTTTTAGAAAAACTTTGTTTTACTGAAGTTTTTAAAGTTTCTAAGATTTCAACAATGGAACAAAGAATGATTTATCAATGGTTTCTCATCAATTATAAAAACATTTAAAAGCTTTTTCAATTGTATAGAATAGGTCTAATAAATATAGATAGAAGATTTAGGGGATGTGAATTTGCTATAGTATTCTAACTTCATTTTTTTAGTGAATGTCAATCTTATAATTATCATGCATTATACAAATATATAACACATACATTCATTCAAATATAAGACTGTACTTCCACCTCTATTAAATAATCAAAACCTTATATGTATCACAATGTTTCCCTTCATCCAATACTCTTCATGTAAAACTTATAATGCAAATATAAATATTGTATGACTATTTTTTGTGACATAAGAGTGAATAAGATTAAATGCAGTTCTAAATGTATATGTATAGTACATACATATACATATAGATATATGTATGTATATATAGATATATATACATGTATGATATATGTATGTATGAATGTATACATATACGTGAATATATATATATATATATATAGACACACACACTATTTTGTTTTGAGAATTGAGAGGAGGGACAATACATAAATCACAAGGCTTGAACCTTTGTATTGGAGATTTTCTTCTTCTTACAAAATAGTAATTATCTACACAATTCAACCTTAAGAGTATTACTCAGCACTGAAGGTATCAAAGTAAGAACCCATTCAACCAATTGTCTAAGATGATGACCTTAAATAGAAATAAGCATCCCTCCTATCAATCATTATATTCTTAGCTTCCCCTTGTTTGATGTCATTTGCTACGAATAACGTTTCACGATGTTGATTGCTTCTAGGGATGTGGACTTCTAGAGGCGCATATCTTGGCTGTCATTACAATTAGTTGCTTGCATACGATAAATTGGAATGAAGGAGAAAGAAAATGGAGGAATACATCGGGTGATCTAATAATGTCAATATCATTTTGCAAAGATTTTGAAATCGTTGGGACTTTTCTTTCAAGGGTGATTTGATTCGTTAAGGGGCCTATGCAATATGAGTGTTAAAATTAGTGAGAGTAATAGTACTTTTCATGAGGAGGAAGACCACATGCAAAAACCAACCCTTCTCAGATTAATTTTTTTAAAAATGAAAATAGGATAGCCAAAGATATTATGAGGAATGCTATTACAACACTTTGGACATAGAATATACCTATTTAATTAAATGCATGTATATGCATAAACTACTATTGTCTAAGACAATTTTTAGTGTACATGCACAAAAGTGAAAGAAGCATTGTTTGTTAGGAATTTTTTTGTGAATTATATATCATAAGAAAGGATGTGTTTGTTATGATCATCTCTAGCACAATGTGCTTATTGTTATACAGTAAATTAACACACCAAGTGTATTCAACATAATGCTTACCCATTCTTCATAGGAACATATTTTGAAGATTGTATTGATAGGCCCAACTCCGAAGGGAAGCTTATAAATATTCATTATACATGGGTAAGTGCACCAAGATGGTTTGCAAAAAGGGGGGTATAAGTGAACACCTTTTTCCTAAAATCAGGTGAACCTAATCTTGGAAGACCCATTTGAGAGTCACACACTCAAAATGTTAAAATGTGTAGCAAAAATTGTAGTACTCTAAATCTAGTTTCTAAATTACTAAGGTTTTTAAAATTTGAATAAGATTAAGAGGGTCAAACCATGCACACAGAGAAAATTATTCTCATTTTTTGCTGAAGAGTATAACATAGGCATTTTTGTGCACTCCACAAAACATATAGTTATATTTAGCATTTTGACAAACGCTTTGGTGGGATGATAGGTAATAGTGAGATCTAGAAGTTGTGTATTTTTTCATAATTTTATGATGTGTAGTTTTGATTAATAATTTTTTGAAGTAACCGCAACCTAAAATTATGGTAACTCTTCATGTATTAGGCATAACTTGCATCAAAATAATCTAAAATTGACACTTCTTTTTTTAAAGTCTATAGAATCAAGTGTAGAACAATAATATGTAATTTATTTGGTGTTTTGTTAAGTAGATAAAAGTTATTAAAAAAAGGTAGACATATGTCTAAGAGGATTTTCAAGACATTGATATAGAAAAAATTAACTTCATAGTGCTAATCTTGTCCAAAAATTAAAAAACTTATATGGTTAGAAAGATAAGAAAATGTTTGAGATTATAGTGGTAATTTTAGATATACACAATTTGCCATTTGTAGACCTAATGAAGTCAAAGACGAGAATCAATTGTAGAAGATGAAAATATGTCTAAACCAACAAAAATGGAGTGAAAACATAAACCCATGTCTTTAGGTAGTTAAACAGGCCTATTACCAAGTTTAATGCGATCATGCTTTTTTGTGAAAAAAAAAAAAAAAAACCCGACCATGTTCTTAGTAACCATAAATTGTCATACTAGACATAATGTCATCATGTTCTGCTTAGTAAAACTTTACTAGCAATAACACAACTGTGTTATATTTGTGTAAAAGTAAAGTCAATTTTTCAGATGAATAATAGGCCTAATCAAGCCCAGTTAAAGAAGTAACTACACAAAAATTGGATTGATTTCACCAAATAAATGATTGGATCAGCTAGGGCACTCTAAAAAATGTGTAAATCTTAAGTTCCTGCTTTGAATCAACCATGCATGGGACACATTAGAACCATCACATTTTTCAATTGTTGCATCATCTAGTTTAGAATATTGTGAGAGTAATCAAAAAAAATATTGTAACGAAAACATGTGTATTACCAAGGACTACCCAAAGCCCATCACAGAAGGAGTGCGGTGGTGGCATGATGCACAATGGGTTTTATACAAAGATTCAAATGCCAATTCTATCAAGGAAAGTTTAGCTTCTAGAACTCAAAATGTGGATCTTGGAATCATTCAGTTTGTTGTTCATCCAAATAGTGACCCTTACAAGGTAGACCTAATTGCAATGCAACAATACAATGTAAGGTCTGAATATAGGAGATATAAATTCTTGTTTTTAGTCAACTTTCTCTTTGATTTTTATCATGTAGGAAAATTTAGTGATGGATTTTTGTGTGTATGTTGAATAGGAGGAAGAAGGGTCTAAAATTGACCCAAGGGTGCATTACCATGACAAACAAGGGAACTTGCAACGATATTCTTCTTGAATGGCCAAACAAATTATTGGAGCTCTTACCCAGATGAAAGAAAAATTGATGGTCGACATTGATACCCAATTTAGTGTAGATCTTGAAACAATGAAACATGTTGATAAGCACTACGGTAAATGTATGGACATAATTGTGGAGACAAATCTCTCTCTCTCTCTCTCTCTCTCTCTCTCTCTCTCTCTCTCTCTCTCTCTCTCTCTCTCTATATATATATATATATATATATATATATATATATATATATTCATGTTGATAAAATTGTGTTCCTTGATAAAAGTAAAAATTAATTATGTACTAATGAATGAAATGAACAAAGACATAATTAATAAACACAAAACAATTATCTTCTAAATTAAAAGCCCATCAACCAACGTGTATGTGTGTGTACACTCAAAAAATAAATTTGAAACAAGAGAGATAAAAATTTCCATGATAGTCTAGTAGTTGCAGGTGTCATCTTCATCACAAATTTTCCATAATAGTCTAGTAGTTGTAGGTGTCATCTTCATCACATGTTTTCCATGGAAATCTAGTAGTTGTAGGTGCTAAATTCGTCACAAATTTTCTATGATAGTCTAGTAGTTTCATTTACCAGATTCATCACAAGTTTTTCATGACAATGTAGTAGTTCTAGGTTCCAAATTCATCACACATTTTCCATGATAGTCTAATAGTTGTAGGTGTCATCTTCATGAAAAAAATCCATGACAATCTAATAGTTGCAGGTGTCATCTTCATCACAAGTTTTCCATGAGAATCTAGTAGTTGCAGGTGCCAACTTCATCACAAGTTTTCCATGACAATCTAGTAGTTGTAGGTGCTAGCTTCATCTGTGACAATCTAGAAGTCGCAGGTGCCAACTTCATTACAAGTTTTAGACATATCATGCATTAAATGCAACCAAGGTGAATGTTAACTAGGTCTTCCCAGTCTCAACAATCTCAGGAATCATCAGAGCTTGTCAATATATGATGAGGGCACAACCCAAGACAAAATGAACACAATAGGAAAAGGAGAATCTTATTATCAAATATGAAATGCTATTACATTCAGTACAATGAAAATAGACTCAACTGAATGCCCTATTGGCTTACAATGTTATCAAATTCTGGAGAAAAACTTGTCTCATAGTACCTTCTCCCTAACTCTGCAAAAGCTACCTTTACAATGCAAGAATGACGTTAAGTAACCTAAATTAGGTTTAGGGTTAGGAATACATTTTAGAATATTCCATTTGGCATCTACTGCCAAAGTAGAAGGTTCTATAAGATATGTCAAAAGCCAATGCAAAATTAGAAAAATCCAGAAATGGTCCAACTTTCAGGAGGCATAATTTTTGATCTAGGACTCCAATTAAAAAACTATTTATATTTTTAGAAATATCTCCAAGAGCTCTATTAATCCCATTTTTTGGGCCCGTACAAGCCTATTTAGTGCTTCAAATCTGACTTTGAAATATTCTTAGAGGTCTCCAAGTAACTTAAAACTACACTAACTTTCAAACCATAAAACCTTTTGACCTGATTCTTTTTTTGGAATGCTTTAAATTACAAGTACAATCATCCCTCCAACTTAAACCCTCTAACTCATTATAATTATGGATCAATTACTAAATAACTTATTTTCTACATTGGCACATATCCCAAGGTGCTCAAAAACACTAACCTAGAAAACCAATAATGTAACTATGAAGTTGGAATCACTATTTGGCCCAAGTGGGTATCCATAAATACAAACACCTTAAATAGAAACTAACACTAAAAATATTTTTGGGTGATACAGGATTGACCTTACACCATTTGATGCTCCTACATCAAAAACCTAGGATAAATTGAAAAGTAACCCTGTCACTTTATAGCTGGTAGAGGAAAACCCAAATAGACAACCTCTATCATGGATAAATAGGTCAAATCTTCCAATGGTCATCCCTTCCACTTCATTAGGTACTTCTCATATTACATGCTTCTGGTGCTTTGACCTACATGACTATCTCGAATTTCATCAATCTCCTCCTTCTCAAAAGTAGGAATGGGGCATGGCTCCAGTATCGCACTAGTAAATTCGGACCTATTTTTTTGATGAGGGTTGGTCAATTCTTCGATAGCAAATGGTTGAAACATTTTATTGTTATAATTTTGTCAAAAATTCAACAAAAGACAGGGTTGTTTATTTATCGATGAATAACCTCATTGAAAATGTGCCCAATCTTTGCTAGGAAAGCAACGTTAGACCATAAACTAGCAGATGTCAAAACTTTGATGCTTAGAGATGATTTTTGGTGAGCTTGTCATGCCATCGACGGCTGGCCTCGTCAAAACATAGACCAAACTTCGTCAAGATCCTATGAGATTCTGACAATGCTGACATGTCATCGATGGCAACCATCGTTGATAGATCAATGAAAAGTCATCAAAATGTTGACCAATCATAAATAATTTAGCTTCAATAATTCCTCTTTATTTATGCATTTCTAATTATGCATGTATTTTTTTCATAACTTGTTATTTTCTAACATAAATTCAATTTGTTGTAATCATGTCCATTGTCAATTTCAAATTTCTAAATGTGATGGTGATTGTTGATTGAGTTTTAATCTCACCTATTAATTCAAGTCCCAAAACTCTATAAATTGAACTCAAAACCCTTATTCTTGAAAACCACAATTTTGTGTATGCTCATTATCATCCTATAATAATTGATTTCATTCTAGGTACACTTTGTCAACATAGGAGCAATATATCAACATTTGGAGATGAAAGAAAAAGCATTGAAAGCTTCATTGAGGGAGTTCCTTCTTTGGTCTATTTTCCACGTTTTATGCACTTTGTCTTAATGGCCTTAATGGTGTGATTAGGCATATAGTTTGCATGGTGTTTTAGGCTTTTGTGGTTGGCTTGTCTAAGCATATTTCAAATGTTCTCATTTTCATATCAACACTATAAATATCACTCCCTCTCTCTCCCAATATCTATCTAGATCTCCCTCTTATTCAATACACATCTCTCTTTATAATAGTTGTGTTTTCATTACTGTATCTCTCTCTCTCTCTTTCTCTTTCCCACTTTTTTACAATAGTTTTATTTTTCCTCGCTTTTTTTTCCTAAATGTATAGTTGTTTTGAAACTACCATTTCTCCATCAAACTTTTGATACATAAACATAATACACTTTTAAAAATGTATGTAGATAGTCAACCAATTTTTTCCTAATTAACTTTTTACATCTTTGTGGCATAACCATTGTATACAAAAATATAATTACCAATTATACCTTTGAAAGGTTGATTTCAATTTTACAATTTTTCTGAAAATATTATATTAATTAAAAATATCAAATATTTATAATGAAAGAAGAAAGAGGTAAGAAAACTACAACTAATAAAGTATTTTAAAGAAAAGCTATAGATTTCAATTTATATAGTAGCAAAAACTTGTGAAGTACATTTTGTTATGATCGCATTAGGAAAAGTGCATTTTATTAGGCAATAATCACATAGCATTAATTAACATGACATACAATTCCTTAATATGTATAAACATTTATCAATAATTCGTGAACACATCAACTGTTATAATCACATAACAATATTCAATAACATGACATAAAATTCATTAATAAACAAGGTTTTTAACATTCATTTCTTCATTTATTTTGTCTTTGATGATTTTCAAAGATAAATGTTAATAGGCACATTGTAACTATCTTCGGCATTCTCATCTGGCTCTTGTGGTTCTGATCTTATGACATGATGCTTCCTCTTCTTTTTTTCGAGCACAAGGCTGATGCACCCCTGCAATAAGAAATAAATAGGTTTAATTCTAAATATATTTTTAAAATGTTATAAGTATTTCATTAATTCTCTTTACCTAATAGTGCCACATCTACTATCACATTTTGTTTAGCCCCAACCTCAACATGCTCAACACTAACATCACACTTGACTCCCTCACCATGACATTTTGCATACTAACAAATTATCACATAAAGGTTACACCAATTGCAATTTAAAATGTTAAATTTTATTAGTAATTGCATAATTAATTTTCAAAATAAATTGAATATGTACCTTCATCACTTTGATGCACATCATGGCCTTCATCATGTGTATGACTTGTACCTTTCTTCAGGAGTAGGATCTATGCTAGGAGTAGAACGTTGTAGTGAAATTTCATGCATATTGTTATCATCGTTTGGTCAAATTAACATCCAATAGATTATTTCTCATGAAGTTCTCAATTTTAGTTATTATTCATTAGGCCTATTTACCCATGTCTGAACCGATGCACCAAAATCTTCTACATCTCTTTGGCCACTAGAATCTTTGCAACAGCGTGAAACTACTACTTTATAAACTTGTTCGAAGCTAATTTATTTGTCCTCTTTTGTGGGCGCTAGATTAAATTCAATGCCCTACATTTTTTGCATAATACCATCAATATTGAATGTGTTGCTTATTTGTAATTTTATATATATAAATAATTGATATGAAATTTTATTTACTACTACTTACAGGTCATGAATGAATATTCATGTATCCACCAAAGCCAAGATGGTGTTGACCAACCTTATCTTTTCTAGCTTATGTAGCCTTTGATGTATCCTGCAACCTATATATGTAAACTTTGAAAAATGTTAGAAATGTGTTAGATTATATAAATATAAAGATCACTAATTTGTGCATAATTACATTAATACTACCACATACATATTTTTGATGGGTGGTGGTTTAATTCCTTTATCTTTTGGTCTTATCTCTTTTGCATCTTCAATGATTTCATTCCACTCCAACTCTGGAAACATAAGAGGACACTCATAGTTTGGGTTGACCTTTAGAGCCCTTTTGTATTGGTCTCTCATAGTCTTTAGATGTTTGCAAGATTTTTTAAAAATTAGGACTCTATTAAAAATATTTTGACCAAAGAAATCCTCTAGAGATTTTATGATTTGATCTTTTAATTTTGGGCCTTGCTCATTCCACCTTTTAACAAAAAACAAAATTGTTAGATGAAAGCATTAGTTCAAGCTATGTACCTTGAATATATTACAACAAATGGATGAACGGAAAAATATTCTACCAATTATATGAAGCTACGTACCTTTTACGTAATGTGGCCCCAGATATCTTCAATGTTAAACCAAAAAAAAAGAAGTTTCATAAAAAAGATTGTTTCCTCCAAAATCATCATGGGATCATTAGTTGAAAATTAGTTATGAATAAGTAAACTACTATTACACTCTAAATAATTACAATTTAAAGTACCCAAGAGCTTAGGCAATTTTAATGGAATCATATCTTTATTGGCCATCAATAATGATACCTCCAATGATCCAATCGAAGTAACATGGGCGGCTCTAGGAAAGGATAGTAAATTATCACCAGTACTGGTAAATGTTCTATCATCATGAGAATGTGTGCTTGTCACCACACAAAGTTAATCAATGATATACTATGATCAAATGAACAAGAAAGTACAAATCAAATCATATTTTACACATAACAAAATGTAGCAAAACAAGGATTTACCAGCTCTAGTTGCAGCATGTGTGGATGTTTGCATGCTCCTTGTTGTCAATCCTGCAGTCAGCAATCTCAGAGTGCTAGTCAGCCTCATCGAAGGAGGCATATGCATGCCATTAGGACCTAAAAAATTAATCATATATACAATGTATTGTCTTTTTAAAATATAGATTGCAAAAACATGACAATAGTAATATAAAAATGTCAATAATAATCATGAAGGAAAATAATGTTGCAGTTTTGACTATTAATGGACTACAATAGAGAAGCATGGTATATGATGATTTTGATGATGTCCCTTCTGATGGTTGAAAATTGAAATCACATACCTGTAGGAGCTGCACTAGTACCCTCATCAGGTGGAACAACTTAGTGAGGTCTCAAAAAATGTTGTAACAACATATACATATTTTGGTTCATGATCCATAAATTAATATAAAACATAAAGCTTTATTGAACAATTGTCCTAGCTAAAGATTCATTATTGCTTACTTCTAGACAACGTGCTCTCTGACATAATTTATTTCTCATCACCTCTTTCTCTTTGGTTGGATTTGGATCCATCACAAGCAAAAGAATTTGTAGATTGATGCTTTTTAGGCTCTTTTTACCCATGCTTATAGGGTCAGTGGCATATATGTTAGCATGAATGCTTATATTATTCCTTCGAGGGAGTATCCTAAGCATTGGAGAGCATGTGGAAGTATTGACATGTTGCATTCATGACTATGTTTTTCATTGATGTCAACATAGCAGTAATTCTATGAAGACTCACAGAGTAGCATATAGAGATCATGATCATATAGACAGAGCTTTGATTAGACAATGGATCCATCTACCTTCTAAAACTCCTAACAACGTTGGAATCTCCTAACAAGGATTCAAAGTCTCCTAATAGGGACTGATATGTACTAAATGTTTTCATAGACTTCTAACAGGGTCCATCCTTTGATAAAGAATATTTATATTAGTACATCATCTTGTGGATACCATCCCCACCGGGGTTTCCCCTTTGATCAAGGGTTTCCCTAGTTACCATATTTGGTGTTATTGTGCATGAGTATTTTATTGTGGTTTCTAATATATTTCTCACATGGTTAAGATTTAATAAGGTTGATAATTGTGATAATAGTTGTATAATTGATTCAACCCCCACCCCACCCCCCTCATTACGTTGGTGGACAGTATATTCTAACAATTGGTATCAGAGCATTAGGTCCTTGAAGGAAAAGCTTAATAGCTTTGGGAGATCAATGGAGAATCACTTTAGAAAAAGAAAGTCCTAAGTTGTATGGAGGAACTTTTGACACCTAGAATATGGATCTTGTTAGTGAATTATCAAATTTGTGTAAAGAATAGAGCATCAAGTTTCCTGATCTAAAATCCTTTTGTTCCATTCAAAAAAATAAAAGCACAAGTAAAGACAAATCTAGATATGAAGAAGACAAGAAGATGAAAGAAGGTATTGATCTACTTATAAAAAGAGAGCCAAAAGGTATGAAAAAAAATTGTTGGACATGTAAAGAGTTTGGTCATTTTTCATCCAGATGTCCTGAGAGGGTAAAGAAAACTAGGAAGAATTTGTTTTCTAATAAAAATGAAGAATTTAAAGCAAGTATGGAAAAAAAAATTGAATGATTGTGATGATAAAGATAGTGAGCTTGATTTGGTTAAGAAAGATTAAGTAATAGAAGAGATAGCTTTGGTGATTATTGTTGATCGAAAGGCTAATCATGAGAATGTAGAAATTTTCTTTAAGACTAACAATGATCTATAGAATGATGTGCAGATCATTGAGAAAAGAGGAGAACAAAGATTTGAACCAAGAGAAGAGATAAGAGTTGAGTTAACAACTCCTACCTCTAATAGAAACATGACAAAGAATCACCCACTAGAGCAAATAATTGGAAGCAAAGACAAAGGAGTGATGACAAGAAATAGAGTAAATGAGGAATTATGTTTGATTTCTCAAGTTGAACCTAAGAGTGCAGATGAGGCATGTAAAGATGATCATTGGATTCAAGAAATGAAAGAAGAACTAGATCAGATTGTGAAGAATGACAAATGGGAATTAATTTGTAGGCCTAAAGACAAGAATGTTATTGGAACCAAATGGGTATTCAAAAATAAGATGAATGAACAAGACGAAGTTGTAAGAAACAAGGCCAAACTTGTATGCAAAGGATATTCGTAGAAAGAAGGAATAAATTATGAGGAAACATATGCCCCTGTAGCCAAAATGGAAGCATTGAGAATATTTTTGGCTTATGCAGCAAATAAGAAGTTCAAAGTGTATCAGATGGATGTCAAATCTGCCTTCCTAAATGGAGAACTTAAAGAAGAGGTATACATTGAGCAACATGAAGATTTCCCTTTGACAGAAGAAAAAGATATGGTATGTAGATTAAGGAAAGCTTTACATGGTCTAAAGCAAGCACCTAGAAACTGGTATGCAAGGTTGGACAATTATTTGGGAAAGCTTGGATTTTATAAAGGTACAATAGATAGTAACTTGTATTTGAAAGAAATTGAGAATGATTTTCTAATAATAGAAATATTTATTGATGACATAATATTTGGAGGCAATGATGAAGCAAGTGATAAGTTTATTGAAGAAATGAAGAATGGGTTTGAAATGAGCATGATAGGAGAGATGTTGTTCTTTCTAGGTTTGCAAATTGTGCAAAATAGTGATGAGATTTTCATTTCACAAGCTAAGTATTTGAAAGACTTGTTGAAAATTTATGGCTTGGAAAATTGTAAGCCTATTGGTACACCAATGATAATTGGTCACAAGTTATCTAGCAAGGATGAGACACCTACAGTTGAGCAGAAGAAGTACAGATCCATGATTAGATGTTTGCAATATCTAACTCACACTAGACTAGATATAGAAAATGCAATTGGGATTTTAGCTAGATTTAAAGTTGATCTTAAGGAGTATCATTATGTAGCAATAAAGAGGATATTTAGATATTTGAAGTGAACATCTAATTATGGGATATGGTATGATAGATCAATTGATTTTACTCTATGTTCTTATATTGATGTTGATTGGGCAAGTAGTATGGATGATAAAAAAAGCACCAATGGTGGAGCATTATTTCTTTGAGGAAGATTGGTTTCTTGGCTAAGAAAGAAAAAAAATTTATTTCACAAAGCATGGCTAAGGAAAAGTATACATAGTAGCAACAAATAATTGTAATCAAGTTATGTGGATGAAGCAGATGCTAAAGGATATTGCGATAGAATTTTTAGAACCTGTTATCATATATTGTGATAACACAAGTGCAGTAAGTATGTCTAAGAATCATGCATTACATTCTAAGACTAAGCATATATTTATTAAGTATCATGTTTTGAGAGAGAAAGTAGCAGACAAAGAGATATTGTTGGAGTATGTTGGTACTAAATATTAGATTGTAGATAACTTTACAAAGCCCTTGACTAAATATACATTTGAGTACTTGAGAGGAATGCTTGGGATTATGTCCCTACCTACTTCAGAGCAGATGATGCATGAATTGCATCAATCCAGTGGTACAAAGCAATATTCTTTGACTGGATTGAATGTTGATGCTTCTTGGATGGGCGAGTATCTATGATGTGCAAAGTCATTAAGGACTCTTGGAAATTGATCTTGAATAGTGTCTTTGGACACTTGAGTTGGTTGAAGACTTGGAGTAGATGATTGACATAATGAGGTCTTTTTCATTGATGTCAATGGGGGAGAGAATGCATGAAAAGCCTATCCTAAGGATGAATGGGGAAGAATAGAAGTGTGCATGGAAATCTCTACTTTATTAGGGAGATTTAGAAATATTCATGTAAGTAAGGAGAAGGAATATCTCTATGGAAGAGAGATACAATAAGAAGAGCTATGATGTAAGGGGGAGAAGCTGAGAGTTTTTTAGTGTGTCAAAAATTGATGCCAATCCTAAAGATATGTAGAATAGAGCAATTTTCTAGAGGATTTTAGATTTTATTGATGAAGAGGATTTGAAAAAGATGAGAACAAAAGAAGTTGTGGCAGAGTATTGTTTGGTATTCATGGAACTTAGATGTTTTTCATATATGTTTCCATCAATGCAAAAGGGGGAGATTATTAGCATGAATGTTGATGGTATTCCTTTGGGGGAGTATCCAAAGAATTGGAGAGCATGTGGCAGTATTGACATGTTGCATTCATGACTATGTTTGTCATTGATGTCAACATAGTAGTAATTTTGTGAAGATTGGCAAAGTAGAAGACAAAGATTGTGATTATACAGATAGAGATTTGATGGTTAGGTGATGCAAGGTTAAGGACATGTTCAACATTGTGTCTTGATGATGAGGTTAAGTGTGTGTAACATAAGTTGAAGAGATATGGAAGATATACGTAATTTACAAATAGCAGTGCAGAAACAGAGTACCTCAGAAGAAGTTTCTGATGATTGCATTTTATCTCTTAATAGAGATATAATCAGGGTATGCAAGTAATACATTGTAAGAGGATAGTCTAATGATGATATCAATGAGTGTGCAAGTCTTGAATTGCACGTGTGAGAAGTTGTATAGATTGTGAGTCGACAGTGCTATGTGGTTGTGAAATAATTAATTATCTTATTATGGTCCTATTATAATTAATTGGGAAAGCCTCAAGGCCAACTCAAGGAAATTTTTTGAGGACTTGGTATAAAGGAAAGTATTTTCCTTGATTGTAAAGGGTAGAAAATGTGAAGTGTTCAAGGAAGTGCGAACAAGAGTAGAGTGTTGGGTAAATGAGAGTAAGCGATCTAAGAGATTATTGGATGTGAAGTTTTTGATCTAGTATCAAGATCAGAAGGAGTAGAAGTATAGTTGAAAAGATAGAGGAAGGAGGATTACAGTTCAATTCTATTATTTTGTAGAAATAATAAATAGATCAGTTGGGGCCCATTTATGGGCTTGGTAGGGTTAATCCTATTCAAAAAAGGGTAAAGGTTTTTTGGGCACCACCAAAGGAAGGATGGGTTAAAATTAACTTTGATGGGGTAGTAAGGGGAAACTTGAAGGTCTCAGGTTGTGGTTGTGTAGCAAGAGATTACAAACACAATACTCTAGCCTTCATCGAAAAACATCTGCATGATGGCATGAATAATGTGGCTGAATGTTATGTAGCAAAAGAGACTCTTGTCTTGGGTGCCATACTGGGCATTAGAAGAGTCCATTTGGAAGGAGACTCAAAGATAATCATAAATGGCATAAAGAAAGGGAAGGTGGATGCTTGACACCTTGATAAATATATCTAGCAGATCAAAGGTTTGCTAATGGAATTTCAAGACGTCAAGGTCTCCCATACATTTCAAGAAGCAAACAAGGTGGTGGACATGTTGGCCAAAATGGGCACAAATACAACAATGGGAACTTAGAATGAAATTTTTGAGGACCTGAGACACCTTGTATTAGATTAAAGAGAGAAAAGTATTTTTGCCTTGGAAACGTTACAAATTAAAACATTTACATCTTGGCCAATTTCATGGAGAAGGCATCATGACTCCTACCCCCAATGGCATTTATCATTTTATGGCATGCAAAGATCCCAATCCTTCGCAAGTGTCAACTTGTATGAAATCATTTCTTGGCACTCCAGTGTTTTATTATTTCCATAGAGTTCCAAGCAAGTTAAATTTAGGCAAAAGACAAGCCAAACCTAGATTTTTTCAAAAGTGACATAAATGGAGGCAACTATTACTTTAGGCTCTAAGAATCAGATGCAAACTTATGAGGGAAAGATCACTACTCAACACCTTAAGAACATATTTGTTTTGATGATCCAGATTTCTTGGAGGGATTTTAGAAAATGTTTGGACCAGAGTACCTAGATGCATATTGGAAGCAACAATTGAACTTGGATGTGGCATCGTTGTTTTTGGTGCTGGCACTAATGGTAGGAGAAATGAAGGAGGAGGTTCACCATATAGTTGCAGCTTGTGTGTATATGTAGTGGCTTTTGGGGTTGGAGGATATAATTGAATGATTTGTGTTGGGCATAAGTGTGGGCGTAGAGATGGGAGAGGAGCCTTCAAGACTGATTGGTGGTGGGGAGTCATCTATTTAGCCACTGGTAGTGTGGTCCTCTACAAACCCACAAGGAGTGCATCTCCCAAAGGTAGAGTAGGGTTGGATAAAGATTGTGGATTTTCTGCTTGGGCAAATTTGGGTGTCGATTGAGAGTAAGAGAGGCTTCATGAAGGCTACACCAAGAAAGAGCACGCTCGCTCTAGGGCAACCATTGCACCACCAACTCATGAAGAAGAATCAGTAGGAGAGGGGAGTTTCCATGACAAAGGGTGTCTGAGTGGATGTCTCGCTACTTGAAGAGGAGGGGGATGGTAGTAGCAAGCATCACTAGGTGATGTAGGGGATTTCGATGTTGAACAATTGCTCTGTGCCAACATTCACACACGAGAGGCAGTGCACTAGTTTAAGGAGTAGCAACAGGATGATGGTGGAGTAATTAGCACTAGCTTGTGGGCATCCTTTTTTTTTATTTGTCTCTAGTTTTTTGTATCTAGTTTGGGTGGTCTATGCTTTTGGCAAGGTGTTAATACTTTGCAATTTTTTGTAATGTTAAATGTTAAATGTATGGCCATGAGATAGGTAGATTTATGGTTGTAAGGTATATTGTCATATCTAAAATATTGTAATCTCTCTTTAATATCAACATAATACCAATAATGTTACCTATCCAAAAAAATACAAAGATCATTTGGACAGTGGGTTCATTGGTCTTGCTCGTGAAGTTGTTTGGAAAGTGGCTCCATCTGCTTTCTACAACTTCTAATAGGGTTGTCACATCTCCTAACAAGGATTCAAAGTCTCCTAATAGGAACTGATATGTACTTAATGTTTTCATAAACTCCTAACAAAGTCCATCCTCTAACAAGGAATATTTATATTAGTACATCATCTTGTGGGTACCATCCCCATCAGGGTTTTCCCTATGATCAAGTGTTTCCCTAGTTAACATATCCAATGTTATTGTGCATGAGTATGTTGTGCATATGGTTAAGATTTAATAAGGTTGATAATTGTGATAATAGTTATATAACTAATTCAACCCCCCCCCCTGAAGTTATAATGGTAGACTATATATTCTAACAATATATGATGTCATCATTGCATAGTACCGTGGCCGTTGTAGACACCTAAATCTAATTACATCAACAAGTAATCATATTTAGTCATCTCGTAGGACATTATTGGTTAAATATTTACTATTTAATTAATTAATCGTCATCCCCTAGTTAATTAATTAATTTAATTAACTATAGTCCAATTGATTAAATCGAAAGATCACCCAAAATCAATTTATCAATTAAATCCCTATTCCTCTATTAAATTGGATAATTCATCAAATCTATTCAATTTAATTCCATATTCTCATAAATCATTTAATAAAATATCTAAAATCCTAAAACCCTATCCTAAACCCTAATCCAACCCATTCACCCATACTAAACTCACTTAGCCACCTAACCAACTCATCCCATCAAAGCCAAATCACTCACCACCTAACCCCCCTTCTAAGCTAATCCTAACCCTCTTCTAATCATGTGCACAATCATAAACATGGGTTAAGACTTGCTAACCCAAGCTAAAGTCAACAAATATCTTCCCCTCACTCTCCAACATAAATGACCCTCAAATATCTCTTACACTCCTCTTAAATGGCTCTTACACCTTCATTCATGAGTCTTGCATACTCAACCCCCCTCATCAAGCCTTTGACCAACCCTTATCCTATCCTCTCACACTCATCCTCCTTGTGACAAGTGTCACCTCCCTATTGGTGTTAAACAAGCACAATCCATGTGTTCCCCTTTGAGTGCATCCTAGCCCTCCCTCACCATCTTGTCATCCTTGCATCTTGGCCCTCCATTCCTCCAACCCTTGGCCTATAAATTGAACCTCCCTCCTTCACTAAAAGAATCCATCCTCCATGCAAAGTTATAATGATATTTTGAGAACACACACACTACCAAAATACCATTATAATGGCAAAATCACTCCATGACTCCATTGTTGCAACCTTATCTCACTCACCCCATCCATCCATTTGAAGCTTGAGCTATACTTGTGAGCACACATACCTTAAATCGGGAACAAATCTATTGTACCATTGCGTTATACCATTTGGAGCTTACCATTCTTGGTTTGCCTCCATTTGTGGTGATAACAAATCAGTCCTATCTTAAGTGTTTACTCATTTTAGTATTGTTAATGCTTTCCTTAATAGCTAGTATTCATGTTAATTACACTACTAAACTAGGTGATACATCCGCCATATGAACAACTAATTGCTCTTTTGTAATTGGTTCTTTTCCCTTTCTCTGAGCATCAAATTGTGACAAAAACATCAGTAAAACAATCAAAACAAGTCCAAAACCTTAAGGAAACTAACATAATAATATGGCATTTTGTAAAATTACAATTACACCAATTTTTATACAAAAGGTTTACTTGTGTTGAAGAATTGGTGAGAGCAACATCCCTGCATGTGTCATCTAATGGATCGGTCATGTCGACTTGTGACAAAGAATATATATAAAAACATCAACATAATGAAAGAAATAGTTGACTTAGCAAAAAAACTTATCAATAAAATGGTATATTATATATTGGAGTTATTAATTGGAAGTAATTAGTTCAAATATAATTACATATATAATACTTATAAGTCTTCTGATAATAACATTCTTTGTATCTACATGATTCAAACTATAATCTATTAGCATATCTTCCCCTACACATATTGATTTTATCACACATGCAAAAACATGATTTCCCTCATGTGCCTCGAAAATGCAATTGGGTCACTTGTTAGTTGACCCAGGACGTGTACTATTTATAAAAATTGTAATGTTTCTTGTTTCTTTTGGCCTTCCATCAATGTACACAAGTATTTTACTTTGATCAGTTTCTTTCCATTGTACATAATTTGCTAACAGTGCATACCTATGCATCCTTTTTTATATTGAACTATCTGCACCCAATTATTATAATCGCAATAAGGTCCTGCATACTCCATCAATTCAACAACTTTGTTATAATTGACCTTTATGCCATCCATGAAAAATAGGCCCAAACCATGTTTAATGATGATGGAGCTATGTGATATATCCTCTTGTTAACACAAAAATAAGTGTTAATTGGAGGTAATTCCTCGAGTACCCATTCTTTCTAAAGATGTGTGTACCTCAAGTGAACCTTGATGTCGCCTTTTGTCTCATCATCATAAGAACATGACCCCCCTTGAGAAAGGAAAAATTGCATGTGTTTATTGAATTTTTTTCTAATATGTTGACCTTAGTTTGTCTCTCTTTCATAGACCTACTACATGTCTCAATATCCTCTTCTATTCCTACATTTCTCTCACTCGAGGAAGATAAATCTGATAGATACCTATTTGGTGGTACCTATAGCCCATAAAATGAGAGATATCTTTGAAGGAGTGAAATATTTTTCTATGAAATGAGGCTAATATTGATGAAGTTGGCCTAAAATTAATATTGAAGGTAAAGAGAAAGCAAGCATGTAATAAACTTATACCTCTCGATCAATGTCATTTTGTATGATCCTCATTAAAGGGGTATAGTTTCCTACATATGTAAATCATTTGTCTTAAGTTAGTTACAAATTACATGATACTTATGCTATAAATTGCATAGAACATAACATGAACAATATGCATACATCATAATCATTATATACTTTTTAATTTTTTGCCTCTACAAAAAAATGTATTATAAGTAATTAGCACCAAGAATTGAGCATCGTAACAAATATTTGCAACATGTGTATCATAAGTCACAAATGTTCTTATCCTTAATCATGATAATATATTAATCATAATAACTTATAACAACTTTTAAAAAAATTTAATGAATATATCAATACCTCTTACATTTTATTGATTATACCTAATACATTTACATTGATCATATCATTGATCATCTTCTTCGTCCATCTCATCATCATGAAAATCATCATTATTGTCATCATCATAATCATCATCACAATGGCCATCATCATCATCATGATCGTCACTATGTATCATCATCGTCGTCGTCATCACCATCACCATCACCATCACCATCACCACCATCATCATCATCGCCACCACCACCACCACCACCACCATCATCATCATCATCACCACCACCACCATCATTAATTCCATCACCATCATCATGAACATCTTCACCATCATTATCATCATCACCTTTTTCATCTTCACCATCATCATCATTATCATCTACTTCATCTTCCACTTCTTTGGTATCTTCTTCTTCAATCACATTATACTTTACTGTTCTTTCTCTTGGATTGTGTCTAACAACAAATTACCAAGCTAATTTATGTGGAATGCCAAAGTAAAACACTTGCTCACATTGGCTTGGAAGAACATAGGGCTCATTTCCAACTGGCTCAAATGACTTTGTATTAATCATTGTAAATCTATTATCATATTCAATAATAGTTGTATTGGGATCACTTTGATTCAGTTGTAGCCTATACCATTTGACAACAAATAGAACTAGTTTGAAAGAATTAAATTCGTACACAATTATATCATCCAAAATTTCATAGTATATGTTTTTAGATTGTTGAGGATGCATGTCATTTCTAGATGAAATATTAGTGACCTCAAAGACTGCAGTATCCCAGAATCATAAGTTCTCTTCCTGTCATCCAACTTTTTTAGCGAAATTTATGACCATTTTAGTACATAGCTTTGTGGTGCTTGACCTATTATTTTTCAAACATGTCAAAATTATGTATCCATCTATGAGTTGATATTAAAAAAATTGGTCATGATAGATTAAGTTATATGTACCCTTCCACCTCTTAAACTATTTGCTAGTTCAATTACCATTGACGTAACATTGCAATCTTCATTACGATGAGCTTCTTTAACCAATGAAGCAACACCTTCCCATGTTAATGAGTAACTATCTTGTTGAGATTGTTCATTCCATACTGTCATCCAATCAAGATTTCTTTTAATATACAAGTGAAGTGCATCCCACTCACAAGCAATTATATAAAATAAATAGACAAGCTAGAAACAACTTAAATTGATGATGGATAAAAATTAATTAATTGAAATAACATCTTATGTTTACCTCTAACTTTCCTCAATCTACATTTCCCTATCAAGTACTCCCCTTTGAATCTATTAATAGATTTTAGATCCCAAATGCAATCTATATGGATCTTTGACAAAAACTTGGGAATATATTTACTAATGTACACCATGGTCTGGTATACCATATATCCCTCCACCATGAACCCTCAAGACGTGCTCTTTGTCAAACCAAGCCCTTCAAAAATGTCAAGTGCCTCTCAACCATCCACATTGACCTAATGGTACAGGTCCACACAATTCAATCTCCTCAACTAGATGTATGAGGTAGTGTTCTTGTGCATTGAAAAAAGTTGAAGGTAGACACTTTTGCATCTCACACAAAAGCTGAGGAATTTTTCTCTTCCAATGTTTATGTCTTTTTTATCAATTTCTTTAGATGACAACCACCTAGAAGATATTCATCATGTAAAAACATATTAACAAGACTCTACAAAAAATTATACAAAAAAATTCAAAAAAAAAGAGCAAGACACAAAAATAATATCTATACAACAACTCTAACAAATAACACTTCTAACCTCATGTATTTTCCAAGATCATATATAACTTGTTTGACACTCATGATGTCGAAGTTGTGTGGGAGAGATACAGGTAGAACATATTGCAATAATAATAAAATGATATTTTCAATACATTATAAAATAAAATAATTAAAAGTAGATGATGTTTTACAAATTTATTATAAATAGAGAAGAACGTGACGTACCTTAACGAAGGTATGTCAATCATGTGTTTTCAACCCTGACTCAAAATCAACTTTCTTTGATATGAGACCACTTATGTGTAGACGTTTAAAATCGTCCCAAAAGACTATATTAATTTATTTAATATTGCCCTTGACATTATAATTAGTTATTTATTAATTAATTATATTTTTCATGTTCTTCTACCTATTTAATTAAATTTATTTAATTAAATAGGTTCATTTTTCTAAGGTATTTAAATTTAATTTAAATACCACTAGCCTTAATGCGTTAAATTTATTTAATACATGATCCTCCACTAATCCTTATTTTAAAATAAATTATATTTATTTAAATCCCACCATCTCATTAATTCTTCTAAACCTATGATTAAATAAAATCTTGTTTAATTTAATCTTAAACCTAGCCTAAAACCTAGTCTACACCTACCAGTTTCATCCTCCTAAGCCTATCCACCCTTTAATCCCACTTGATTACCTCAATCGTCTTGCTAATCCCTTCTTAAACCTAAGTGTGTGCTCAGACATGTGTGAGACCACTCCCTATTTCAAGCTTTGTCCCCCACTCTTCTCTCCAAGTTTTCTCACACATGTGTGAGCAAACTTTGAAATGTTGACCACTTGCATGGCTTGCTTATATGTCTCCTTGTGGCACTATGTGATGCCACATAGATGCCACCTCACCAAGGGTCTCCCTCAAACCTATAAATAGGGCCCTTGTCTCAAGCATTTTCATCTCCCATAATTGCATTGTTATCATGTCATTTTGAGTTTTGAGTTTTCATGCTAGAGCTTTCATAGTGATTTCTAGATTGCATACTAAAGTCTAGTTTTCTTATGCATTTGCATTCTCATTTCATTTGCATGTTAGTGTAGCTTGCACATTAGTGTAGTTTATTTTGTTGCATTTCACATCTTCACCTTGAATGCCTTTGAACATGGCTTTCTCCATAGCCATTATTTGAGGTATTCTCCATTTCATATAGCTTATAGTTTCATTATCACTCACATTTGCACTTCCACATTCAACAGATTCAAACTTTAGTTGTGCTTGGGAGAGCACACCAAACATTCCTCCAATCTTAGCACACCAACAAGGCCTCTCATGCGTTCCTTTGTAGAGCTATTTGAGGTTGTTTAAGAATTTAGTTTGTTGGCTGCTATGAGTTGCAAAACTCAAGAAAGCATTAGTTAAGTTTCTTTCATTTTGATGAGTATTTGATACATGTTTGATTTAAAACTAATATTTCAGCATCTCCGAATTCTGTCATCTACATTTTTTGGCATCTACGTGTTCTATCGTCTGTGCCTGAGATCTATCATCTGCACTTTTTGATAGAGTTGTGCAACTTTGAAACATTATTATTTGCTAACTGGTGCTTTGCAGGATTTTTCTAACAATTTTTCATGCAGGGAATTAACCTTAAGAGGCTTAAAACAAACCAATAGTGATTTTCATCACTAAGGGAATTTGTAGTGATTTTTATCACTTTAGATTTAAAGGTTAAAGAGCTTGTATTGCTTAATCATTTTCATTTGAATGTATGATGCAAATTAATCAATAAACCCTTACCACACTCTTGACTGCCTAAAGGAGACCTTTTTTTGAATGCTCACACTTTTGTTGGAATGCATGTGTAGGGTAGCAAACATTTGGACTTGGTGCTTAAAAAGAACTCACACTCTCTTGAATGCCTTAAGGGACAATGGACATGTATGCATAGGGTAATAAATATTTGGAGTTGGTGCTTAAAAAGAATTCATACCCTCTTGAATGCCTAAAAGATAATTGACATGAATACTTAGGCTAGCAAACATTTGGAATTAGTGTTTAAAATAAACTCACACAATCTTGAATGCATAAAGGGAATTGATTCTTTCCTTGTCAAATTTGCTTATGCACATGCTTGATTTACTTCTTGTTAATGAATCCACGCTTTTCATTTCTGTTGACGACGATTTCAAGTTGGAAAGAATATTGTATATTTTAATCACGAGTGTCTTCAAAGTAGATAGAAAACCTAAAGCTTCATTGGGAAAAGAACAAGTGTATTTTAAACCCCAAGGCCACTTGTGTATTCTCTCCCCTCACGCCTTTAGGTGATCTTGGGTGCACAAGAAATAGGTGGTCTTGTTTTTCTTTTTTAGGAGGCCTACTTGGGGATTTCATCATCCCTTGGGACAACTTCAACTCCAGTGTTCTAGTGGAGTATAAATAGTGGGAGGTGAATTAAAAGACACATCTCTTGGAAGCAAAATATTGTCACTCTTGGCTAAGCCCCAAAGAACTTTATACCTTTGGGAAGTGAAGGAGGATATTTGGGTTACCGTCTCCCCCCAGCTGTTTGGTAGTATTTTCTTTCATCTATAGATTTGGGCCTCATGTACCTTGCATATATCGAGGACGCCCTTTAGATAAGTCTTATTCATCTTAGTGGTAGCCTTATTAGGATTGTTGGTGTGTTCAGCGTGCTTGTTCAAACATTCAAAACCAAAGCCAAACATCAAACAAGTTCTAAAATGAGTGAAATTTTGAGGTAACCTTTCATTGAGTGAAACAGTGGTAAGTGAGGTCCTCTTGACTCACAATTATTTTTAGTGGTCCTAAATTGAGCCTACATTTGAAACTGGTTGAGTCTAGTTACAACTTGTTGCAAAAATTTTGGTGCTTGAAATTTGGGTATTGTTTTATTCCTGCCATGACTGATAAAGTCAACCAAGTCAAACATAAGAAAGTGAAATTGTCCAAACCACCCATCTACAAGCAAAGGAAGAACCTAGCATAGGGTGACAACAATTCCGATACGCTATCAAAGACATCCAAAAGGAAGAAGCTAGACAAGACCATTATGATAGAATTTAATACAATGGAAAACTTCAAAATTGGTCTGCCTTCCCAGGAGTAAACTCAAGGTTTTTGTTTCTAGTGAACGAGGATTGAGTTAACTGCATAAGTGACCATAATATCTCCATTTTCCATATCTACCTCTATTTTCCAAATTTCTAGTCTTCCATTTTCAAATTTTCTTCTAGAGAGCTTGAACCTTAAAAACTTGGCATAAAACATCTTTTGAAATTGTGACACTAAACCTCTTATCCATAAGCAAACATTTATCTCAATTACACTTACTTATTTGGGATCACAAGTCCATCTCCAAATAATGAGTAATCAATTTGGTGTCCTATCTTGCCTAAATATCACTTGACCATCTTTGGTAGGAGAAAGATACTATTATCCTCCAATCAAACTTTGTTTGCTAAACCAAGGTCTTTTGTTCACACTTGGGTAGTTACCCCCTTTTTATCACATAAGGTTAATAGCTCTCATCCTCATTTTCTCTTTCTCCCATAATCTTACACCCATTGATTTGGTCACTATTGTATGGTACATACACAATCTGGCAGATTCACATTTAATTCCATGTCACGCTTATTGGACTCATTAAGGCAAAAAGAGATGGAGAATCCTTTTCCTCCACACATAACATCATTAGGGGGAGGATTTCCCTCTAGTTCAAACTTTGGCATGCCTAGCTTAACATCCACACAAGAATCAAAAGATCCTTTTCGCAACACAACTTTGGGAAATGATGATGATGAAGTATACCAAGAGGAAAACCCTATTGATAATGACAATATCCCTAATGATGTTCGAAGATTCCTTGCAGATCCATACAATGTTGAAATGATGGAAAAATATATTAGGGCAAACAAAACTAAGATCTTCCTAAACTTGGTTAAAGATGGTGTTAATGTCCCTGCAAGCTTTGATGAGACCACCTTGTTTAGATAGATTACGAAGGATGGTGCTCTCGTATTGCCAAAAACAACCCAAGCATCTAGCCAAGGACCAACAATGACAACTAGTGCTACATCTACATCAAGTGGCCCCATACAACCAACATTCCAATTAAGTGCAGAACATATCCAACAAATCATTAGTACCATACCCAACACCACTATGCCTGTTAATATTCCACAGTCCATCTTAATAGGTCCAACTGTGGGATGCTTAAACATTGGGCAAATGTCTACTCAACAAATGGAAATTCCAACACAACCAATGTATTATGCTTATTTTCAAATTCCAACAAGTATGGTAAAAACATTTGTGCTAATTCCGACGACTGCATATCAATACATTGGCCAAAGTGGAGTAGTTCCACCACCTCATAATATGTTTGGAACTCCTTATAGCTTGGGAGATGGATTTACAAATACTCAACAATCACAAGTGCAACCAAATCAAGATTTAGTCCAGCAATTGCATGAACTTTGAAATTTGGTACATAACATGACTAATAAAGGGGGGAAAGATTTATCTTTTGAGGAAGTTTGTCCCTTTCCATTTGATAGATCTATTAGCATGATACCATTTACACCAAACTTTGAGATTCCTAAATTTGACAAATATACAGGAGAAACATGTCCTGTCACACATCTGAAGAAATTCTTGGTGTTGTGTCAAGAAGTAGCCTATAATGAAGATTATCTTAAGAGGCTCTTCACATGAAGTCTTGGAGGCCCCGCACTACAATGGCTCATGAACTTACCCAAGGGTTCCATTGCTTCTTTCAATGACCTAACAGCAAAATTTGTAGCACAATACTCATACAACATTGAACACCATGCCTCATTAAGTGATTTGTGCAACACAAAATAATGAAACGGTGAAACATTTGCCAACTTTCTACAAGGGTGGAGGCATCTTGCTAACTGCATGCCCTAAAAAATTGAGGATTCCCTCCTTGTAGATATATTTATCAAAAACTTGATACCAGAGATGTCTTTTCACATGAAGATGGCTAGCCTTGAGGATTTTGCTACATTAGTTAAGAGGGGCAAAAGCACTGAAAATGGGCTTTTAGACAAAGGTACCATCAAACATTATACCTCATCATCCTCAAACAATGACACAAACAACAATAAAAAACCTAAATTTTGGTCCAAAAACAAAGGTGTCACACACGATGGTGTCACTGATGTTAAAAATATGCAAAACCTTCAAGGAGGAAACAACAACAACTATCATAACTGAAACAACAACAATTAGAACAATGACAATCAGCAATCTTGCAATCAAACACAATTTTTCCCTCGCAACAACAACAACTACAACCGTGACTATGATCACAATATAAAGTTTACTAACTTTTGTGAATCTCTGGAAGCCATATTTCAAAAACTAGTGGATCACAATTTGATGGTATTTCCTAACACACGACCCTTTGATGAGAACCAACCCAAATCAAAATGGTATAGGGAAAATGAATATTGCAAATACCATCGCATTAAAGGACATGACACAAACAGGTGTATAAAACTCAAAGTCTTCATCCAAAATCTTGTCAATGATGGAGAAATTGATGTAGAAGGAGGACCATCCTCTAAAAATGCTAAGCTGAAGATATTTCAAACACCATTTCTTAATCACAACAATGGAAACAACAATACGAACAATGCAAATTGAGCTTCTACATCAAATGCATTACCTTATGATTATTCTACTAACCACATATCTGGGTTTGACTCCTTGTGTGGTAAAATAGAAACCAAGGATATATGTGGATTTTACTCCATGTGTGGTTTCATTGAAGAGGTAGACACTCATGTGAATACCCTTTTCCTACAAGTAGTCGATTGTGATGCCACCACTCGATGAGGAAGACTTACTTTGCAAGTTGTCACTCCTAATCACACTAATCCATCAATTCCACATGTGCCTACGTCACCATCCACCTCACAAAGGCTTGCTTCTCACTATGATGTTTTATCCCAGTTAGGTAAGACTCATGCACAAATATCCATTCTTGAGCTCCGAACCACATCACCCATCCACAAAGAAATCTTGGAGAAGGCTCTTTTAGAGTCTCATGTTCTTGAAAACATTAATGCCTCCCAATTCACCGCCATGATTGGAAACCTTGCTGCCGAACAACACCTTGTCTTCACAAATAAAGATTTTGAAGGTCCTGATCCCCACCATAATTTGTCACTTCACATTGAAGTCCTTATACAACGACATAAGATTAAAAGATTCCTTATAGATAATGGATATGGTTTGAACCTATGTACATTGAAGATGATTCATTCCTTGGGACTTCTAGAATACCTCCTAGATGTCAATAAGAGGATAACAATCAAAGCCTATGATGAGAGGGAAAGAGAATCAAAAGGAGTTATCATGTTACCACTAAAGGTTGGACCAGCCATCATAAATATTGAATGCCATGTCCTAGACTTGGATTTTCCCTAGAACATTTTTCTTGGTTGACCTTGGATACATACACTAAAGGTTGCCCCATCTACCTATCATCAATGCTTGAAATTCCCCCACCAAGGAAGAGAGGTCACAATTCTAGGAGATCCCACACCTTTTGCCTTTTGTAAAAGATTGGAAGGTGCACCAGCAAATTTTTGTCCAATCGATAAGTTTTCCAAAGTTATACCTAAGCCTCTCACCATAATAGAATCACCTTCCACAATAGTGCCAGAGTTAGCCAATGATGATTCCAATTTTCACAAAAAAAAAAAGAAAAGGTGGAAGATACTAAGGTCAATACTACAAGGAAGAAGGTTACTTTTACTGATTTAGGAATGGGAGAGTATAAGTTTGAAAATGCCTTGTGTGTTGGACAACTACCACTCTCCCCTTGTTCCTTTGGAAAACCTTCACAATTGCCACCTCTTGCCAACAAAGAGACTATGCATATTAACAAGACAACATTTGAACATTAGGGTTCTCTTAGTGATGAGCATATGGAATCTAATATTCTAGATTGGCTATACTATGATGGAAAAGATGAACCTATGGAGTTCCCTAAGGATAAGTATGTTAAGGTCGCTCCCATCATCAAAAACATGGGATATCATGGTACCAGCCTTGGACCTAAAGAAGATGGAATGAGACAACCCCTAGAAGTTAATAGCTATCCTAAAGGATGTGGTTTGGACTCCATTAAACCTAAGGAATCCTTTGCTGACAACTATTGTATGGTTGAATCTAATTCTAAGACTGACGAGGAGGAATTCTTTGAAATACCCTTCCAATACACTGAGGATGACCTAGACACCTATGTCCACGTCATTACCATAGCTGACCTTTCATCCACTGACCTACCTCTCACCAACCGTAACATGATAGACTGGGACCTTCAGGACACACCACCAGCTCTTGATATCTGTAAGTCTAATGAGGTAGTGATGGCACTCTTTGGCCTTAAGAATCTCCAAGATTACAAACATGAGATCCAATACAATGAGGAAGCCTACTTTGGTAGCCAAGTCAACTCTCTTAGTCGCAAAAGTGAAAAATAAAATAAAAAAGGAAAAATAAAAGAAACATCCTCTAGTGAAAACTCTTCTGGGGTACTTTTGGACATAGATTTGGTTGTGCATCACTTGACAATAGATCCCAAGATTAAACCAATGAAGCAAAAGTTATGCAAAATGCATCCTAAGGTAGCACTTTTAGTTAAAGTAGAGTCACAGAAAATGTTAGAAGCAAAGTTCATCCACCCTATTGATTATCCTGAGTGGGTCTCCAACATTGTTCCTATAGGGAAAGCATCTAAAGGCATCCGTGTTTGTTCAAATTTTTGAGATTTCAACCTTGCATGTCCTAAGGATGATTTTCCACTTCCTAACATAGACATAATAGTGGATTTGACTACTGGACATGAGATGTTGTCCTTAATGGATGGTTTTTCTAGTTATAATCAAATCAAAATTGCAGAAGAAGATCAACATAAAATGGCATTTACCACCCCATGGGGAACCTTTTGTTATCAAGTCATGCCTTTTGGCTTGAAAAATATCGACGCCACTTATCAATGTGCAATGACTACCATATTCCATGATCCTCTACATGTCGTAATGGAGGACTATGTTGATGACATCCTAGGAAAATCAAAGACACGTGAGTCCCACATTGATGTACTCACCACCATTTTTGAGAGATTGGAGAAATATAAATTGTGCCTAAATCCTAAGAAATGTGTTTTTGGGGTCAAATCTAGCAAGTTGTTATGCTACATTGTGTCAAGAAGAGGTATTGAGGTAGATCCCACTAAAGTAAAAGCCATCATGGACATGCCTCCACCTACCACATTGAAACAACTTTGCAATCTTCAAGGAATGTTACAGTCCATCAAATGATTTGTGGCCCAGCTAGTAGATAAGGTTCATCCACTTCAACATTTGCTTTGCAAGGACACTAAGTTTCAGTGGGATTGTCTATGTGAGAAAGCGTTTGAACAAATTAAGGCATACTTGGCTAATCCTCCAGTTCTAGTTCCTCCAATTGTAGGACGACCATTGATCCTATACATTTCAACCACTTTAGTTGCCTTAGGTGCTCTTTTGGCAAAATTAGATGACAATGGTAATGAGCAAGCTATATACAATCTCAGTTTAACATTAGTTGGTTATGAGTTGAACTACATTGCTATTGAGAGAGCTTGTTTGGTTGTAGTCTTTTGCACACAGAAGCTACGCCATTACATGCTTAATCATACTACACATCTCACTACCAAGATAGATCCACTCAAATATTTTCTATCAAAAGCCTCCCTTACTGGTCAAGTTGCAAAGTGGGACTTGATTTTGAGTGAGTTCGACATTGTTTATAAAGAACGCAAAGCCATTAAGGGACAAGTAATTGCAGATCAACTTGCTAAAGCTCCTCTTCTAGGAGACCATCCCATATTAGCAAATTTTCCAGATGACACCATTATGACTATTACCACCACTACACCATGGAAACTATTTTTTGATGGATCATTCACACAAAAGGGATCGGGGGCAGGAGTTTTTTTGTGACACGGCAAGGAGATCTCATTCCTAAGTATTGTAAGATATCATTCCCTTGCACAAACAATATAGCTGAGTATGAAGGATTAGTCACAGGGTTGCATCAAGTTATCAGATGGAATATCAAAAGCCTTCTTGTCTTTGGAGACTCACAATTGGTCATTAAACAAGTTACAGATGAATACCACACTAAGGATGAGAAGTTGTTTTGATACCGCAGGATAGTTGAGTATCTTAAACAACATTTCACAGAGCTAGTTTTTCAGCAGATCCCAAGGGCTAATAACAAAGCACCAAATGCCATGGCTATTATTGCCTCCATGATTGCCATGCCAGAATATAGTCCTAAATGTGAGTTTCTTGTCGAGAATCTTTTTATTCCTACTTATGAGAAAATTGATTCAGAGTTGGTGTGTGAGATTGTTGGTCTTGAGTCTCCATGGTACGTGTTGGTCTAATTTTTCATAGTATAGAAAAGGTCTGAAATTTTGGTGAAAAATTAGTTAGGTCATTACATTTTGCATATTAGGGTTTTCATTCCTCATAACTTTCATAATTTTAGTGTTACCTTAGTCGTGCCCTGATTCATGTGTTGTTGAAATATATTAAATTCTTAGGGTTTGTCTCTCAACATAGCCACTAAAATACCCTAAGTACGAAAAACCTTAGGTCTCCTATGTTTATTTTGAACTCGGGAGCAAATTTTTTTAAAAGTTTTCAAATATTCCTTATATTCTTTAGCTTTCGCACCTTGCATCACTTTTCTTTTTAAGGAGCACCGCCCGATCCTGACAAGATCAAGGGCTATCGCTTTGTCATTATGATAAGATGTGAGTGAAATAACCATCGTGACATAGTGATTGTCATTAAACTAAGTTGCGGTGCTCGGATAAATAGAGGAAGTGGCCAAAAAAGTTTCGCATTGGTCTTTTAATCGCATGTTCTTTGTTTTTTTTATCTAAGCTGGAAAAGTAACCAAGGATCTTGGAGATATTTCAAGCACCGGTAGACGCATCCTCGATGTCAAGAAAAGTCAAGCTTCTTGCCAATAGCGAAGTAGCGACCATACATCAAACTTCTCGATGGTCATTGAGAGTTCCAAGTGGCATAATAAATGATGATATTATTGCAATATTAGAACCACTAAGTGGGTAATTATGATGTGACATGTTTTTACTTTCTAGCGATGAGTTTTTGTTGAGTCATCAGAGCTCACTACTTTGCTAACCTGAAAAACTAAGCATCTCGCCATTAGCAACATAATGAGTTGCTATGAAATGAGCATACAGTGGGACCCAAGCAACTTGGAAAGGTAACTGGGATTAAAATATGGTTTTTATTTTGCCAGCTGTGCAGGACTTATCACGTCATCAATCTTCTGGACCCACACCTCATCCATACAACACATGAAGGATTTTGATAGTCAAATCAAATTAAGATCAATGATTCTCGCTATCTCGCCATAAAAAAGATGTACATGGTTTACTCTATAAGAGATAGCGAATATGGGGTCCACCACTATTCTTCTAAGCAATGCAGTAATGTGTCATCGTCAGATCAAAGATCGAATCAATGACTGTCGCTACTTCGCTATGGCAAGGTGCTTGTTCTTTATGCATAGCAAGGTAGCGACCTATCAACACATGTCCTCAATTGCCAAGTGGGTCCAAACAAAAGTTCCATCAAAGAAGGATCTGTATATCTGATTGATTCTCATTAGATTGACTGGCCAACTTGTCAAGTGGAAGATTGTCACCTTTTTTTCACATCCCTTGATCGCAGGATTTTAAAAATCAACGGCACAATTTTAAACACAAAAGGTGGTACCACTCTGTGTATTTATTAGATATGAAAGCTTCACATGTGTAAAAAATAGAGTATAACACAAAAGATTTTCTCAATCCCACCTTGTGTGAATAAAGATTTCAAGCCTTTTCTGAGCAGAAGCAATTAATGAGAAGATTGTATTTGGCAAGTATGTGAAGCAATTTGTTGATGGAGAAGTTGCAGAATTTCAAAAAGGAATAAGAGAGAACTTCAATTAAGTAACTATATTGTAATTTCTATTATGCTCCAGTCTTGCAAAATATAATCAAAAAATCCCTCCAATGGATTCATCAAATCCTAGTTTGTGGATAGCAAAGGGATTGCTTAATGAAGGTAATTGGGTCTGGGATGTTGATACCTTGCAAACTTATTCAAATTTTTTCAAAAGATGGTTTGCAAAGAGAAGGTTGTTTGCTCCACATGCCAGTATATGGAATTTTGACCAAGGAAGACTAGTAGTCCCATGTGTTTTTATGGATTATGATCTCTAGGAGACTATAGCAAAGAGTTGTGATCAAGTCACTAAGGTAGTGAAAAGAGCAAAGGGTGAACTTGGAAAAATTAGAACCATGCAAGCAATAACATCATTCTCTAAAGAATTTTTCAAGAAAGTATATTACAATACCAGGGCAGTAGAGATATATAGAGCCCTGTGTAGAGTTTTTGGAGAGGGTGAAGAAGATTTTATACCCATGAGTTTCATGTCTATAATTACTCTTACTTTTTGTTAGTGCATATCTTTCTTTTCAAAAGAGGGACATATTTTGGTACAAGAATGGTTTTGAATGCAGATACAACTGAGGGAGCAAAAAATATGCATTTTGTTATATTTGACAGCCACATTGCCTCCAAGCTTGGATGCTTCATATTAAGTGACAATCCCATAACCCTAGGATACTGATATAACCAAGGAATAGTAACAGGTAAAAGTGACTCTCACAGTATAGTATAATGATGATGAAAACCACAAGTTGAGGTTAGTTTGCAATCATCAGAACAGATTTCATCATTGGTGGGCTTAGCAATAGCATATACGAAGGAATCAGAGTAGCAGCCAAATTAGAATGTAGAAATGTAATAGAAAGGGACTCACAAAGGAATATTTGATCTACATACCTTTCTATTATTTGCAGTTTTGTCTTTTCTAATATGTGTATTGAATCTCTTGTGTAAAGGATACCTGTAAATCACATTTTCCTTTTACTTGTTGCAACTCATGCCTATATAAATGAATTTTTAGGGCAATGCGAGGGTCCAAAAATTTTTGTATGTCTTCAGTTATTCCAAGAAAGTACATTCGATCCAGTCATATGTAGTTGTTTTGAGTTTATTTTCAGTGATATATTTTTTGATAATGAATAGAAATGTAGATTCAATATGATTCTCTAGGTTCCTTACCGAGTTCCTATTGGTTATTATATTAGTCAGCAAGAAGGATAATACAAAGGGATATTTACACCAAATTTGTGTCACCATTTTTCTATCTCCTTTTCATGAGTTTATCAGTTTTGAGATCATTTGGATAATGTTCATTTCATTGAATGCATTCTAGATGGAGTGTGTATTAGTTATATTGTTACTTTTAATTCAATGAGTTATGTAAATGCTTCAATAAATCAGTAGAACTCATGAGTTTATGAAAAGGATATCATGTAAGAATGGAAATAGGTGATTATAGTTGACAGATTCAATTGCAAGCTAATTGAACAAGGTCTCCTGCCAATAATAGACTCTCTTGCCCAATGGATAAGGTACTGGTCTTATAAATCAGAGATGATTGAGAATAAATTCTGCCTCTACATGTTAAAACTATTATAAATTTAAAATCATTCTTATTCTATTTTTTTTCAAGGTTGTAATGCTGGTCACCACTTGTTTACATATAGTTTTCTGAGTCTTAGATAGCTACTAATTCTAGGAATACTTGTAAACTACAGGAGATTTATGACCAGATCTGCTTATAGGGGATGCATATAGATTTGAGAGCTTCGAAGAAATTGATAGATTGTGTATGTGGCTAAAGGTAGAAGATGAAAATCAAAATGAAACTAAGATAATTTCATATAGCAGTTTGCTTAGAATCATCCCTAAGTATACCCACCTTGGTTTAGCAAAGCCTAAAGAGTAGGAAACCATACTCAGTTTCAGTTAAGTTGGCTCCGAACGATCTACTTGTGTAATAGATTATGATAATTGGCTAATCTTTAGATTATTTGAGACCTTTCATTCTAGTATTGAGCATTTTGTTGCTTAGTAGTTTCAAACACCAGAAAAATGGTAATTCTACTGAGGAATAATGTTTTATGTGTCATAAACTAATGTACCATTTAAGATCTGTGTTTCCCTTGGGTAGAGTCTAAGGTAGATGTTTTTATTGAGATATTTTCTATGGTCTCGAGGGTTATTTGTATTTTGTCTGTGGAATTTAGTGAAAGAATTGTGATCCATTCAAAAGTTTTTTCCCATTCTAATAGGGTGGGTGGCAACTCATAAGGTTTTAACTAGTGTCATTATTTAGAAGATTTTTTATCTCAAAATCATGGAAAACAAAAGAAACACACGGGAAAATGTGAGAAAAAACCCAGGAATCAAATTACAAACTGATCTCCCTCCTAGGGGAAGACAAAATTGGGCTGTGAAAAGATCTCATATGCATAAAGAAGACCATCCCCAAGAGCAAGTAATGAGGGGAGAGAATGTTCATTTTTCTGCTATGGAAAGGGAATCATCTTGCCAAACTTCTAGATCCCATCCTGGACTATCTAGTGATGACTTTTTTAGCACACCCAAAGTGATATGCCAAGAAATTATGGAGATACATAATACACCCAGTTTAGACAAAAGGAATAGCAATAATCTTTTTCAATGAAGTACGAACCCTTTCTTTTTTAACTATTCTCAAGGAGAAGTAGCACCAACACATCTAGATCCTGAAAGTTTTAATGATGAAAAAACTACTAGTTCTAAGTTCACTATCCCAGATTGTGATAAGATTGAAGTCTTGAGAATGCAACTTGCTGAGCAAGAAGCCATAAATAAAAATTTGCAAAAGGAAAGGGAGGAAAATATTACAAAAGCCTTTGAAGAAAAATAGACATTACTTAGGAAAATTGCTACCCTAAAGAAGAAAAATAAAATAGCAGCTAATGCATGGCAACCAGAGATTATAGGTCAAGCTGAACAGCTTAAGATGCAGGAGCAAAAGCTATTGCAAGCTTAGAAAGTAAACTTAGAAGGACCTATAATACAATAGATTAAAAACTATAGTGCTCTGGAAGCTAACAACAACAAAGAAAAAGATGTGGGGCAAGCTGTTGAGGCTAAAGATAAGGGGAAACAAAAGGAGATTGGTGTTAAGATTAATGAACCATCAAAGATTTTTCAGATCCATGATCCTATGTCACTTTTAGACATTGAGCTAGAGAAGAAAAGGAAGGAAAAGGATGCTCTAGTAAAGAGACTAGAGATTGCAAAAAATGAAGTAGACATAGCTAAGATAAACAATAAGATCAAATTCTTGGAGAATGCTAGAAGGCAATCTGCAATAATGCCTAAAGATGATGGTGGATCTAATGATGCAAATTAGAATATTGGCAAGGTACATGTTCTTTTTTCATCCTCATTTTCACATAAAGTAGATCTTAAAAAGTCTATTGGTGATGCTAGCACTAGTAATACTGTGGCTAATAATAGACAAGATGTTGATCATCAACCTAAAATTGATCTACAAAGAAGACCTGTCCCATTAGAAGGTTATAGGAAAATATGTTTTGATGGAATGCCTGGTTACCCTAACCCTATCCGATAAGAAATAAGGAAAAGGTTGCCTAAATTTTCTGGGAACAATGTTGTCACCTGTGAAGACCATTTGAGGAGTTTTCTTGATATGGTGAGTGGTTATGAAGTTGAGGTTGAAGATGTTATTATGAAATTGTTTGTTTAGTCATTAACTGAAGATGCTAGAGAATTGTTTAAAAGACTCCCTGAATTATCTATTGTTGATTGGAAGGATATTGAATACTGCTTCAAAGAGCAATATAGTGATAAGCAGAATCAGAGTTATATCCTAAGTGAATTCAGTAATATTAAGAGGTTAGCTAATGAATCTATCACTAAATTTAATAATAGGTTCCAAAAGAGAATGTATAAACTCATGCAAACCATGCGAGTTGATGGCAAGATCTATTTGATTACTTATTTGAATGCTTTTGATGGAAAAATTGCATATCATCTTAAAGAAAAAGAACCTAGGACTTTAAGGGATGTTTTCAGAATTGTTATAAATGTGGAAAATAATTTGAGGATTTTAGGAAGGTTGGAAAATAAAAGAGATGATCCTAGGTTGTTTGGAAATAATGGAAATAGAAAGGAGGATAACAAAGGTGTAGGTGGGAAGAAGCAAGAGCCTAGTGAGATAGCTCAAGTTCTAAATGCTATAAAGAGTCTAAATATCCCTTAGGTAAAAAATGACAGGAATCCCACTAAAAATAGGGCCCCCTATTAGTCAAATTTCAATAGACAGAATAGGTTGCAAAATTTCCCTTATACTAACACTTGGAAAGATGGTTAGCCTAATGTCCCTTCCCCCAAGAATACTAACAACAAGGTCACCCCTGATCCCTTATCTAAAAACTCTATGAATGTAGTAGATGAACTTGAATTTACTGTTGAACCTATATGGTGTTTTGTGTGTCAACTACCCCATGCTCCTGAATCTTATGCAGTAGCCTTGTCTTTCCCTAGAAATCAAAATGTAGTAGAAAAATGTCAAGAACATGAAGAAAACCAAGAAGATGTAGGGTGTAACATGTTTGAATCACATTATGATTACTCTGATTGTGAGGATCATGACAGAGATGTAAATGAACAAAGGCAGTTTCAAAATAAAGTGCAACAGTATTCTTTGATGAGAGTGATGTTGAAGACACTATGTGTAACATGGTAAGTGCCAAAGAAGAAATCACTTTAAGGAAGCCCTCTAGGGAGGAGATTGACCAAATTACTACAAACATGATAGCTCAAGTATAGACTAGAAACATGGCTAAAGGAGGAGGAAATGATAAGGTGGCTAGTATATTTATAAAGGGGGTTAATCCTAAAAAGGAGGAAGGTATAAAGCCTAAACAGATTCCTACTGAGAAGGTTAAGATTACAAATAAAAGGTGGGAACCAAAGCAAGAAGATAATCCTAAAGTTTGTAAGTTCCCAAATAATATTTGGAGGAAGTTAGGTGAAAAGAACAAAAAGCAATCATCATAAGTGATAAAAATCACCAAGGTGATGTAAGTATTCTTGATGAATATCATGATAAGAGGAATACTGTCATGGATAGCCCATCTAATTCTTTTATAGATATGACTACAATGTTATCACAAATCACTATCAAAGTTCCTTTGTATGAATTGTTAAGAATCCCTGAACATAGAAATAAAGCTTTAGCATGGTTGGGGAATACTGGTACAAATGTGAGACACGAATGCAATGAAAACCACAGTCCCAAAAATAGTAGTAAAGAAAAGGTACAGGACAATGAAGCAAAAGTAATTGTGTCTCAAATTCCTCAAATGTTTTGTGATAATTTTGTAAATCAGTGTTTGGGAAATGTTGAACCATTTTTCTTAAGCATTTTAGTAAATGGTAAAACATTAAAAAATTGTATGATTGATTCTAGTGCTTCCACTACTCTGATGCCTTTTGAAATAATGAAGGAATTAGGCTTAAAGGTGCATACTACTCAAGGAAGGTGTTGTGCTATGGATAAAAGAGAAGTTATAGTCATAGGCACTATAAATTCTTTGCCATATGGATTGACAACCTATCGTAACAAAAAACTTACTATGAGTATATTGGTTGTTAACATTCCACCTCAGTATGGCATGTTGTTATCAAGAAAGTGGAGTGCTGCCATGGGTGGCAATCTACAGTGTGATTTGCCATTTGCTACTTTTAATATTGAGGGGAATTTGATAAAAGTCAATAGGGAGCCTAAAAGTATATGCATGATAGAGGAAGATATAGAAGATAATATGACAAATGTTGTGGATATAGATATTAATGCATTTAGAGCTGAGGTTTTGACTTTGAAGAAGTCCAAGTATAAGTCTCAAATGGAAATGGAAGCTGACACAAAAATAGATAAGGGTGATCTATGGACTATGTTTTTTGATGGTGCATGTTGCAAAGATGGATCTGGTGTAGGCATTTTGCTGATATCTCCAGCAGGGGTAATATACAAATTCTCCTTTACTTTAAGTTTCCCTTGTACTAATAATATAGCAGAATATGAGGCTCTATTACTAGGTCTTAAGCTAGCTCATAAGCATGCGATAAAGTGTTTACAAGTTGTAGGAGATTCTGAATTGGTGGTATCCCAAGTGAGAAATGCCTATGTGTCAAAGAACAAGAGATTAAAATAGTATAGAAATGCAATATGGGACATGATTGAATGTTTTGATGCATTTGGGATAATTTGGAAAGATAGGACAAATAATAAGATGGCTGATTTACTGGAAAACATAGCAATAAAACTTGATAATATCACATTTGCTGGTGTGTCTAAGATTGAGATTCAAACTAGACCTTCTATCCCTAATAATGTTCAAAATTGGCAAGTGTTTGAAAATGATAAGGATATCCTGAGATTTTTGAATGGGGAGAATATGTTGTCAGGAAAAGAAATTGATTGTGCAACTTATGTAGAGAATATAGATGGAAAAGATATTGTTTTTGGACAGGAAATTGTGCAGTAGAAGACAAATAAAATCCCAAAGGGTTTAGTTTTTTTAGAAACTATTTTTGACAACTAGGATAGGTCACAAATGAATACTAATGAATACAATGCCAAGGATCTGGAGGAGGTAAACTTGGGAACTCAAGAAACACCTAAAAAGGTGTATATTGGTAAGAAATTACCTCCCAAAATCAAGAAAGATTTGATAGCCCTACTAAGGGAGTATAGACATGTGTTTTTATGGTCATATAATGACCTAAAGGCCTATAGGGAAGATCTTTTTCAGCATGAGATCCCTTTAAAACCAGATGCCAGACCTTTTAGGTAGAAGCAAAGACCAATAAATCCAACTTTGACTCCCAAAATGCAAGAGGAACTAATCAAATTGAGAGATGCAGGAATCATAAAGCCTATTAGACATTCTTCTTGGGTATCCAATTTAGTTCCTATCAAAAAGAAAAATGGATATATAAGGTTGTGTGTTGACTTCAGAAATCTTAATATATCTTCATTAAAAGATAATTATGGTCTACCAAACATGGAAGCTATGTTGCAAAGGGTTACTAGTTCTGAGATTATGTCTATGATGGATGGATTTTTAGTGTACAATCAAGTGGTTGTTGAAGAATCAAAATAGTTCAAGACTACTTTTACTACTCCATGGGGTGTACTTATGTTTATTTCAGGATGCCTTTTGGGCTTACTAATGTTGGAGTTACTTTTCAAAGGGCTATGGATGTGGCTTTTGCTAATATTATTGACAAATTTTTGGTTGTATATCAGGATGATCTCACTACTTATTACAATGATGAAAATGATCATTGCATGCACCTGGAAAAGGTATTTATCAAAGCCCTTAAATATGGAATATCCTTAAATCCAATGAAGTGTAACTTTGGTGTTACTGAAGGAAAATTGCTAGGACATTTAGTTGGCAAGCATGGAGTTAGGATTGACCCTGAAAGGGTAGAAGCAATAGACAAGATTCAGAAACCTAAGAGTGTTAAAGCCATTCAGTCATTCTTTGGGCAGATCAACTTTCTTAGGAGATTTGTGAAAAAAATTGCAAAAATTAGTAGGCCAATATCAAGGATGCTAAAGAAAGGATCTGAGATAAAATGGGATGGTGAACCTAGTATTGCATTTCAGAAAATTAAGCAAGCTATTAAAGATGCCCCTATTCTCAGAGCTCCAAATTATAATAAACCAATGCATATATTTTCTTTTGCCTCATTTCACACTATTTCTACAGTATTGTTATAGAAAAATGAAGAAGGTTATGAGCAACCCATTGCATTCTTGAGCAAATCTTTGCAAGCAGTAGAACTTAAGTATGAAATTGATGAAAAATAGGCATATGCGCTGGTGAAAGAAGTTAAGGCTTTTAGATGTTACTTAATGGGAGCTACTATCATTGCCTTTGTTCCTACTGCTGCTATGAAGGACATCTTTTCACAACAAGAGGTATCTGGCAGGAGGTGTAGATGGATTAATAGGATACAAGAATTTAATATTGATATTTAGATTACCACGCTAGTCAAGGGTTAAGGTTTAGCCAAATTGATGATAGAAGCCAATCTAGAGGCAAACCAAATTAACCAACTTGATGATAGTTGTGAGGATAATCTTTGTGATATGGATATCTCTGACTGGTACAAAGATATAATTTATTATTTGCAAAACATGAGATCTCCATCAAAGCTAACAAATAACCAAAAAAGATCCCTCAAGTTGCAATCCATAAGGTATGTTATAGTGCAGGGTCAATTGTGATGGAGAAATATGGAAGGGATACTTTTAAAGTGTGTGAATGAGATTGAGTATAAAGGAATTTTGAAAGATATGCATGAATGTGTGTGTGGTGGTAATTATATGACTAAAACCATTGCTCATAAAATTCTTAGGGCTAGTTTTTGGTGTCCAACACTTTTCAGAGATACTCATGAGTTTGAAAAAATTGTGAAGCTTGTCAAAAGTTTAGTGGAAAGTTAAAATTCTCTAGGAATCTACCATTGAGGCTAGTTCAAGTGCAGGCACCATTTCAACAATGGGGAATTGATTTTATAGGTAAGATCACAAATAAATCAATTGGTGGACATTCATGGATCTTAGTAGCCACTAATTATTTGACCAAGTGGGTTGAGGCAATCCCTACTAAGAATGCAACAAGTAATGTGCTGATTAATTTCATTCTAAATAATATTGTGACCAGATTTGGATGCCCACAGAGGATTGTAACTGATAATGCTATGTGCTTCAGATCAGAGGAATATAAAAACTTTTGTAACAAATATGGCATTACAGCATACACATCATCACCCTATCATCCCCAAGGAAATGGTTAGGCATAATCAAGTAATAAGAGTATATTAAAAATCATCAAGAGGATTTTAGGCGAAAATAAGAAAGCCTAGGATTCAAAATTGCCATTAGCCCTATGGGCTGATAGGGTTATTGTGAAAGAGGCCATTGGATGTGCTCCATTTGACTTGGTTTAGGGTATACAAGCTAGACTTCCATAGAATAACCTAAAAGGGATGTATAAATTTTTTCAACTGTATGAAGATGATATCATTGATGAAATGCAACTCAAAATGGATGATATATCTCAACTAGAGGAAACAAGGAGAGAGCCTTCAGTTCAAAATGCCAAGTTACAATCACAAACGAAGCATTTATATGACAAAAGAGCCATTGAAAAGAAATTTAAAATAGGTGACATGGTACTAATGTGGAATGCTAGAGTGGAAGATAAAGGAAAGCATGGTAAATTTGACCCAATCTGGCTTGGCCCATATAACATTTGTGATACAAATGGAGAAGATTCATATTTCTGGAGAGATCTAACTGGAGATATTCTAGAATTTCTAGTTCATGGACAATTCTTAAAGAGATACTTTTCTTAAGGTATCTGCTTTTCCATGAACAATATTTTAGGGTTTCCTTATGTTCTTGTTCGTTGTGTATATTTTGTAGATCCTTGTAAATTTCTCTGTGTAGTTTGGTTTCTTGTTTCTATGTGTTGCTTTGTGCTCTCTAAAGAAGTTGTCATTTAGAAAGTCAAGTATGTGGTCTACTTTTCCATAGATTCTGAATTCTTGCATAGACTCAAGTAGTCTATCATCCCCAGACAGAGCCACTATTGGTCTAATTTTTCATAGTATAGAAAAGGTCTAAAATTTTGGTGAAAATCAGTTAGGTCATTGCATTTTGCATATTAGAGTTTTCATTCCTCATAACTTACATAATTTTAGAGCTACCTTAGTCATGCCCTAATTCATGTGTTGTTGAAATCTATTAAATTCTCAGGGTTTGTCTCTCAACATAGCCACTAAAATACCCTGAGTATGAAAAACCCTAGGTCTCCTTTGTTTATTTTAAACTCGAGGGCAAATTTTTTTTAAAGTTTTCGAATATTCCTTATGTTCTTTAGCTTTCGTGCCTCACATCACTTTTCCTTTTAAGGAGCACCATGCAATCATGACAAGATCAAGGGTTGTCACTTTGTTGTTATGATAAGATGTGAGTGAAATAACCATTGTGACATAGCGACTGTCGTTAAACTAAGCTGCGGTGCTTGGATAAATAGAGGCAGTCACCGAAAAAATTTCACGTTGGTCTTTTAATCTCATGTTCTTTGTTTTTGTTATCTAAGCTGGAAAAGTAACCAGGGATCCCAAAAATATTTCAGGCACCGGTAGTCACGTCCTCGCTATTAGGAAAAGTCAAGCTTCTTGCCAATAGCAAAGTAGCGACTAGACATCAAACTTCTCATTGGTCGTTGAGAGTTCCAAGTGGCATAATAAATGATGATATTATTGTAGTATCAAAACCACTAAGTGGGTAATTATGATGTGACATGTTTTTACTTCCCGGTGCTAAGTTTCTTTTGAGTCACCGAAGCTCACTACTTCGCTAACTAGAAAAACTAAGCATCTCGTCATTAGCAACATAACGAGTTGCCATGAAATGAGCATATAGTGGGACCCAAGCAACGTGGAAAGGTAACTGGGATTAAAATACGGTTTTTATTTTGCCATTTGTGCAGGACTTATCACGTCATCAATCTTCGAGACCCACACCTCATCCATACAATGCAGGAGGGATTATGATCATCAGATCAAGTTAAGATCAACGATTATCGCTATCTCACCATAAAAAAGATGTGTGTGGTTTACTCCATGCAAGATAGGAAATATGGGGTCCACCACTATTCTTCTAAGCAATGTAGTAATGTGTCATTATCAGATCAATATCGAATCAACGGCTATCGCTACTTCATGGCAAGGTGCTTGTTCTTTATGCATAGTGAGGTAGCGACCTGTTGACACATTTCCTCAGTTGCCAAGTGGGTCCAGATAGAACTGGCATCAAAGAAGTAGTTGTATACATGGTCAATTCTCATTAGATTGATTGGCCAACTTGTCAAGTGGAATGCTTGTCACCTTTTTCCACATCCCTTGATCGTAGGGTTTTAAAGATCGACGGCGCAGTTTTAAACACAAAAGGTGGTGCCACTCTGTGTATTTATTAGATATGAAAGCTTCGCATGTGTAAAAAATAGAGTATAACATAGAATATTTTCTCAGTCCCACCTTCTGCGAATAAAGATTTCAAGCCTTTTCTGAGCAGAAGCAATTAATGAGAAGATTGTATTTGGCAAGTATGTGAAGCAATTTGTTCATGGAGAAGTTGCAAAATTACAGAAAGGAATAAGAAATAACTTCAATTAAGTAACTATACTATAATTTCTATTGTGCTCCAGTCCTACAAAATATAATTTAAAAATGGATCCAATGGATTCATCAAATCCTAGGTGGTGGATAGTACAGGGATTGCTTAATGAAGGTAATTGGGTCTGGGATGCTGATACCTCACAAATTGATTCAAATTTGTTCAAAAGATGGTTTGCAGAGAGAAGGTTATTTGCTGCACATGCCAGTATATGGAATTTTGACTGAGGAAGACTAGTAGTCCCAAGTTTTTTTATGGATTATGATCTCTAGGAGATTGTGGCAAAGAGCTATGATCAAGTCACTAAGGTAGTGAAAAGAGAAAAGGGTGAACTTGGAAAAATTAGAACCCTATCAGCAATAACATCATTCTCTAAAGAATTTTTCAAGAAAGTATATTACAATACCAGGTCAATAGAGATATATAGAGCCTTGTGTAGAGTTTTTGGAGAGGGTGAAGAAGATTTTATACCCATGAGTTTCATGTGTATAATTACTCTTACTTTTTTTAATGCACGTCTTTCTTTTCAAAAGAGGAACATATTTTGGTAGAGGAATGGTTTTGAATGCAGATACGGCCGAGGGAGAAAAAAATGCCCATTTTGTTATATTTGATAGCCACATTGCCTCCAAGCTCAGATGCTTCATATTAAGTGATAATCCCATAACACTAGGATACTGATATAACCAAGGAATAGTGACAGGTAAAAGTGACTCTCACAGTATAGTATAATGATGATGAAAACCACGGGTTGAGGTTAGTTTGCAATCATTAGAACATATTTCATCATTGGCAAGCTTAGCAGTTGCATATATGAAGGAATCGAAGTAGCAGCCAAATTAGACTGTAGAAATGTAACAGAAAGGGACCCGCAAAGGAATATTTGATTTGCATGCCTTTTTGTTATTTGTAGTTTTGTCTTTTCTGATAGGTGTATTGAATCTCTTGTGTAGAGGACACCTGTAAATCACATTTGCCTTTTGCTTGTTGCAATTCATGCCTATATAAATGAGTTTTCAGGGCATTGTGAGAGTCCAAAAATTTTTGTATGTCTTTAGTTATTCCAAGAAAGTACATTTAGTCTTGTCATATGTAGTTATTTTGAGTTTATTTTCAATGATATATTTTCTAATAATGAATAGAAATGCAGAGTTAGTATGATTCTCTGGGTTCCTTACTAATTTCCTATTGGTTATTGTATTAGTCAGCAAGAAGGATAATACAAAGGGATATTTACACCAAATCTATATCACCATTTTTTTGTCTCCTTTTCATGATTTTATTAGTTTTGAGATCATTTGGATAATGTTCATTTCATTGAATGCATTCTGGATGGGGTGTGTATTGGTTATATTGTTGCTTTTAATTCAATGAGTTATGTAAATGCTTCAATAAATCAGTAGAACTCATGAGTTTATGAAGAGGATATCATGTAAGAATGGAAATAGGTGATTATAGTTGACAAATTCAATTGCAAGCTAATTGAACAAGGTCTCCTACCAATAATAGACTCTCTTGCCCAATGGATAAGGTACTGGTCTTATAAATTAGAGATGATTGAGAATAAATTCTGCCTCTACATATTAAAACTATTATAAAGTTAAAATCATTCTTATTCTATTTTTGCTCAAGGTTGTAATGCTGGTCAACACTTGTTTACATATAGTTTTCTGAGTCTTAGATAGCTACTAATTCCAGGAATACTTGTAAACTACAGGAGATTTATGACTAGATCTGCTTATAGGGGACGCATATAGATTTTAGAGCTTCAAAGAAATTGATAGACTATGTATGTGCCTAAAGGTAGAAGATGAAAATCAGAATGAAACTAAGATAATTTCATATAAAAAATTTCTTAGAATCATCCCTAGGTATACCCACCTTGGTTTAGTAGAGCCTAAAGAGTAGGAAACCATCCTCAGTTTCATTGAAGTTGGCTCCAGATGATCTACTTGTGTAATTGATTATGAGAATTGGCTAATCTTTAGATTATTTGAGCACTTTCATTCTGGTATTGAGCATTTTGTTGCTCGGTAGTTTTTAAACACCAATAGTAAGTTGACATTTTTGCCTATTTATGTCTCAAAATTTTTCCCATAACCCTCACCCCAAATCAAAGAAAAACCTTCATCCATCACACAGCCCAATATACCATCCTAGGTGACACACTTTTTCGATAACATTTTGATGGAACCCTCCTCCAATGTCTCAATTCAGATGAAACCAGAACGACATTAGAAGAGGTTCACCAAGGGATTTGTGGTGCCCACTCTAGTGGCCTTATGTTAGCGAAAAAGCTTCTTAGGATAGGTTACTATTGGCCCACTATGGAAGCAAATGCATATCATTTTGTGAAGAGATGTGTTCCTTGTCAGCAACATGGCGATTTGATACACGCTTCCGCCCAAGACCTCCAACCCACCATCACTCCATGGCCCTTTTCTAGCTGAGGATTCAATCTTGTTTGTCAAGTATACCCAAATTCCTCAAATGGCCACAAGTATATTATTTTCGCCACTGAGTACTTCACAAAATGGGTCAAGGCTATTCCATTAACTTACATCACCAAAAAATAAATTTTGAAGTTCATCTTGAACTACATTATCTATTGTTTCAACATACCTCAAGATATCATGACTGATAATGGAATGCCTTTTAAAAATTAGGAAGTTGCCACATTGTGTAGGAAATTCAAAATCACCCAGCATTTTTCCACCAAATAATACCCCCAAGGCAATGGCCAAGCTGAAGCTACTAATAAAACCATTTTGAAAATCCTAAAGAAAACCATTGATGCAGTTGGTCATGATTGGCACCTCCATCGTGTTCCCGCCCTTTGGGCCTACCGTACCTCCATCCATACCCCACAGGAGCCACTCCATTTTCCCTTGTTTATGGTTCTGATATTGTTTTACCCATCGAAATTGAGCTCGCTTCCCTTAGAATCTCTCTGAAGAATATGATGTCTGAAGAAGAATATAGAGTTGCTCGATTGCAAGAGTTGCAACTCCTTGATGAGAGACACCTCAATGCCCTAAACCACCTCCACATGTATCAAAATTTCCTACAGCTTCAGTATCATAAGAAAGTCAAGCCACAAGAATTTGACATGGGTGACTTAATTTTGTAGCATATCATGAAGAATCTCCAGAACTGTGAAAAGAAAGGAAAATATGAGGCTAATTGGCTAGGTCCATTTATCATTACAGTCAAATATGGTTCTGGGGCATATTAGATTGCTACTCCAGAGGGAGATCCACTCCCTGAGCTTATAAATATTCAACACCTCAAGCAACTCTATGCTTGAGTTTTGTAGTTCCTGTATAGTGTTCTTATAGTCCCGCAAAAATCTAAAAAAATCAGAAAAATCTAAAAATAATAATAAAATGTTCTTAAAAAAAGCCTAAAAAGAAGGAAATGTTCCTAAAAAAAGCCTAAAAAGAAGAAAATGTTCCTGAAAAAAGCATTTTAATCCATTATCTATAAGGCTCGATTCCCTTCACTCCATTCCACCATTCCATTTCCCTTATGCAAAGTCTTATCTAGCTTTTTCTTTCCATGCATTCAATAAAAAACCTCTTGTCTGTGAGGCTTCATTTCACCTCCATCTTTTGAAAGACCTCTAATCCGCAAGGTAATTTTTCCATTGAGTGTTTGTTCCAATCCCATCACACTAAGCTTTTTCACAATAGTGACCATGCAGGACTTAAACAAAATCACCATTTGTAATTTAACGATTTGAGAAACTTGTTCTTTTCATAGCATTTGCCAAAAAACAAACAAACGATTTACGATACTTGACGTCACACAAAAAAAACTTTCATAGGATGAATCCTTCCTATAGGTGGTATTACAACATTCACTTCTAGACCTAACGTTCTTGGCAGGAATTGTGGACTGAATGACTACTTGGTCACGAGGTCTCTTTTTGGTTTATTTCATTTTGTGTGTTAGTGGAAGTCATTTATGGTGCACCTTGATCTTCCATATTTTGGTTGTACCTAAATGGCTCTCATTTGACTACACATGTTGTTTGTGGTATGATTTGTTTTTGGGGCTTTATTACATATGTGTCAGTTTCAAGTTATGTTAATGCATTGCACAATTGGGGCAATGGGTTCATACACATTCCACCAAATCTCCCTAAAAGGACTTTGAGTGTACCTAGACCTCTCTAATGCATATATGACATTTGGTCCATCATGGCTATGTAAACTACACCTATGGTTCTAAAGTGTCTAATCTATGCAAAAGAGTTGTGTCATTTATGCTTCTATAGCATATAATACATAAACTCATTTGCAAAATCAAATTAAGGTGTGCTCATTTGTATAAACACAATTGAATCTCTTGATATCATGTAGTTAGGTTTCATGTAGTATAGGATGTCATCTAGCCATTCTTGAGACGAGGGTTCTATTTATCTCCCCTCCCTCCTATGCTACGCTACTTGGTTTCTATGAGTGACAAGTTTTGACAAATCATTATTCATTAGGTTCATTCATTTTACATTTTCATTTTAGGTTGCATTCATTAGTGTTCATTAGGCATTTTTTTCATTTAGTTAGTTTGCATCATTAATTTATACATCCATGTTAACACATGCATCTAGGGGCATATACATCATAAAACATCTCATAAATGCATCCATACATGTAAAATCAAATAAACCTACATCATTCACATGTTAGGCATCATATACATATACATATACATCATAGGAAACATCACATCACACATCCTACATCACAAGCGTCAGTATCCACATCATGATATCATATGCATCACATAATCCATATACACATAGGGTCATTGAATCATCTCATGTATATATCAAAAAATAATGTCTGTACAGTCCGTATACAAAATCATGTTGTATCTTGGAGTACAAATGCATCATCAAAAACTCACTGCATCTACACATATCTATCCAAAAACTTATCACTATACAAAATCAAGTCACTCGCTGTGAGGGCCCAGCCCCCCCTATATTCCCCCTTCAGGGAGGTCTCTATTGTCCTATGAACTGCTCTGATCTGGCTCTACCTCCTTAGATCCATGAGCTGGCCCCCCTCTCAAAATTTGGTTTTCGTTGATTGGTAGGCACAACCTCATGATATAGCAATCTATAATAGGCTACCTCTTGTATAGCCCATGCCTCTTCTCGACTGGCTAAGATGGCCTCCTACATCACTATGATGGCTACCCCAAGTTGTAGCATCTATCTTGCTATGTCCCTTTGCCTGTGATATCCGTCCAGCATCACCTGATGGGTAGCTCGCTTGACTCTTAATGCGGCCACCTCCCCTCGGAGTCTCTCTAGCTCTACCAGCTCCTCGACATCTGCATGGATATCCATACCTACAAACTCCCCAGCATCTACCTATGCTTGTAGTGTTGCTAAGGCCTCCTAGGTCTCCTATGCACTATCTCCTCTAGCCCTTTGAACCTACAACTTTGCCTATATGGCAGTCATGGCCTGCTCTAGGCTGTCCGCTCATGCTTGTTGCACCTGTGCCACCCCCTATAGTTGGGCCACCTCTACATGGAGGCTATCCTGCTTAGCCCTCACCATGTCCAGGTCCTCCGTTGGCCCCTATGTCTATCCACCTATTGGCACTTATACCCATACCTATACCTATGGCCCCTATCCTAGTGCTTGTACTGGTGCCTCTAATGGTACTTGTGTTGGTATTGCCCTTGGACCTCTCCTCGCTCAGGCTCTACACCCTCAAGGTCCCTCTTGTGCCCCCTATGTCGATGGTGGCATCATGACTACCTACCCACCATCCTTTGCTCCATCCCCCTCCCCCTGTGCCTACTCCGTGGTGGTGGTGCCCCAAGCACTATCAGTCTCACAGGCTAATGAGCGGCCTACCACTATGCATATGCAATTGTCATGCCTACATCCCCTCAATCCTGCCCATGTACCCAAGGCACTAGATGCATTGGTAACCATACGCTCTGTGCTAATTGCAGCGTAGTCCCATGACCCAAGAGTCTGTTGTACTCCCGCAATACCATAGGGTACAAAAACCTATTTGAAATAGCATCCTGCACTCTCCTAAACTCCTGTCGTACCCTCGAAGGCATTTAACACATCACCATGTGAACAAAGCATCTGATGATCCAGTAGTCAGTCTATGTAAAATAGAGATACATCTGATCCTCTGAGTCATCCTCTTCGCCTGCCACTAAAGTTGTCCCCATCACTCTACCCCATCATATGGAGTCCACTCAAACATAATGATCTCATCCAAACAATAGTGCCAAAATCCCACAAACTCGATGGAGGTGTACTGGATTGGAGGCTAGTATCTGCAAGTGAATGGCTTGCTGGGACATCTGGTCTCCTACCTAGTAATTGGTCGTATGACTCCGATATGCTACCATGACCAAACCATCAGTAACGTCATTCTAGGTCCAACGGTCTATTGTTTCCAATATGCACACATGTGCAAATCATGGTATAGCTCTACTAGGATAGTCTAACCCCTGCAGTAGACCTCCCCGTCATCCTTTAGAAGGGTGCTTAGCACCCTCGCCCAGCCAATAGGTCAACCATGCCCCATATGGTCTGGTAGCATCCTCCATATCAGAGAGGCTAGATATACCACTAGCCTCGATAGTCTTTGCTCCAAGGCTCCTCTCCATGATAGCCATGATCACTGGATGGGCAGCCTCTATTGCCATTTGTCAAAGCACTCCCTTAGGAATGGATCTGATCCCTCTAGTACGTACTTTGGATATACACCCTAGATTAGAACTCGTAGGATATGCCACACATCCAGCAATGTGACTGTAACCTCTCCTATAGGTAGGTGAAAACTCCCTGTGGGTGTGTGTCATCACTTAATGAGCATTGATAGTTGCGCTAAGTGTTCCCTTAGGTCAGGCCACTCATGCATGTACTCCAGTTTGCATAGTCACACATGCCCCCAGTCTGCATCCGTAAGTGTCTCTCGTATCACCATGGTCGATAGGTAGTGCTCCCTCGACCTAAATACCACCGTGTCCTCCTACAGCAAGACATGCAAAGAGTTAGTCCTTTTTTCCCATGTCGCCCCAAGAATGAGGCATCTTCCCTTATCCTCTACCAATTTATCCCAATCGACGGAGCTGCTAATTGGTGCAGATGCTGATATGCGAAGATGCTAATAGGCACAGATGTCGATCCGCGGAGATGCTTATTGGTGCAAATATCAATCAACGTAGATGGCATGTCCTTTGTCATCTGCAAAGATGATGACCCGTAGATCATCATCTCTGATGTCGTCCACGAAGACAACAAGTTGAACCCTATTGTCTCCGTAGACCCTGTGGTCACCGCTTTATCGTCTGTGCAGATGACAGGGTGAAGACTGTCGTCTCCACCTCAACTATGTTTTTGCCACATTTATTGCATAATAAATGCCCCTAGACTAGTCTAACCTACCAAATGATGAAGAGGATCAGATGACTTACTGGTGGGCCCATCTTAGCTAACCACCAATATTCTTGAATATGCTCTCCAAGCTATAATCGATCAATGGGGTCCATGTTTGTTCTGGATGCTCTGCTCTCGAGGTGTGAAAATGATCTTCTTTGAGCCCCCTTGGAGACTTATATAGGCCCTCCAAGGCCCCCCTTTTGAGCTTGTGCCTTCCCTGAGCCATATCTATCCCCTGTTTGCCCACAAGTCATGCAATTTCTTCATTTATTTCTTTTTTCTCCTTTTTCCTTTCTTCCAAAAACTTTTTCGCAAAAATTGCCCATAACTTATTTTTTGCACAATTTTTGCGAGGGGGCACCCTCCTCCGCTATTGTCGCTCTTAGGACTCCTACCTTCTCTAGGGCAACCTATATTTTATTTTCTTTGATATGATACCATCCTGACATCACATCAAAGAGCAGCAAAATGTAGATGCTTAAAATCATCCCAAAAGACTATATTAATTTGTTTAATATTGCCCTTGACATTATAATTAGTTATTTATTAATTAATTATATTTTTCATGTTCTTCTACCTATTTAATTAAATAGGTTCATTTTCCTAAGGTATTTAAATATCTCTAGCCTTAATGTGTTAAATTTATTTAATACATGATCCTCCATTAATCCCCCTTTTAAATAAATTATATTTATTTAAATTCCGCCATCTCATTAATTCCTCTAAACCTATGATTAAATTAAATTTTGTTTAATTTAATCTTAAACCTAGCCTAAAACATAGTCTACACCTATCACTTTCATCCTCCTAAGCCTATCCACCCTTTAATCCCACTTAATTACCTTAATCATCTTGCTAATCCCATCTTAAGCCTAAGTGTGTGCTCACACATGTGTGAGACCACTCCCTCTTGCAAGCTTTGTCCCCCACTCTTCTCTCCAAGTTTGCTCACACATGTGTGAGCAAACTTTGAAATGTTGACCACTTGCATGGCTTTCTTATGTGTCTCCTTGTGGCACTATGTGATGTCACATGGATGCCACCTCACCCAGGGTCTCCTTCAAACCTATAAATAGGGCCCTTGTCTCAAGTATTTTCATCTCCCATAATTGCATTGTTATCATGTCATTTTGAGTTTTGAGTTTTCATGCTAGAGCTTTCATAGTGATTTCTAAATTGCATACTAACTCTTGGTAGCTAATTTTTAGATTATAGTTGCATTATTAGTCTAGTTTGCTTATGCATTTGCATTCCTATTTCATTTTCATGTTAGTGTAGCTTGCACATTAGTGTAATTTCTTTTGTTGCACATCTTCACCTTGAATGCCTTTGAACATAGCTTTCCCCATAGCCATTGTTTGAGGTATTCTCTAGTTCATATAGCTTAGGTTTCATAATTTCATTATCACTCACGTTTGCACTTCCACATTCAAGAGATTCAAACTTTAGTTGTGTTTGGGAGAGCACACCAAACATACCTCCAATCTTAACACACCAACAAGGCCTCTCATGGATGACTTTGTTGAGCTGTTTGAGGTTGTTTAAAGATTTGGTTTGTTGGCTACTATGAGTTGCAAAACTCAACCAAGCATTAGTTAAGTTTCTTTTGTTTTGATGAGTATTTGATACATGTTTGATTTAAAACTAATGTTTTCTTATTGATCCATGCTCCCTACAAGTCACTTCTTTTAGCATACATTATGTTTGCAACAAATCCTGTGGAAAATTTAGTTTTTTTATGGCATCAATTTGTTGTTGCATTAATAACCAAGGAATGGCACTCATATAATCTAGTTTCTATTTCTATTTGATTCATGGAAAAACTTCAATGCATTATTGGATTCATCAATGCCATTACAAATTTTGATCAATTGTTCTTTGTCATGCCTTCCATCCAATATTTTTCATAATGTCTCTATTACATTCTTTCCAATATGCATAACATCAAACAAATGCATGATTGGGAGGTTCTTGTAGTATGACAACCAACTAAATTGTCTAGGATAGCTTTTATGTCCTTTTGGAAGTTGCTCATCAATGCCTTGATGACCTTCACAAACATCAATTACATCATTACTAAACAAAAGACATTATCCAAATTTAAATTTCATACAAAAACTTACATCATATGGAATGAAATTACCTCGACAATTCATTCTATTATATTCCAACTTCCATCGGTGAGGTGTAATTCTTCGTGGCTTTGATGTTGTCTCTTCTTTCCCATTGAAAAGATATTTTTTAGTAATTTGACACTTATGATTTTTGTGGAGAAAGTGTCTATTCTCATTAAACACCTGCTTTTCCAAACTTTTTGAATGATGAGATTTCATCTTTGGACCACAAATTGGACATGCAAATTTTTCCTTTATCTGAAGACCTACAAGATCGTATATAATTGGATGACATGCGTACTAGAAGATTTACATTTACAATTATCACATGCAACTTAAACATACAATGAGAATTTGTTAGCACTATTACATACCAAAAATATGCATTAATAGTTTTACCTACCACAAAAAAGTGTTAGCCCAAGGGCATCATGTATTTTCCATACAAGTATTGCATGAAATTGAAATTGTCTTTCACTAATTGGTCTAGATATGTCTTACATAGTGACCCCATTCCATAACTCCAACAACTCATCAATTAGGGGCTTAATATATACATTCATGTCTTTCATTTGGTACTTACCTAGTTGAATGAACATAAACAAAATATAATTACTATGGTCATTTTGATATTGTGTTTATAAATTAATTTAAATGACTATTAAATGGAAAAATACCTGGTAAAATCATTTTGCAACATTATGTGCTCCCTCTTTACAAACATCCAAGGAGGAATTTTATTGTTAATAACAAAAATAGGCTAGACCGAGTAAACAAATCTCATCTCTTCAAATGCATTGAAATCGTTTACTACCAATGAAAGCTTTAGATTATGGGATCTCCTTTAAATAGTGGCCACCTATCTTCTATGTCCTTAAATGCAGAACCATTTGTAGGCATTCGCATAATGTCATCTTGACTTCTATTGTGTGCCTGGTGTTAGAAAGGTTAATCTTTCCTTGGATATATTTTAATTGGGATATTCCAAGGGTCCCTACATGTAGTTTGTCCACTTGTACACATGTGGAGGACATGTCATTGTTTGTCCTTTATTCCACATGTAAGGACAACTCTTGTTTATTTCTTTATTTAGTTTATCCTCCTTAAGAGGATTGTGACACTTTGCACACACCTATTATGAATGTGGCATTCATAGAAATGGGAGTTACAAATGCAACTCCTCTCTCATCTCTATATAAGAGATGCTCCTCCTTCCTTCTACACAACTACACACCACTCTAAGCACTTGATGTTATTGTATTGAGCTACCTTTGCTCCAACACTCTCTCTCTCTCTTCTTTAGGCATTTGCCTTCATTCATAATAACTCACAAGGGGTTTTCTTTGCTTTCCCCTTATAAATCCTTGTCTCCATTGTTGAACCATCTTGGTGTATGCTCTTGGAGTTGCTTATCTTATGGTAACATTGTTTCACACTTAACTTACTTGGATTGTTTCTCGTTCCTTGCTCAACATTATCATTTCTTACATGGTATCAAAGCTTGGTTATCTAATCCTTGTTTTAAGTTTTGTGGTGAAGGTTGCCATTCATTGGAGCACACCTTATTTGGAGACGTTATTGAGAGAAGAATATTGTGTTGTGATTTTAGCTCTTTTTAACTAATCTTGTGCATGCAAGCTTCATTTTTTACTAACCCTCTTTGGAAGGCTTGCCGCCAAAGGGTTTTCTTGTAAAGCTTCATATTTTTCAGTAACCCTCTTTGGAAGGCTTGCCGCCAAAGGGTTTTCTTAGTAAATTTTAATTTTTTTTTAGTAAATTTTAATTTTTTTTTTTGTTTGTTTTGGACGGCATGCCGCCAAAACAAAACATATTACATTAGTAAATCTTTCTATCTCTCTACTTTTTCTTACTTCATTTATCAAAAAAAAAAAAAAATCTTTAGAAAAAAATAATATATTTTACTATATTGTGCCTTTTTTTAAAAACATAGTGCAAAGTTTTTTTATATATAAAATAAAAACATTCTTTTATTTTAGTTGGGTGGCCGCGCCACCCGCGCGCCACCCCGTGCCTCAGCGCGCAACTGCCGCCGACGGCACTGTTCCCATTTCTCTGTGCGCAAGCGCCGTCGGTCCCGACTCGCGCCGCCGCGCGCAAACACCGTCGTTGCAGACTCGCGCCGCCACTGCCGCCGGTTCAAACTTACACCGCCGCCATCGGTACAGCTCTGCAACTCTGCGACCCTTGCTGCGCGCACCCGCCGCGCACTCTTACGCCGCTCCCCACTCTATTTGCATTTTTAAACCCCAACCACCGCTTCCGCCGCTCCCACCACGCGGCGACCACCGACCTCGGCCGCTCCCGCCATGCGGCAACCACCGACCGCGGACCGTCGCTCCCACCACATGGCGACCACCGACCTCAGCCGCTCTCGCCACGCGGCAACCACCGACCGTGGCCCTCCTTTCGCGACGCAGCAGCCACCAACCGCTCCCCTCCCCTTTCAACTTTTTAAAAAAAAGTTTCCCCCTCTTTGTTTTACAATTTTGTTTTAACTAAAACTAATCCAACTTCTATTATATTAATTTTTTAATTGTTTAATAAATTAATTTTTAATTTTCTCTATCACAATTAGTTAAAATTAAAAGAAAATATTCTTAATCTTATATAAAAAAAAAACAAAAAAACTAATTGTTTTTTTCAATTAATAAAATTTATTTATTTTTTTCTCTCTCTCTCATTTAACAACATTTTTTTTCCAATCCATCTGATTTTCAAATTAAGGGCATTTATTTTTTATTTTTTTTTCCAAAAAGCGAAGAATTTTTTTTCCTAATCATGTCAACATTAATTCCAGAAATCAAACTTAATTATTCTAATTATCATTCTTGGAAAACTCATATCTCATTTATTTTTCGTTTTAAACATCTCTTCGAAATAGCCACTGACCCTTCTCTTGAGCCCGGTTCAGCGGCTACTCAAGACGAGAAAGATACTTGGAAAGCTAAAAATGAAGAAGCTTTAGGGTTAATTGGTATTTCTATTATTCCAGATTTATATGTCTTAATTGCTCACTGTTCTAAAGCTCATGATGCATGGTCCATCTTGAAAACCAAGTATGATAGTGGCGATGAATACCGCAAAATACAATTGCAAGATCAACTCGAAGATCTCTGGTATGCAGATTTTAAAGGTATGGATGAATTCCTCTTAAAATTTGATTCTCTTAAAAGTCAAATTATGGCTTTAGGTGTTCAATTAGAGGACATTCGTTTAATCCATCTTATTCTTAAAAAATGTCTTCCTAGACAGTTTCAACAATTTATAACCAATATTCATGCACAGCTTGCTATTCCTACTTTAACTTCTCAGTTAACTTATGTTATTTTTCAAACTTTATTAAGATAGGAAGAAGCTAAGCTAATTCAGTTTGGTACTCTCAAATCAACTGAACATGCATTTGTGTCTAGAAATTCAACTAATAATTTTTGTTCCAATAATCATAATTACAAACAATCTAATTCTAATTCACATAACACCAACAATAAATTTCATCCCAAATATAATAATACCCATCATCCTAATAATACTCGTAATACTAATAATCTAAGGAACCATTCCAATTCCAAACCTCATTGTTCTTATTGTGGCAAAGATGGTCACCTTGTCAATAACTGTTTTAAAAAACAAAATGATAAAAAACCTATGAATCATAGTACCAATCATCAAACCTCAAACCATAGAAAAGCTAATTCAACTAGTTCTAATCCTCGTCATGCTTTTACTTGTAGCTTTAATCTTTGTAAACCTTTAGAATGGATTGTTGATAGCGGTGCATCACAACATGTCACTTCTCATAAAGAAATTTTTGATTCCTTACAGCCTGATATTGCTAACATTCCTATTCAGTTAGCTAATAATCAGACTTGTAAAGTTGAACGACTAGGTGATGTTACTATTCCTAATGGTAAATTGCATGATGTTTTATATGTACCTGACTTGAAAACTAATCTACTTTTTGTTTCACAGCTATGTCAGAACTATAAAGTTGAGTTCTACAAAGATACATGTTATATTATAGATCCTCAAACCCTCAAAGTGATTGCTCTTGCTAAAATGGATAATGACAATTTGTTTAAATTCCATGAATTTGCTACTTCACGATATTCTTTACATACTTCTATTGATTTCAATATATGGCATGAAAGACTTGGTCATTTAAATTCTGATTATATTACTTTCATGCAAAAGCATAATATGGTTGATGGCTTGCCTAACATTATTCCTTCCAAGATTGCCTGTACAGGTTGTATGAGTGGTAAGATGCATAGGGAGCCCTTTCCAAGTGGAAAATCATGGCGAGCAACTCATAAGTTGCATCTTGTCCATAGTGATCTTTTGGGTCCCATGGAGAATACCTCCATCCAAGGTTCTCGGTATGCACTTACCTTTGTTGATGATTTTTCTAGATGAACTTGGATCTATTTTTTGCATAGCAAGGATCAAGTTCTTGATATATTTATTGAATTTCAGTTGTATGTTGAAAGGCAATCTGGGTATAAACTTAAAATTCTTAGAACTGATAATGGGAAGGAATATGTGAATAATGCTTTTCATTCTTATTTGAAATCGTGTGGAATTAAGCATGAGCTTACTATTCCTTATACACCACAAAAAAATGGTGTAGCAGAAAGAAAGCATCGGACCATTGTTGAAATGGCTCGAAGCATGTTACATGCTAAGAATTTGCATTATAAATTTTGGGCTGAAGCCATGTTTTGTGCAACTTATATTCTTAATCGGACTCCTACCAAAGCTCTCAAGGCTATCACTCCAGAAGAGGCTTGGTCTGGTAGGAAATCGAATTTACATCATTTACGGATATTTGGTTCTATTGCTTATGTCCATACGCCTAAACAGAAAAGGCATAAATTAGATGCTAAGTCATCTCCCTATATGTTTGTTGGCTATGATGAACACACTAAGGGTTATCGTGTTTATGATTCCACTACTAACAAAGTTCAAGTTGCTAGAGATGTTTGTATTGCAGAAAATGGAGTTCATGATTGCTCTACTACAACGGATGAAGAATTCAGTGGCACTAAAATTGTGCTAGTGGAGGACCAACCTCCTTCTCTTAACCCTACTCTTTCTCTTAATCAAGTACCACCGGTTATTTCTACTCCTACATCTCATGATACTCAAATAGATACTAATGATACTTTTCTTACTCATGATTCTTCCTCTAGTGATAATTCCATTACAACTAAACGTAAACCTAAATGGACTCAAAACCTCATCAATGAAGCTAATGATTATATTTCCAAATCTGGTGGAATTAAACATAGAAGGATTAATTATTGTAATTATGCTTTGATGACTACTATTATGAATTCTAACGATCCTAAGTCTTTTGATCAAGCTAACTCTCAACCTCATTAGCAGAAAGCCATGCAAGAGGAATATGATTCGTTACTTGCTAATCACACTTGGGACTTAGTCACATTACCTCCTGGCAAAAATATAGTTTCATGTAAATGGTTATATAAAACAAAATTGAATACTAATAATGAAATTAGTAAATTTAAAGCTAGACTAGTTGCTAGAGGTTTCTCCCAAATTGAAGGCTTAGACTATAATGAAACCTTTGCACCTGTTGCTAAAATGCCTACTATCAAATTAGTTCTTGCTTTAGCATCTAAAATGAATTGGCCCATTCATCAAATGGATGTTAAAAGTGCCTTCTTAAATGGTGAGTTACATGAAGAAATCTATATGGCTCAACCTCCTGGATTTGTTAAGAAAGGTAGTGAAAATCTCGTTTGCAAATTGAACAAATCTATTTATGGTCTTAAACAATCACCTAGAGAATGGTATTCTCAAATTAATTCTTTCTTCATTTCTCAAGGTTTTACTAGAAGCAAAAATGATCCTAATCTGTTTATTAAACATACTACCGATGATATTATCATTGTTATTGTTTATGTAGATGATTTAATTCTCACTTCTAGTTTAGACATTTTGATTTCTGATATTAAATTCCAACTTAAACAAAAATTTCAAATGCCCGACTTAGGTATCTTACATTACTACTTAGGTATGCAAATTTTCAAACTCCTAATGGTATCTTTGTTTCTCAGAGCAAGTATGCTTATGATCTTTTAGAAAAATTTAAGATGAATGACTCTAACCATGTTTCAATTCCATGTGAATTAGGAACTAAATTAATGAATGATATGAATACTCCTTTTGTTGATGAAACTTTGTATAGACAGTTAGTAGGAAGTTTAAACTATTTAACTCTTACTAGACCTGATATTGCTTATAGTGTTGGTTTAGTGTCTCGTTTTATGTCTAAACCTCAACAAACTCATTTTAAAGTTGCTAAACGCATCTTAAGGTATATTAAAGGAACTATTAATATAGGCTTATTTTATGATCCAAACTCTGAATTTATTTTACATGGCTATACTGATTCCGATCTAGGTGGAGATCCCAATGATGGGAAATCCACTTGTGGTTATTTTTTCTTTGTTGGTTCAGGTCCAATTTCTTGGAAAAGAAAAAAGGAACACTCTATTTCCCTATGCTCAACTGAAGCTGAATACAAAGGTTGTACCAATGCAGCTAAGGAAGCTTTGTGGATTCGAAGAATTCTTGATGATTTTGGTCTACCTCAACAATTACCTACACCTATACATTGTGACAATCAAAGTGCTATTGCCTTGGCAAAAAATCCAGTGTATCATGCCCGCACCAAACATATTTCACTTCAACATCACTTCATTCGAGAACAAGTTGAAGACAATCAAATTATTCTTCTTTATTGTAAAGGAGAAGATCAAGTGGCTGATATTTTAACCAAACCACTTTCTAAAGAGAGATTTCAGTTCCATTGTAAAAATTTGGGTTTACAACCCGTTGAAGTAAACTCCCCAAGTAAAGATTAAGGGGGGGTGTTAGAAAGGTTAATCTTTCCTTGGATATATTTTAATTGGGATATTCCAAGGGTCCCTACATGTAGTTTGTCCACTTGTACACATGTGGAGGACATGTCATTGTTTGTCCTTTATTCCACATGTAAGGACAACTCTTGTTTATTTTTTTATTTAGTTTATCCTCCTTAAGAGGATTGTGACACTTTGCACACACCTATTATGAATGTGGCATTCATAGAAATGGGAGTTACAAATGCAACTCCTCTCTCATCTCTATTTAAGAGATGCTCCTCCTTCCTTCTACACAACTACACACCACTCTAAGCACTTGATGTTATTGTATTGAGCTACCTTTGCTCCAACACTCTCTCTCTCTCTTCTTTAGGCATTTGCCTTCATTCATAATAACTCACAAGGGGTTTTCTTTGCTTTCCCCTTATAAATCCTTGTCTCCATTGTTGAACCATCTTGGTGTATGCTCTTGGAGTTGCTTATCTTATGGTAACATTGTTTCACACTTAACTTACTTGGATTTTTTCTCGTTCCTTGCTCAACATTATCATTTCTTACACTTGGTAATCCATAAATTATGCCAAGATAGTGCACCTGAATAATCGTTACAGATGTGGAATAATGGGAATGCACCGAAGAACCTTGCAAGGCACCTTTTTGGTTATTTGATCTGATCGATATCTACTAATGTGATAATCGAGCCATTTTTTTGCAAATTCATATTTTTTATGATATATAATATGATCATTGGGACATGCATGTATTGTTTGATTCTCCATTCCAATATCTTTCATAATGGTCAATAATTCTCAATAAAAGCAAGGTAGAATGTTTGATGGTGGTAAAAAATACTCACTTATCAATGTATAGAATTTTTTTGTTAATATAAAGAACATTAATGGTACACTAACATAGAAGATGAAAAAAATGACACTATACCTTAGCATACGTGAGATTTATACATTGGACATACCATTCATAACCTTGAAGTTTACCAACAGAAATATAATGAAGAGAAGTGGTATTTGGGAGCCTTGGTATAGGAGCTTGTATGCCTTTTCAATTACAAGTATATCAAGGTTCTCTTCATCATCATTATTAGATGCACTATTATCATCGTCTTCATCATCTTCATCAATTACACTACTAACATCTCCTTCAGTGCTATTCTCTGGCACATTATTAGTTGCACCAATACCAACATCTTCAATTGTGTTCTTTGCCTTAGGATCATCTTCTTCCATGGGAGAATTACCTTCTACTTTGATGTTCACACCTCCATGTTCCACCTGTTGGAAATCCACATTCACCAAAGGATGAAAATCCTTTACCGTTCAATGTGATCATGTTGCATAAAATGTCTCTAAGCTATTGTGATTAGGATTCTTTGATTCTTTAAGCCCTTGCATTTTTTGAAATGACTAGCATTTTCCATCACCTTATCTTTTGAACTAAGACCACAATCTAGCAATTGTCAACTTATTTTGTTCTAGGTTCTTATTGTTATGTGTGGACTTTCTTCACAAGCAAATATCCAGGCTATAAAATTATATCAAATATAAACATACAAGCATTAATAGTATCTTGTATATAATTAAAAATAATTAAATAATTAAATATTACTATCTCTTCAGTAAGGGTGGTATCTAAACAAATCAAATGAATTATACAATTTAAATATATATAATAAGAAGAAAAATTGGTATATTTAAACTAAATAGGTATGTCTCTCATTTTTTCCTTCGACAATCTTTATCTACAGAGATTTGGCATTTCTAGTGGGGAGCTAGTTATTAGACTTGTTGGTGTCTCCTTTTTAGCTGAGCTTTGGGTCTACTATGGTAAGACTCTCATTTAAAATTTATCTTTATAGATTGTTGATGAGTCTGTGAATTAGTGTTTTTTAGGTATTTTGGGTTGGTTTTGTTGTATTTTATTGGAATTTCTATGACACTCCTATACTTAACATACTATGAAGAGCCCACTATAGTACCTGATATGTATATAACAATTTATTTGTATTTTATCAACTTTACTAAGACTCTTTGATACTTAACATACTATGATGAACCCACCATAGTAGCTAACATGCATATTATAATGCTATATATTATAATTAAAATTGTGTGATGCAATAATTAATTTTATTTATAGTTATGTTTAGGAATGAGTCAATAAGTATATGTATTTTCCTTGTTCATTAGCTAGCTGACAATCCCAAGACATGAAACATGAAGCTACAATTATGAGCTCAAATTATGTCATAATGGAAGATGTAGTCTAGGGCTATAATAAATGAATCTTTATACAACATAGTATTTTGTCTTGCTACTCTGTGTATATTCCCAAAGGATATTTTATGTTTGATAGTAGTCATCAAACCAAATAATAGTCTTGTTCCTACATGACTACATAATCAATGATGGGAATGTTAAATTCCATTTTAAGTTTCATGTTCTAGTTCTCTTTAACTTTATTCTATAAAATATTTTAGATCTTCATAAACGATGACATGTGTGAATACAACTTACTTAAAATTTTCTACTATTTATGTTTTAGTTTCAATGACAATGAATAAAAGTGGATGGTGTTGTCTTTTTAGTTAAACATTGAATAACACCCCTCATTTGGGTAGTGATGAGGAAGCTTCTGTAGACTAACTATTCAAATAGTTTGTTGGCACTCATACAATATACTTCGCATGGGTTGAATGCAAGAATGTGATTGTGATTAGTCACAGAGTGGAGTTTTGTTAGGGTAAGGTTGCAAATCTGGCTTTGTCTACATGTTAGACGGAGTCTTAGAAATTTGAGCATAAGGAGTATAGGAAGGAGGATACTCCCTATAAGTAGGTATATAAAGAGTTAAGGCTCCAAGGATAGGTATAGGGGATGCGTTTAGTAAGAGTTTGTATTGATTGTCATAGTCAGGACAAAAATAGGACAAATGTTTGTTGTTTTGAGTTTAAGGATATGGTGTAAGAGTTCTAAAGTGTGTTGCAAAGTGAGCAAGGCCTGTAGGAGATATTTCTAGAATTATTTAGAATAATCAAGAGGGGGGTTGAATCAATTACTCAAGGTCCATAAGTACCATTTGAACAATTAAACATAAAACATTCACTACTTTGCTTATCCTATTGTTGCTCGGTCTCAACTATACTGATAAAAAAAATTACTATCATAAGCATAAGATACTTTCCTAAATGTAAATTTTATCAAATGTAAAACATATAAAGCATTCAACACAAGTTTGACACTAGGATTTTACATGGAAAACCAATTTGGGAAAAACCACCAGCAACATTTTTTCACTCTTTCGAAGTGAGCTCTATTAGGATCCAACTCTGTTGAAGGTTTACAATACACACTATTAAATGTGACCTGGTTAGAGGATTTAACCACCTTGTTAGTGTATATGAGAAATATGTTAGCAAATGAATACTAATATATTAAAAGAACAAAGCATTAACTAACAAAATTACTATAACATATAAGAGAGACCAAAAGAGAAACCCTCAAATGAGAATATGAGTCATGGAATGGCTCTCTCAATGAGATTATTCTCTTGATGTATGGATGAGTCTAATGGATTAGTTTGGTAGGATTATGGGATGTATGCTCAAGCTTCAATCTAGCTTCAATGGAGATTTTTGGGATTTTTGGTGTGGATGTATGAGATTGGTATAAAACTTGGTCTTAAAATGGCATTATAACTTTAGCTCAAAATTTGTGATGAAATGGCTTGGGAGGGGATTCAATTTATAGGCTAAGGGCTTGAGGGATGGAGGGTTAAGATGCAAGGAGAGATGAAAGCTTAAGGAGGGCTAGGATGCACTCAAAGGGGAGCACATGGATTGTGCTTGTTTAGCACCAACCAAGGAGTGACACATGTCACAGGGTGAGTGGATGTAGGCAAGGGGATGGATGAGTCAACAAAGGAGGCTCAAGGGATAATATCTTCATAAAGACCCTTCATAATGGCTTGTAAGAGCAATTAATGGGCTTGTAAGAGTCTTTATGGCCTTTGTAAGAGCATTCATGACTTGGTGGTTGGGATATTTTGAGGGGAGTTGAGATTGTTGACTTTGCTTGGCTTAGGAAAGTCTTAAGATTACTTAGGCAATGTGACAAGGTTAGGGGGGGATTAGAGGTGATTTAGGATTAGACTAAGCTTGTTAGAGATTTTCAAGTGGATGGAATTCATGAGGGTGGGTGAGTTAGTGGCTAAGCTAGGTTAGTATGGGTGGATGGGGTGGATTAGGCTAAAAAGGGGATTTAGGATAGTTTAGGGGTTATTAGATTTGGGGGTTTTATTTATCAAATAGATTTATTTAATAAATGGGGATTTTGGAATTAGATAGAAGAATAGGATTAAATTGATAAATAATAGGTTAGTTGATTTATCAATTAGGACTATAGATGATTAATTAAATTAATCAACTAGGGGATGGCAAAGGATTAATTAAATAGAAATTTAATTAATGATGCCTTTAGAGATAACTAAATAGGATTACCAAAGCGGTGTAATCAAATTTAGGTGTCTACATTTTGCCCCTCTTTGACATAGTGTTGAGACAACACTATTTCAAAGAAGTTCAAATGAAGAAGACACGAGGAAGATGTTTTAGCAACAAGGTTGCCCTAGTCTTGGATAAGAAGAGGAGAGACTAGACATAGAGATGCCCCCTCAAGAAGGTGGCGGGGAGAGAAAACGAGCCTCGATGGCTTCTTGAAAAATACAAGAATTTGAGATGGGAGGACAAAGAGTGGCTTAAGAGAAGAGGCTAAATTAGCTCAAACTCTCACTACAAGAGAATGGTAAAGGGGAAAATCAGAGGCACAAGAGTAAATAAGCTTAAGACTTTTAGGATTGGGGGGAGGATGAAGGAGCGGAGCGCTATAAAAAGGAATCCAGGATAGGGAGATGGATGAGGGGATTATAAAGATGATGCAACGAGATTTCAAAGAGTCAAATTGGAGGAAGATGGGTTTCGGAAATCCCTAGGACTAGGATTGTGGATCTCAAAAGATGAGGCTTGGTGGATTGATTGGATTGGTGGATCCCTAAGAATAGGATTGTGGATCTCTAAAGCTAAGAGTGATGATTGGTTCAAAGAGATATAGTTGCACAAGCTAGGGTAGGAGAGACAGATGCTGGATATGGATGGGGGATAATGGAGATGAAGGGAGTCTATTGAAGCTTTTTTGAGCAGGGGGATACTTCAAAGAGAAGTACCACCATGTAGTTGAGCACTAGATTTGATATAGGACTATTGGTTAATTGCCAAGGTTACCAAGAACACCAAGGCCTTTTCACCAACTGTCCAGAGGACTGACGGATTGACTCAAAACAAACACGCAACGATTGCCCCAACATCACACATGAATCCTAGAGGAAGTATCATGGAACTGACACTAGGTAACCCACAAGCAGAAAAGAAAACAAGCAAAAGACATGATCAAGACCTAATGCTCAGATTTCCCTATTCGCAGTATACCATGATATGGAAGATCATGGCAACCTTGAGGAGGGAATAAAAAGATTGCTTGGAAAAGATATTTCAAAACCCAAAAGGGAAGATTCCAAATCAAAAGAAAGTGAAAATCCAAAAGAGAACCGTTTGCCAATGAGATGGGTAGGACGAGGTACTAACGGACCAAGATCAGACATGAGGAACGTTGTATCCTGCAAGGATCTATCGGAGAGCACCTAAGCTGATGGATCTGGATGAGTGATGCGTTTGGCAAGCTAAACTAAGAAGGATAACACTTTGGTGATAGGAGATCTAGCTAAAGGATGCATTGGAACAGCAAACCAAGGGTTGTGTGATGTGTGCAAGATGATGATCAAGGAGGAACTGACACGAAATTTGGATAGATACAATGGTACTAAGCTAAAGAGGATGTACAAGCTGACAGACCAAGATATGTTACAAATGTACAAGGTTGTTCATGTTTTGGTTTTGTGAGATGGAAATATTTGTGAAGGGTGGGATGTCTGTAATAATTGATAAGTGGATAGGTAGATGGTTTGCGAAAATCTTAAGTGAAAATGGGATTCTTTGTGTGCATGTGATAGGATACAAACTAGGATACAAGCTTTGGTATATAATACAAGCTAGAATATGGTACAAGCTTTGGACAAGATTTGGATATACAAGCTATGATACAAGGAGGGATACAAGATTTACAACCTGGGGTACAAGATTTACAAGCTGAGGTACAAGATTTAGAAGCTGTACAAGAGGTATTTACAAGCTCCATTAGATTTTGGATATTTGGTTGGAATACCAAGGGAACAAGCAGGTGTGTTATGGGATGGTGGGTAAATGGATGAGGGATGGGATAGTGATAGATAATGGATTAGTCTTAGTACACAAGGTGCCTGAATTACCAAGTTTTCACCAAGGTACCTATCTAAGGCGCTTGAATTGCCAAGTTTTCACCATTGGATGCTTATTTCTCTTTACTATTTTTTTTTTTTTTTGTATTTGTCAAAAGCTGGGTATACCAAGGATCTTCAAGCATAGAACTTCTTGAGATGAATGATGTTCGTAGGATCATTCAAGAGTTCTCCTTCTGGTGTAGATAGTTGATAGGCTCCGGAGCCAAAGGATGCAGTGACAACATAAGGACCAAGCCATGTAGGTTCAAACTTGCCTTTCTTTTCTCGATCTGCTTGGACTTTCATGTTTTCTTTGAGGACCATGTCACCTGGCTGAAAGTGTCATGGAAGCACCTTCTTGTTGAAATTCCTTTTGACACGAGTTTGATAGACTGTGAGATGATCATAGGCTTGTTGTCGCTTCTCGTCTAAGAGATATAGCTGGGTGAGCCAAGCTACTCTGTATTCTTCATCAAATATTTGCCCTTGCAAAGATATGTGCAAGGAGGGAAGTTCAACCTCTATAGGTAGTACCGCTTCACCACCATAGACTAAGGAGTATGGAGTTGTTCCTATGGATGTATGAAAGGAGGTTCACTAGGCCCATAGGGTTGGATTTATTTGTAGGTGCCAATCGCAACCGGATTCATTGACAACTTTCTTTAGGATTTTGAGGAGGGTTTTGTTAGTTGCCTCTACCTGGCCGTTACCTTGTGGGAAATATGGGCTAGAAAAGCGGTGATGGATGTGAAGGGAAGTACATAATTCTTCCATGTTGAGATTTTCAAACTTACCTCTATGGTCGGTGAAGATTTTGGATGGGATGCCGAAGCGGCAAACAATGTGGTACAAGATGAACTTGGAGACCTGAACTCCTGTAGCTGAGACTAGGGGGACTGCTTCCACCCACTTAGTGAAATAGTCTATAGCTGTTATTATCCATTTATGTCCATCAGATGAGAGAGGCGTGATAGTTCCAACTAGATCAAGGCCTTAACAAGCGAAAGGCCAAGGTGGTGCAATAGGCTGTAGATCTTGTGTTGGAGCGTGCACAAGATTTGTGTGCTACTAACATGGGAGACACTTTCTGAAAAAGTCACAGGAGTCTTCTTCAATGGTAGGCCAATAGTAGCCTGCCCTAAGGATTTGTCGCACTAGGAAAATACCACTCGTGTGGGAATTGCAATGTCTAGAGTGTACTTCTTTTAACACCATCGCAGCCTCGTTTTGGTCTAAACATCGAGAGAGAGTATCATGATAACCTCAACGATATAGGGTATTGGCTATGATAACATAGCGGGATGATTTTTGGATGAGGTTCTGTCATTGGGTACGTGTGACATCAGGGGATATGATACCATCATTAAGCTAAGCGTGAATCTCATGGTACCAAGGGGATTGGGGACCAACCAAGATACAAACACGATTTGAATCCTCATTCGCATAGGTGGTTGTGAGGAGCTGCTCGACTAAAAACTCATACTGTGTAGCTGCTTGTGGAATTTCCAAGAGTGAGTCGATAGTAGCCATAGCATCTGCTGCTTTGTTCTGTATTCATGGAACTTGTGTAAACTGAAGCTTTGTAAAATGTTGGGTTAGCTGATCAACTAGCTCTTTGTAGGGTAATAGCTTTTCATCTTTGGTTTGATATTCATTTAGGGCTTACTTGATGATGAGCTGAGAATCGCCAAAGATTTGTAACTCGGTGATATTCCATTCTGCAGCTATCTTTAATCCTGCTATGAGGGCCTCATATTCAGCTATATTGTTGGTGCTAGGGAATTGTAGCTTGAAGGCTTTTGGAATGTAATCTCCTTGAGGTGTGACCAATAATATTCCTGCCCCTGATCCATGAGATGTGTATGAGCCATCAAAATAAAGTTTCAATGGGGGTTGTTCTTCAATTAGACAGATATGCTCATCTGGAAATTATGTGATCAAAGGATATGCATCTATTAGAGGTGCATTAGCTAGGTGATCTGCTATAGCTTGCCCTTTGATTGCCTTTTTGTCCACATACAAGATGTCAAATTCGCTAAGGAGCATAACCCATTTGGCCAAACGGCCTGTAAGTGTTGTTCTGGAGAGCATATACTTGAGAGGGTCGATCTTGGAGACTAGTTGGATGGTATGACTTAGCATGTAGTGGTGAAGCTTTTGAGTTGAGAAAATAACTGCCAAACAAGCTTTTTCCATAGGAGTGTAATTGAGTCCATAACCAAGTAGGGTTCTACTGATGTAGTAGATGGCTCTTTCTCTACTATAGTCATCAAGCTATGCTAGAAGTGCCCCTAGAGCAGTAGGCATTGCTGATATGTACAAGATCAAGGGCCGACCAGGAACTGGTCGAACCAAGATAGGGGGATTGGCAAGATACTTCTTGAGCTGATCGAAGCTGCGCTGACATAAAGGATCCCACTTGAAGTTCTCATCCTTCTTCAGTAAATGTGAAAATGGTGTACACTTATCTACAAGCTGGGAGATGAAGAGTCGGACAAATTGAAGCTTTCCCTGAAGAGAGCGAAGCTGTCACAGTGTCTAGGGAGGAGGCATGTCTAAGATAGCCTTGACCTTCTTGGGGTTGATCTCTATACCTCTTTTAGAGACTATAAATCCTAGAAGCTTGCCAGATGTGACCCCAAAGACACACTTCTTGGGATTCAGCATGAGATGATATTTGGCTAGCCTATCAAAGACTTTCTCCAGGTTAGCAAGATGATCCATGAAGGTGTGAGATTTAACAAGGATATCATCCACATAATCCTCCAAAATGCTATGGATAAGATCATGGAAAATGGTTGTCATAGCTCTTTGATAGGTAGCCCCAACATTCTTTAGGCCAAAAGGCATCATGTTGTAACAAAAGGTTCCCCAAGGGGTAGTGAATGTTGTCTTATGTTGATCCTCTTCTGCAATCTTGATTTGATTATACCCATAAAATCCATCCATGAGGGACAGAATTTCATGTCCAGATGTAAGGTCTACAATCATATCTATGTTGGGCAAGGGAAAATCATCTTTTGGACAAGCTTTGTTAAGATCTTTGAAATCAGTGCAGATTCTAATGTCACCAAAAGTTTTAGTGACGGGGACCATGTTGGAGATCCACTCTGAGTAGTCGATAGGTCGGATAACCTTAGCAGCTAACATTCTTTCTAATTCAGCTTTGACCAGTAATGCTACCTTGGGGTACATTTTTCTAAGCTTTTATCTGACAGGCTTGATCTTTGGATCGACTGCAAGATGATGAACTACAAGCTTTGGATCAAGTCCTAGCATGTCCTGATATGACCATGCAAATCAGCCAATGTTCTCTCTTAAGACCTCAATGAGGAGGTCAGCTTGGTCTTGTGATAGGGATGCAGCAATGTGAACAAGTCTCGGGATCTCTGAAGAACCGATGTTGACTTCTCTAGTATCTTCAATTAGAATAGAAGACACCTCTGGTCAATTATCTTGAGGAGGCAATGCTAAATCTTCATGTTCTGCTTGTGGCTCTGGATGTTCTTGTTGAGGGGTTCTCTTCACTGCCATAGCTAGTCTCGGATTTACCTTAGTTCTAGTTTTGGGTGTATCGGAACTAGGTTGGGGATTTTCTCCAAAATACCCCTTGGGATCTAGCTCGTAGATATAGGCATAATTTGGCTTTGTTTACTTATGAGGAGTTTCGGCTCCCATGAATCTCAGAAGTGCTTCCTCTAATGTGAACTCATCAATGTGTATGACGCTTGGTTGGTCCCAATCTATGAGTTGTGGATGGGCGAGTGGTAGGTCAATGAGGTGGATGGATAGTTCTTGGAGAACAGAGTCTCTGAGGGAGATTTGGTCTGGGATATCATCGTAGGCTCTCTATTCAACTTTCTCAGGAATGTCTTCGATTTTGACAAGGTCATGGTGAATGTTCGAAAAAGCGTGATCGTCTGTATTGGTGCCCCCAATTGTAGGTATGCCAAAGCCAAGACCTAACTTCGATTCCCACTTGTGCGTGTCGATGGGGCATTGCATGCCTCTTTCTTCTGGTCCTAGACCACCACCTTGATAGTTCCATTTGTCAGTGATGAGCTTATGTTCTTTGGGATACTTATGGCTGAAGTGATCAAGGCGTGCTTGATTTCTTTAAGGTGCATCCTTATGTAACCAATTGTTGATATCTGGAGTGAGCTCCTCATGAAGAGGGATTTTTGAGGATACAAAGGTTGTTGGGCCAAACTGTTTGTATCGAGGAAGTGGAGTCTCCTTATCTTTGTGATATGTTGGTCGTCCATGGGCATGTGGATCAAGTGGGAGTGCCCCGACAGCAAATGCATCTGACAGACTATACTCTCCACAGCCTTTGTTATTAATCTTCACGGTCGTAGGGTGGAGGCGAGGATGGTTTCTGGGTCATTACAAGTGTGGGATGAGCTGGCGATGGATGTGTCGATATCAATTCTAGGGCAATGGTTTGTATATGAAGCTTCAACCGCATTACAGTAAGCAAAGGGTTTTGGATTGGCATGAATGGTTACCTTAGTGCCTTGATGTGAAAATTTGGCGCATTGATGGTAAGTGGATGGAACAGCTTTCATGGCATGAATCCATGGGCGATCAAGGGGGATGTTAAATGGTAGGTTTAGATCAATAACATGGCAAAGTGTTTCTTGGATGACTGGCCCAACCTTGATTACCAGCAAAATAGTTCCTTCTGTGGTTCTTTCCAAGTTGTCATAAGCTTTGATGATGATAACCTCACTAATGATATCTGCCTCAGTATACCCAGCTTGTTTTATGAATTTTAGGGTGCAAATATTCAAGGCTGATCCATTATCTATCATTACTCTTTTCACAGCAAAATTGGATACCATGATGGCTATGCGAAGCAGAAGGGTGTGATCTGGCTCGACCACGGGTATGTCAGTGGGTTTGAATGATAGGGCACATGAGGAGGATAGGTGTCTAACAAGATTATGAAAATCAGTAGCATTGATATCTGAAGGGACACGGGATTCTATAAGAGCACTATCAAGGATGTTCTTGTCCATAGGACTGGTGCAAAGAAGGTCTTAAATGGAGATTTGGGCTGGCATGTTCCCAAGGTGTTCCAAGATATTGTACTGGGTTTTTGATGGAGTTGATGGTGCTGGTGAAACGGGTGGGCCTGCGATGTTAAATCGTGCTCTTCGAGTGGTGACTGCACACTCATTGTTTGGTCCTTGGATATTGATAACATTGACAGAAGGCTCTTTCTCGGATATACAACCTATGAGGCTACCATAGTCTATATAGGATGAAGTGTGGTCATTTTTCTTCACATGCTATTGGTTTGGTTGGCGGTTGTTGGTGTTGTTGTTGTTGGCTTGGATAGGTATTTTTCCAAGATTTTGGTTGTTGTGAGGAGGAAAAGCATTTTGATAGATCTGTAAACCTGCATTGGGAGAGGTTTGGGCACCAACGGTGATTTCTTTCCGATCAATGAGGTCATGCACATAATCTTTCAGTTTCATGCATCTGAGGGTAGTGTGACCTTTTACCCTATGAAATTTGTAGTACTCATTATCTTTGTACCATGCAGCTTTGGATTGGCTTGGATTGATTTGCTAGGTAGGAGGAAATTTGATGAGGTTTTCCTTGACTAATTTCTCAAAAATGACATCCAAAGGTTCACCAAGGGGTGTATAATTTCTAGGTGCAAGTTGGAATCTGGGCTTTTGTCCTGCAGCTACATTGATGGCATTAGCTTGATTGCTAGACCCTTGAAAGTTTGGTCTTGGATTGTGGTTTTGATAGCTTTGGTTATTATGTTGTTGGTAGTTAATAGCTTGCTGATTGTTTGGTTGATATGGTGGGTTGGACTAGTTTTGAGAAGGACCAACAATATTTACATGTCTAGTGTCAGTGACGCCATCTGTTGCAACATGCTTGTTTTTGTTCCAATGCCTAGACTTGTCATTGGAATGTGATTGATTTTGGTTGGCTTCCTTGTAAATCTTGACCACACCATCTTTAATGAGTCCTTGCTCAAGGATCATTCCTTTCTCTTTGATATCTTTGTAGGTCTGCAAACAGTTCATGGTCATGTGGTGAGCCAAGCTAGGATGGGTATTATCAATAAACATTTTCACCAAATGGCGCTCTGGTAAGGGTTTTCCATCTTTGTAGATATTCAGGAAGGCTTTCTCCACCTTTTTGCTTAGTAGGGACAAGATCAACTACTGATAGCTCTATTTCAACAAGATGGGCATATTGGGCTACAAATGCTTCAGATAATTCAGCAAAGTTTTTAATTGTGCCATATGGTATTCTATAAAACCATTCAAGAGCTGGTTTGGCCAAGCTTTTGGGAAAGAGATGCAAGAGGAAGACGTCATCGTATGCTACTTCTTAGCAGTGCATGTAAAATTCTTTGATATATGTGACAGGGTATCCTTTTCCTCTAAATTTGTCAAATTTGGGTGTCTCAAAATTCTTGGGGAATGGTGTCATGGTAATGGCTCTATCAAATGGGTAAGGACACACATTCTCAAATTTGAAGGTTTTTGGATCATTTCCCTCCTAGATGTTCTTCAAATCTATTTTCATGGCTTCCCATTCTGAATTAATGGGTGATGGCTGGGGTGCCCCCAATGTAGGAGTGCCCTGAGGTAGGTATGTGCTAGATGGGGCAATGGAATATGGATGGCTTTGAGGTATGGGCCGGTAAGGATTGTACATGGCTTGGCCAACTGAATGGTGGATGATGGGTTGCTGAGGTGGAGGTGGCACATATTGTTGCATGTGTTGTGAGGCTTGTTGCTAAAATTGGTGGGATTGAGGAACATAGACTGGTTGTGGGATAAACGGATTGCTTTGTGGAGGTAAGGTATAAGATGGTTGTGAAGCTTGAGGGAAGGATCAGGGAGCGTGTGGAACTTGACTTTAGATTTTAGGAGTTTCACCAATATAGGTGGGTTGTGCCCCCATTTGGGAAGGTATCTACATGGCAGAGGAGGTCAAGTAATTGGTGGTTGGTGGTGGTGGATTTCCTCCTAGAAGTGGCATAGAAAAATAGTTGGTAATAGGAGGTAATGGATTAGTTGGTGGTGGAGGTGGTGGGAATTGAAGGCTTGGAAATGGAATTGATGGAGTTTGATAGCTTGGTGGTTGTATTTGAAAGCTTGGTAGAGTGGTGGCAGGAGCTTGGGTCACTTGAGAGCTGGGCAAAACATTGGTAGTAGCTTGTGGGGTTTGATAGCTTTGTGGAGTGAGAGTAGTAGCTTGTGGATTTGTGGCTAATGACACTGAGCTCCAAGGACCTAGTGGAAATGATGGGATTGTGTTTTGAGCTAAGGTAAACAAGCTAGAGGTGATAAAAAGTTGATTACTTGGCCCCATGGGTGGCATCCTTGTTGTATATTGCTGAGGTTGGCCAAAGATGCTAGCACTGATTTGGGAGATGGGTGGATTTGGAAGGCTGGGTTCGAGAGCAACAGCAATGATAGTGAAGGGAGTGAATGGTGAGGTGTTTTGGGCAAAGGGGGTTTGGGATGGAGTGGTATGGACCAATGGTGGAGTGGTGGTAGCTGCATTGGCTTGTGGAAGGGAGATCTCAACTTGGGTGGAGGCTGGTATGTTTGGGTCTGTTGGATCATATGAGGTGGGTTGAGGCTCTTCTTTTGGCACATATTAAGGATAATTCGAATCATAAGAGCCTATGGGTGGTGGGAGTTGCTCAAGCAAGGGGTAAGATGGATTTGATAAGGGGGGAGGTCTTCCAAAGTCGAAGGCTCCAATGTTGTCCCTTCGAAAGTTAGCCATGATTGTTTCCTTGTTTTTGTCTATAATGGCGTTCACCAATACTGCATTTCCTAGTTGGTTCATGAAAGCTTCAATGTCAGTAGGTGATGGTATAGCGTTCTCTAGGCTGAAGGATGATTGAGTGCTCAAGGGGAGAAATGTTGTTGGATCCAAATGATAGGGCTCCATTGTTTCCTTCTTCTTCTTGCCTAAGCGAGTGACAGTTTGCATGAAAATGTAGAATGTTCCTAGGGATGAGATAAAACAATGTTGATGGATGCAAAAGGGGGGAAGGCTTTTCTATGCAAATGATTTCCTAGGTTGAAGCAAAGCTATATGATAAAACCTAAGGAGGATTGAGTTGGGAATGCTAACTTCAAAGATATGTTGCCAAAGCATGAAAGGTTTTCTTTCCTATGTGCAAGCTTGGTGGTGATTGTGTCAACTTAAGGATAGACTGATGATCCTTTAGGAAGAACATGAGATTGACCACTTGTGGATCCCAACCTTTAGCTCAAGGTGATGAGGGATAACAAGTGACAAAGCTAGATTACCCTAGAAAAAGCTCTGTCAAAGGGATAACCTTGGTGAGGCTGGTGGATTTGGAAGATGTTAGGAATGGAAAACTTTTGGCAAAGTGACAACAATTTTGAAGGCTTGGATGTGAAGATTTTTTGGATTGCTGGCTAGATGGTTTGGTTCTAAATGAGATGGATGAGCTAAAATGCTTAAGGGGATGACTAAAGATGGTTGGCTTTCCTACAAAGATGACTCTAAAGTGAAACTTATGCAAGAAGATGTGGAGAAACAAGGGAGTCTAATCATAGAAGTCATGCCTAGTTGGTAAGGCATAAGCATTGTTAACTCCTAGATGTTGGTTAAGTTGGATGGTGTGATCTAACCAGGCATCTTGAAGGGCTTCGTTAGCAGCTTTGTCCTCTACTTTGTGGAGTTTGGCAATTCAAGGGCTTGGTGTTAGTTCCTTTCTCTTGGCTAAAAGTTCTTGGTATGCCTAAGATGGTTTGAGTTTGACTTTGTGAAACTTCTGTTTGGGTTTGGGTTGTTCTGACATAAATTCCCGAATCTGCTTGGTTTTGAGAGATCTCGATTGTCTTGCTTCAACTTGTTCAACTTCTAGAATAGCCAGTGACTACACTAAGTGTGCCCTAAGCTAGGATTGACCAAGTTTGGCAAACATTCATTCAACAAATAAAAAGACAAGCAATAGATAGGAACAACCAGATAGAAGTTTTTGATTCTCAGAATGTGATACTTGCGCCAAGGAGTGTGTATGTTTTACAAATGTTTCAATTAGTCACTTCAAACACATTAACATCCTAGATAGTTGTCTGCAAGGCTGACAGTTTGTTTAGCTAGGGAGTCCTCGATATACCCAAGGTACATGAGGCCCAAATCCGTAGATGAAACCAAAAAGATGTCACACAGCCAAGAGGAGCAGTAACCCACTTCTCCTCTTTCACTTCTCAAGGGTATAAAGTTCTTTGAGGCTTAGCCTGAGTGACAAAATCTTGATTCCAAGAGAGGTGTCTTTGGATTCACCTCTCAATTTTTATACTCCACCGAAACGCTGGAGTTGAGGTCATCCAAGGGGTGATGAAATCCCCAAGCAAGCCTCCTAAAAAGAGAAACAAGGTTTTGGATCCTAATCTTATGCACCCAAGATGGCCTTGAAAGACGACAAGGGGAGAGAAGACTTGGATGACCTTGGGCTAAAAAACACACTTGTTCTTTTACCAACTGACTCTTATGTGTGCTGATCTAGACTTTGCAAGCACTCATGTTTAAGAGACAATGTTCAATTCTAACTTTGAAATGCACCAACAAAGCAAAATCGATCGAAGAATGCAAACAAGAAGAAGAGTTAGGGTCAACAAGAAAGTAAACCCGCGCGCCCGGAGGCCCTCCACGTCAAGTATCGATTAATTTCCTTTAAAGCATTCAAGAGTTGGTGTGATTTTTTTTTAAGCTCAAAACAAAGATGTGTGAAACTCGATTGTCAAGCGTGCGCCCAGAGGCCCTCCACGTCAATAGTTGTTCAATTTTAGAATCCAAACTTGAAGTGTGATCGATTTAATCTAGATTTTTGGACATTGAAGAAATCTTATAAGTTTAAGACAAACTCTCAAAAAGTGAATTAAGTAGAATCTAATTATGGAACACTTAACACTCTCTTAGGTGGACCCATCTCCATAGATGGCGCTGAGATTGCAACCAATGGTTAAATTGATGAGTGATTAAAGAGGGTGAGTCCAATGAAGAAACTACTAAATTTTATTTTTGTTGATTTATTTTTAACTTAACAAATTTCTTAAGTGTTCAAAAATTAACTTTGCCTAAGTTGCATGCAAAAGAGAGATTGGTTTGTTCTTTTTAATGCACCAAAAATTGAAGTGTGAGATATTGCAATGGTTAGTTGATCTTTCGCATTCAAGATTAGATTTGTTGTTTTAATAATGCATTCCAAGAAAAATTTTAATTTTTATCCATGCAATTCAAGAGTGTGTTTCAAACAACATACATTCAAAGAAAAATATGTTTAATCATTCAAGTTCATTCCACGAAAAACCCAAAAAACATGATTAATTTTGTTGCTCCAACCTACAATGAGACAAAAAAACAAATTGATTAGTCACCCAAAATCTTCCAAAATGAAAGTTTAACTATGGAAAAAAAAAATTTTAACTTTTTTTGTTCTTTTTCTTGGGCGTAAAAATGCTTAAAAAATCTTCTACTTTATGAAACCACCAAAAGTTAAAATTTGATTTATACTCTTTTTTTTTTTTTTTTTAAACTACAAAGTGCAGAAATAAATATGTTAAAGTATAAATGCAACAAAGACATGCGAAGATGACAGTTCATCAGATGCAGATGCCAAACTGTGGAGATGTTGATCTGCGGAGATGACAGTTTGGGTTGGCGGCGGTGGAGACGACAGTTTAGGTTGGTAGCGGCGGAGACGACAATTTGGGTTGCAGAGATGACAGAGTAGCTGGTGGAGACGACACCAATCTTCAAAGACGACACTGCACAAAAAGAACTGAAATGCACAGATTTTTTCCAAAAAATTTTAATTTTTTGGTTGTTTTCAGATTTTAGAAGGTATGTCTTCTTCTCAAGTGCACTCTTCAACTTGCAAAGACAAGCAAAACACCCTACAACCCACTCAAACAACAACAAACATTAGATTATTAGAAAAAACAACATATAGATAGAAATGGATGATTAAATGACCCATAGTGGGGTCCCACCGAACGTGCCAAAATGTATATGAGAAATATGTTAGCAAATGAATACTAATCTATTAAAAGAACAAAGCATTAACTAACAAAATTACTATAACATATAAGAGAGACCAAAAGAGAAACCCTCAAATGAGAATATGAGTCATGGAATGGCTCTCTCAATGAGATTATTCTCTTGATGTATGGATGAGTCTAATGGATTAGTTTGGTAGGATTATGGGATGTATGCTCAAGCTTCAAACTAGCTTCAATGGAGATTTTTGGAATTTTTGGTGTGGATGTATGAGATTGGTATAAAACTTGGTCTTAAAATGGCATTATAACTTTAGCTCAAAAGTTGTGATGAAATGGCTTGGGAGGGGATTCAATTTATAGGCTAAGGGCTTGAGGGATGGAGGGTTAAGATGCAAGGAGAGATAAAAGCTTAAGGAGGGCTAGGATGCACTCAAAGGGGAGCACATGGATTGTGCTTATTTAGCACCAACCAAGGAGTGACACATGTCACAGGGTGAGTGGATGGAGGCAAGGGGATGGATGAGTCAACAAAGGAGGCTCAAGGGATAATATCTTCATAAAGACCCTTCATAATAGTTTGTAAGAGCAATGAATGGGTTTGTAAGAGTCTTTATGGCCTTTATAAGAGCATTCATAGCTTGGTGGTTGAGATATTTTGAGGGGAGTTGAGATTGTTGACTTTTCTTGGCTTAGGAAAGTCTTAAGCTTACTTAGGGAATGTGACAAGGTTAGGGGGGGATTAGAGGTGATTTAGGATTAGACTAAGCTTGTTAGAGATTTGCAAGTGGATGGCATTCATGAGGGTGGGTGAGTTAGTGGCTAAGCTAGGTTAGTATGGGTGGATGGGGTGGATTAGGCTAAAAAGGGGGTTTAGGATAGTTTAGGGGTTATTAGATTTGGGGGTTTTATTTATCAAATCGATTTATTTAATAAATGGACATTTTGAAATTAGATAGAAGAATAGGACTAAATTGATAAATAATAGGTTATTTGATTTATCAATTAAGACTATAGATGATTAATTAAATTAATCAGCTAGGAGATGGAAAAGGATTAATTAAATAGGAATTTAATTAATGATGCCTTTAGAGATAACTAAATAGGATTACCAAAGTGGTGTAATCAAATTTAGGTGTCTACATTTTGCCCCTCTTTGACATAGTGTTGAGACAACACTATTTCAAAGAAGTTCGAATGAAGAAGACACGAGGAAGATGTTTTAGCAACAAGGTTGCCCCAGTCTTGGATAAGAAGAGGAGAGACTAGACGTAGAGATGCCCCCTCAAGAAGGCGACGGGGAGAGAAAATGAGGCTTGATGGCTTCTTGAAAAATACAAGAATTCAGGATGGGAGGACGAAGAGTGGCTTAAGAGAAGAGGCTAAATTAGCTCAAACTCTCACTACGGGAAAATGATAAAGGAGAAAATTAGAGGCACAAGAGTAAATAAGCTTCAGACTTTTAGGATTGGGGGGAGGATGAAGGAGCGGAGTGCTATAAAAAGGAATTCAGGATAGGGAGATGGATGAGGGGATTATAAAGCTGATGCAACAGGATTTCAAAGAGTCAGATTGGCGAAAGATGGGTTTCAAAAATCCCTAGGACTAGGATTGTGGATCTCGAAAGATGAGGCTTGGTGGATTGATTGGATTGGTGGATCCCTAAGACTAGGATTGTGGATCTCTAAAGCTAAGAGTGATGATTGATTAAAGAGATACAATTGCACAAGCTAGGGTAGGAGAGACAGATGCTGGATATGGATGGGGGATAATGGAGATGAAGAGAGTTTATTGAAGCTATTTTGAGCAGGGAGATACTTCAAAGAGAAGTACCACCATGTAGTTGAGCACTGGATTTGATATAGGATTGTTGGTTAATTGCCAAGGTTACTAAGAACATCAAGGCCTTTTCACCAACTGTCCAGAGGAATGACAGATTGACTCAAAACAAACACGCAACGATTGCCCCAGCATCACACATGAATCCTAGAGGAAGCAGCGTGGAACTTACACTAGGTAACCCACAAGCAGAAAAGAAAACAAGCAAAAGACATGATCAAGACCTAACGCTCAGATTGCCTCATTCGCAGTATACCATGATATGGAAGATCATGGCAACCTTGAGGAGGGAACAAAACGATTTCTTGGAAAAGATATTTCAAGACCCAAAAGGGAAGATTCCAAATCAAAAGAAAGCGAAAATCTAAAAAAGAATCGTTTGCCAACTAGATGGGTAGGACGAGGTACTAATGGACCAAGATCAGACATGAGGAACGTTGTATGCTGCAAGGATCTATCGGAGAGCACCTAAGCTGATGGATCTGGATGAGTGATGCGTCTGGCAAGCTGAACTAAGAAGGATAACACTTTGGTGACAGGAGATCTAGCTAAAGGATGCATTGGAATAGCAAACCAAGGGTTGTGCGATGTGTGCAAGATGTTGATCAAGGAGGAACTGGCACAAAAGCTGGATAGATACAATGGTACTAAGCTAAAGAGGATGTACAAGCTGATGAACCAAGATATGTTACAAATGTACAAGGTTGTTCATGTTTTGGTTTTGTGAGATGGAAATATTTGTGAAGGGTGGGATGTCTGTAATAATTGATAGGTGGATAGGTAGATGGTTTGCGAAAAGCTTAAGTGAAAATGGGATTCTTTCTGTGCATGTGATAGGATACAAACTAGGATACAAGCTTTGGTATATAATACAAGTTGGAATATGGTACAAGCTTTGGACAAGATTTGGATATACAAGCTATGATACAAGGAGGGATACAAGATTTACAAGCTGGGGTACAAGATTTATAAGCTGAGGTACAAGATTTACAAGCTGAGGTACAAGATTTAGAAGCTGTACAAGAGGTATTTACAAGCTCCATTAGATTTTGGATATTTGGTTGGAATACCAAGGGAACAAGCAGGTGTGTTATGGGATGGTGGGTAAATGGATGAGGGATGGGATAGTGATAGATAATGGATTAGTCTTAGTACACAAGGTGCCTGAATTACCAAGTTTTCACCAAGGTACCTATCTAAGGCGCTTGAATTGCCAAGTTTTCACCATTGGATGCTTATTTCTCTTTACTATTTTTTTTTTTTTTTGTATTTGTCAAAAGCTGGGTATACCAAGGATCTTCAAGCATAGAACTTCTTGAGATGAATGATGTTCGTAGGATCATTCAAGAGTTCTCCTTCTGGTGTAGATAGTTGATAGGCTCCGGAGCCAAAGGATGCAGTGACAACATAAGGACCAAGCCATGTAGGTTCAAACTTGTCTTTCTTTTCTTGATCTGCTTGGACTTTCATGTTTTCTTTGAGGACCATGTCACCTGGCTGAAAGTGTCATGGAAGCACCTTCTTGTTGAAATTATTTTTGAGATGAGTTTGATAGACTATGAGATGATCATAGACTTGTTATCGCTTCTCGTCTAAGAGATCTAGCTGGGTGAGCCGAGCTACTCTGTATTCTTCATCGGATATTTGCCCTTGCAAAGATATGCGGAAGGAGGGAAGTTCAACCTCTATAGGTAGTACCGCTTTGCCACCATAGACTAAGGAGTATGGAGTTGTTCCTATGGATGTACGGAAGGAGGTTCGATAGGCCCATAGGGTTGGATATATTTGTAGGTGCCAATTGCAACCGGAGTCATTGACAACTTTCTTTAGGATTTTGAGGAGGGTTTTGTTAGTTGCCTCTGCCTGGCCATTACCTTGTGGGAAATATGGGCTAGAAAAGCGATGATGGATGCGGAGGGAAGTACATAATTCTTCCATGTTGAGATTTTCAAAGTTACCTCTATGGTCGGTGAAGATGGTGGATGGGATGCCGAAGCGGCAAACAATGTGGTACAAGATGAACTTGGAGAACTGAACTCCTATAGCTGAGACTGGGGGGACTGCTTCCACCTACTTAGTGAAATAGTCTGGAGCTGTTATTATCCATTTATGTCCATCAGATGAGAGAGGTGTGATAGTTCCAACTAGATCAAGGCCCCAACAAGCGAAAGGCCAAGGTGGTGCAATAGACTGTAGATCCTATGCTGGAGCGTGCACAAGATTTACATGTTGTTGACATGAAAGACACTTTCTGACAAAGTCACAGGAGTCTTCTTCAATGGTAGGCCACCCTAAGGATTTGTCGCGCTAGGACAATACCACTCGTGTGGGCACTGCAAAGTCCAGAGTGTACTTCTTTTAACACCATCGCGGCCTCATTTTGGTCTAAACATTGAGAGAGAGTATCGTGATAACCTCGACGATATAGGGTATTGGCTATGATAACATAGCGGGATGATTTTCGGATGAGGTTCTGGTGTTGGGTACGTGTGAGGTGAGGGGATATGATACCATCGTTAAGGTAAGCGTGAATCTCATGGTACCAAGGGGATTGGGGACCAACCAAGATACAAACACGATTTGAATCCTCATTTGCATTGGCGGGTGTGAGGAGATGCTCGACTAAAAACTCATACTGTGTAGCTGCTTAGGGAATTTCCAAGAGCGAGTTGATAGTAGCCATAGCATCTATTGCTTTTTTTAGTATTCGAGGCACTTGTGTAAACTGAAGCTTTGTAAAATGTTGGGTTAGCTGATCAACTAGCTCTTTGTAGGGTAATAGTTTTTCATCTTTGGTTTGATATTCATTTAGGGCTTGCTTGATGATGAGATGAGAATCGCCAAAGATTTGTAACTCAGTGATATTCCATTCTGCAGCTATCTTCAATCCTGCTATGAGGGCCTCATATTCAGCTATATTGTTGGTGCTAGGGAATTGTAGCTTGAAGGCTTTTGGAATGTAATCTCCTTGAGATTTGACAAACATTATTCCTGCCCCTGATCCATGAGATGTGTATGAGCCATCAAAATAAAGTTTCGATGGGGGTTGTTTTTCAATTAGACAGATATGCTCATCTGGAAATTTTGTGATCAAAGGATATGCATCTATTAGAGGTGCATCAGCTAGGTGATCTGCTATAGCTTGCCCTTTCATTGCCTTTCTGTCCACATATTGGATGTCAAATTTGCTAAGGAGCATAACCCATTTGGCCAAACGGCCTGTAAGTGTTGTTCTGGAGAGCATATACTTGAGAGGGTCGATCTTGGAGACTAGTTGGATGGTATGACTTAGCATGTAGTGGTGAAGCTTTTGAGTTGAGAAAACAACTACCAAACAATCTTTTTCCATAGGAGTGTAATTGAGTTCATAACCAACTAGGGTTCTACTGATGTAGTAGATGGCTCTTTCTCTGTCGTAGTCATCAAGCTCTTTCAAAAAAGTGTGATCGTCCGTATTGGTGCCCCCAGTTGTGGGTATGCCAAAGCCAAGACCTGACTTTGATTCCCACTTGTGTGCGTCGATGGGGCACTGCATGCCTCTTTCTTCTGGTCCTAGACCACCACCTTGATAGTTCCATTTGTCAGTGATGAGCTTATGTTCTTGGGGATACTTCTGGCTAAAGTGATCAAGGCATGCTTGATTTCTTGGAGGTGCATCCTTATGTAACCAATTATTGATATCTAGAGTGAGCTCCTCATGAAGAGAGATTTTCGAGGATACAAAGGTTGTTGGGCCAAACTGTTTGTATCGAGGAGGTGGAATCTCCTTAGCTTTGTGATATGTTGGTCGTCCATGGGCATGTGGATCAAGTGGGAGTGCCCCGACAGCAAATGCATCTGACAGACTATACTCTCTACAGCCTTTGTTATTGATCTTCACGGTCGACAAGGTGGAGGCGAGGATGGTTTCTGGGTCATTACAAGTGTGGGATGAGCTGGCAATGGATGTGCCAATATCAATTCCAGGGCAATGGTTTGTAAATGAAGCTTCAACTGCATTACAGTAAGCAAAGGGTTCTGGATCGGCATGGATGGTTACCTCAATGCCTTGATGTGAAAATTTGATGCACTGATGGTAAGTGGATGGAACAGCTTTCATGGCATGAATCCATGGGCGATCGAGGAGGATGTTAAATAGTAGGTTTAGATCAATAACATGGTAGAGTGTTTCTCGGGTGACTGGCCCAACCTTGATTCACAGCAAAATAGTTCCTTCTGTGGTTCTTTCCATGTTGTCATAAGCTTTGGTGGTGATAACCTCACTGATGATATCTGCCTCAGTATACCCAGCTTGTTTTATGAATTTTAGGGTGCAAAATTCAAGGCTGATCCATTATCTATCATTACTCTTTTCACGGAAAAATTGGATACCATGATGGCTATGCGAAGCAGAAGGGTGTGATCTAGCTCGACCACGGGTATGTCAGTGGTTTGAATGATAGGGCACATGAGGAGGATAGGTGTCCAACAAGATTACAAAAATTAGTAGCATTGATAGCTGAAGGGACATGGGATTCTATAAGAGCACTGTCAAGGATGTTCTTGTACACAAGACTGGTGCAAAGAAGGTCTGAAATGGAGATTTGGGCTGGCATGTTCCCAAGGTGTTCCAAGATATTGTACTGGCTTTTTGATGGAGTTGATGATGCTAGTGAAATGGGCGGGCCTGCAATGTTAAATTGCACTCTTCAAGTGGTGACTGCACACTCATTGTTTGGTCCTTGGATATTGATAACATTAACAGAAGGCTCTTTCTCGAATATACAACCTATGAGGCTACCATAGTCTATATAGGATGAATTGTGGTAATTTTTCTTCCCATGTTGTTGGTTTGGTTGGCGATTGTTGGTGTTGTTGTTGTTGGCTTGGATAGGTATTTTTCCAAGATTTTGGTTGTTGTGAGGAGGAAAAGCATTTTGATAGATCTGTAAACCTAAATAATCTATGAAATCGGTGATTTTAAATGATTGGGAGACATTGGAGAAGATAAAGAATTGGTCTTAAGAGCCTTAATAAAGCAAGTGTACAAGGATGTTGGAATATGAACTAACAAGGGTAATAGGATACTATCATGTAAGTGTTGGTGTGCGAGTTTAGATATTGATTAGTTAGTTGGGTTTCTTGAGAATGTGGAACAGGGTGGATCTATGATGTGGAATGATCCTTCTAAGGTCTTAGGATTTCATAAAGGTTGAAGAATGTTAAGGAAGTTGAGAGAGTTGTCCCGTTCTACTGGAAGTTGTTTAGTGTCTAGGAATGACACTTGTGATGTGAGAATTTGTATCTCATAGTTGACTTGAAGATTGTTGTCTTGATTTGATTGGACTTTTGGCTTGATCTACCTTGTTCTGCATCAAAATGTTTGAAAAAATAAATATGTAACTTAACAAAAACAATCACCACCAAATCTATTAATAATAGGCATTGTAAAGTAACATTATGCTTCCTTACAAGAAATTTATCCCAAAGAATGATATTGATAGCTAGTACTGAATAATAAAATTATATAAACTTTCCATGCTAATGTCCATCCAATACTAGATTCTTTCTAATTAGAAATGGAGATTAGAAATGTCCATCCAATACTAGAAGGAGATTTTCTAATGTTTAGAAAAGGTCCAAGGAAACAACAAGTTCAAAAAAAATTCTCCATCTCTAAGAATCAATTTTTGAGTCAAGGTAAAATATGAAAGGTGATATTTATTTCAATATATTTTGATAAATTAGTTTCTTAGGAGATGATAAATAAATTAAATCTAAGGAAGATCTTGAATTAGTAGACCATACAAGGTCACTTGGGTAACTGATGATCAAAATCTAATTGTCCAAGAGAAATTATTTTGAGTTTGCTATAGGAGACTATTATGATAGAGTGTCATGTGATGTAGTTTTGATGACTTTTTAATATTATATTGGGAAGACCTTGGCAGTTTGTGAGGAGGACCTTACATGATGGGTACAATAATACTTACATTGTTAATAAAGATGACAATTTTTTTACATAAACCACCTTGAAAATTAATTAGAATTTTGAGCCAAGGATTGTATATTTTGATAGTAAAGAATTCATGGTTTTTCAAGTTCTTAATGGGAAGGGAACACAAGGTGATGTTGAAAGGATTGAAAGCAATGAGAAAGTTTAGTAAGCAACATTGTGATTGATTTGGTGATAGGAAAAAGGTAGGGACAGATTTCCAGTACGAGATGGTGCAATATAATGTGATGATTGGGACCATTGAGTCATATTGGTGTACAAGAGAAGGAAAAATGGATAAAATAGATATTGGTTGTTCTTATAATTGCCCCTAAATTTTGGTCATTTTATTAAATTTAATATGGATAAAATAAATACATTACACCCAGTAATTTTTCGTTGTTTTTTCCAATATGGAAAAAATAAGTTTGAGGTCCATCAAAATAACAAGTTCATTTTCAAATTCTAAGACTCATCAAAGTGACAGACTTATTATTAAGACTTAGACTTATTGAAACAATAATTCAATTATAATATTTCAAACTACCAAGGTAATAACATTTATTCAAACAAATTTTTAGACCTAACACAATAACATGCATTCAAGAAGCTTTAAAATCAACCAGCAGATATTTTCACCAAAGTAATTGATGAAGAGAAGTTTGAGCATTTCAAAATAATTCTTTATTTCATGATAACCCCTTCAAATCTATAGGATTGGAGAGGAGAGGACTATTTGAACATTAACCATTATGGATTTATTGGTTAGTTTCAATGTTTCAATTTTTGTGCTAATACTTTTAGAACTCTTGAATTGTTACATTACTACTTAGTATATGCCCTAATATTTATATCAAATAGGGTACTGTAACTGAGCTATAGTTAAAAATCAAGGGCATATTAAAAGCAAAAAAAATCTAAAATCTGCTGGCAACTGCCACCAAAATAGGCACAAACATAGTCACCACTTAGTTATCCAAAATAAATTCATGAGTCACCTAAGAAAATACTTACTAAAAGCTTGTTATCTATACTTTGATATTTAAAAATCCCAAATGTAATCTATACTTCCATAATGTACTAAACTAGACAATTTTGAGAAAAATGGTTACATACCTATTCAAATTTGTATCAAGGAAGCTATCGGTCCTCCTGTAGATTCAAACAACTCTACACACAACTCTGACCTAAAAGAGTTACTTCCCACACTAGCATTTATGCATCCTTGTGCAAAGGGCCATGGAAAATGTCTTCTCCAACCTCTCATGGTCATTGCTCATACTCGATTTGGTCATTTCTCTCCTCATCTTCTCTCGATCTTGTTGTTGCTCTCCTCATTTCTCATGTGCTTGATTGGTACTCACAAAGTGAAAAATGAGTTTCACTTTTCATTTTTTTCTTTATAATTCGCATTTGTTAAACTTTCAACACTAAACTTAAGGAATGTCAAATTTTTAACACTAAACTTAAGGAACGTCAAAATTTTGACACTAAACTTAAGTGACATCAAAATTTCAACCTTTTCAGGATCATAAACCAAAAAAAAAAATTGAGAAGCCAAACTGGCCGTCAGTCAAAAATGTTGGTAAAAAATAGTGGTAAAATGTACTAGTGTCAACTCCTCCTTTGCACCATCTTCATGATATCTTGTTAAGTATACAATATTGAAAGCATGAGAAATATGGATCCCATCTTGAAACTCCACTTCATGTGCATTTCTTGAATCATGTTTCTTCAAAATCTTGTAGGGACCAAACTTCTTCATCTTCAAGTTGTTGTAGGTGCCCACAGGAAATTATTCCTTACTCAATTACACCATAACCAGATCCCCAACTTGGAACTCCTTATGTCTTCTCTTTTGATATGCTCTAGCCTTATAGTACAAGTTCATCTTGGTAATATGTGTACATACCTACTCATGTAGGTTCTTGAAATGTTCAACAAAGTCTTCTTCCTCAACACTAGTCCTCTCACCTTGTTCTATCTTCCTCAACTCCAGTGCAGTCCTTGGACTACTCGAATACACAACTTGGATTGGTGATCTACTAGTACTCCTATTCACAAAATTATTGTAGGAAAATTCCACTTGTGGTAGAATAAAATTCCATCCATTGGGCTTATCTCCTACTAAACACCTCAGAACATTGCCTAGACTTCTATTCACCACTTTTGTTTGTCCATCAGCTTGTGGATGATATGCAGAACTGAATTTTAATTTTGTCTTCAACTTCTTCCACAAATTCCTCTAGATATACCAAAAAAATTTAGTATCTCTATCAAAAATAATACTTTTTGGGAGACCATGTAGCCTTGCCACCTCTCTGAAAAACAAATATGCAATATGCACTACATCATGAGTCTTATGGCATGGAATGAAATGTATCATCTTGGAGAACCTATCAACCACCATAAATATTGAGTCATTACCCCTTTATGTCCTTGGCAACCCAAGAACAAAATCCATACTTATGTCCTCCCAGGGCTTTGATGGAACATGCAATGGTTGATAGAGTCCAATATTCTAACTAACTCCTTTGGCTTTCTAACATACTCGACAACTCTGCACAAACTTCTTCACATCTTGTGACAATTAAAGCCAAAAATGATAATCACTAAAAATGGTAGTGATCTTATCTCAACCAAGGTGTCCTGTCATTCCTTCATTATGCTTCACCTTGATCAAGTTCTCCCTCATTGAACTCCTTGAAATACACAGTCGACTGTCTTTGAACATAATACCATCTTGGATCATGTAATACAACCTGGTCCTATCTGGAGTAATAGGTTCTGTACAAGCCTTCCAAGCCTCTGCAAAGTCACAATCCCCAAGGTACAAATTCTTGAGTTCATCAAACCCAACCACTTCACATTTCTATTAGCAACAATTGCCTCCTACTTAATGCATTTGTAACCCTATTATATTTCCCACTTCTATGTTTCAAAACAATTGTATATCTCTGCAAGAACTCTACCCATTTCAAATTAAGTACTTCAATTTTAAGATGGTACACTTAACATGGACCACCTAGCATAACACATCTTTCTAGCCTTGAAAACTATGTTCCTTTCTTCTTCTCTACCATCACCCCATATCATAACACTTTTTGCTAGTGTCAAATCACAATATCTTCCCACTTTAGTTGGTGTATGTCCTTATCTTGATCATAAGTTCACATATGCTCTTGGAATAACATGTTGAGATTGATACTAACAGTTGAAATTTTTTAAATTATCAAGGTCTCTCAAAAGTAGCTTACTTGGAATCCTTTGTTTTACTATAACAATGTTTATTTTATTTCTATATGAAGGCTACTTATACAGATTGACATGACCTATTCTTGAGGGCTTGATCCTTCCTTAGATATCCCTAGTTTGCTCCACTTTTAGATTGTCTATCTCTTTATTTCTACTTTATCATGAGTATGACTGTAAGAGCAAATTGTACTAAAGTGAGGACTAAATGTAGTATCATAAATTGTACACCTTTAGGATAAGATGTCCAATTTTACATTCTCCTAGAACTCATTTTAGTATCTCATTCTCATGTACATTATAGGATTTTTAAATTTAGATTAATATTACAAGTCCTCTCTTAATCAAATTTCACCATAAATCTATTAGCCCCAATTGATAATTTTGTAGATAAGGGAGATAATGTATGTAAATGATTCATATTAGTTGTTATGTTGGCATTGATGTCAAGCATGAATAGGTAAGACATTATGTTGTTTCAATAAAGTGCTAAATCATTTGAAGGATGTATTTTTGATTATTGAAGAAGATTTGTAAAGGAAATTGAAGAAGGTGTTGATAAGTATGTGGATTTCAATGGGAACCTAATGGGTTAGAATATGATAGTATAATGTGTATTTTATTATTTTACATGATATTATTAAGTGTCGCAATCATGTATAAGCAAGGTATGTTGGTTAGAAAAGAAGGAAACAAGTTATGAAGTGTAAATACAAGGAAATAGTAAGTTGCACCAAGCTAGACAAATGAGGTTAGTAAAAGAAGGATTAGTAATTATCGAGTGATCACAATAGTAACCAAATGCAAGATAAATAAGTAAAGAATGAAAACCATTAACTGAGCAAGAACAATGATAACCAAGCACAACATTGACCGAATGAGTGTAGTGTTAACCAAGAAAGGGAAAGATGAATAATTTCTAGAAAAAAAAAAATTGAGGCCAATTTGATGAAAATATGGATTGATTGATAAGTTTCTAAGATAAGGACAAAGTTTTTTATGAGATCATTTAAAGCATATCTAATGATGGAGATTCAATGATCAAGAAAAAAAGCTCAAAGTTCAAGGAGAAAGTGTGATTAGATTCAATGAACTTAAGTTATATGAAGCTCAAACAATTGTGATTAAGCAGACAAAAAATTAGAGAACCCAGTGAAGCAATGGTAAACTATCTAGTTAAGGGATGGATAAGATGTTCATTTTTGTTGATCAAGTTATTGTTGAAATTGATAGCCAAAAGCTCACCAAGCATAACGATATTGCTAGCTCAAGAAAGTGAAGTGTGAAGTTGATGTGTATGTGAGTGGATCAACTAGAAGGAAGAGAGATGAAGAATAAAAGAGGAAAGATGAGTGAAATGGAAATCTAAAATAGAAGACATAGCTATGTAACTTATCAGATCATTTTACTATTACTCTCTAACAATTGTAGCAGAAAATCTCTTAACTAAGTGGACTTAACAGTCTTATTTGTAAATCCTTTTAAGGTAATACTCCATTGAATGTGTGTAAGCCCTTTAGAGCAAGCCACTCAAATGAGGAGTGATAAGGTCTAGATGATATTTGGTGTAAATCCCCTAATAGTGTTACATTAAACAATATGCATGTAACATTTAACAAGGTAGGCTCCTTACAAAGCTCACTTTAGAAGAGTGAAATTTTTGGGTTGTCAGTTCCCAGGTGGTTTTTTCCTTAACAAGTTTTCCATGTTAAAAATACTTGTGTCAAATGTGTGGATGAATTTCTTGCATTTTATTTCATGTTTTATTATCTATTGCTACAACTTGGTATACATAGTTTAATTCTTTTGATACTCAGTATACAAGTTAACAATTTACTAGTAAAAAAATGAAGTAGATATAATTGTGAAAATTTGATATATTACTGAGTTTGTTAATTGAAATTTTAAGTTGTTAAGTTTCTAAAATTTATTAAGGTAAGTTTCTAAAATTTATTAAGGACTTGAGGATAACTGATTTACCCCTCCCCTCTTAGTTATCTAATAATTAGTATCTTAGCTATGTTCTTGAAGGGGAAAGTTTGAAGGAAGGGACTTACGCTAAAGATTTGAAGATGTATAAGAGAGAGGTACCTAAGCTGAACAAAGAGAAATTTGCATCATGGAAAAATAAGATTAGATTGTACCTGTCAATAATTGGAGACTATGCATTATATTATTTGGACAACTAGTACACACCTGTAACCCCTCCCATAACAATTAAGAAGATGAAGGCTAAGAAAGAACACAATAACCTGGTGGTAGAGTTTTCTTCTCTTAATCATGCTAAATTTGATGATATCAAAGATTTTTCTAGTGCTAAGGAGATGTGAGATAAGATTGTACTTATTCATGGAGGAGATCAAAATTTTCTAATGGCAAAAGGAAAAAGCCTACTTGAGGAAAATTGATGATATGTAGATGACAGAAGGAGAAAACATTTCACAGTACAATAACAGAACCAAGGAAGTAGTGAGTGTCATAAAAGTGGTAGGAAGAATCATAAGTGATGAAAATATTTTAAGTAAATTAATTAGAACATTTTTAACTATTTATGCTATTAGAGTTTTATCTATTTATGAATTCAGAGCTATTCCTGATAATGTCCTTACTGTTGATGCTTTGGTTGGTAGATTGGCTTCTTTTGAGTTTTGTAACTTTTATAACATTTTACCTAATGTAGAAAATAATTTCAAGTCATCTTTAACTATTGAAAATTCAACAAAAGATAAGCATACTAACCATGGAAAAGATAAAATTGATTGTGATTTAGATAAGAAAGATCAAGAAGAGCTAGAAGCACTACTAGCTAGAAGGCTACTAAAAGGAAAAGGAAAGTTTAAAGATAAATTAGCCCTGATTTATTTCAAATGTAATGAAGTTGGTCATATTTCATCTAGATGTCCTAACAAGAGTAGGAATGACAAGAGTGATAAGAGGAGATAAAGTACCAATGGAACAAAGATTATAAAGATAAGGGAAAGAAGTCATGTTACCTACCTGAAGAAGAACACAACAAGTCAAAATATGATGATCAAAGTGAAGGTGAGGAAGTTGTGTATGTTGTCGTGAAAGAACATTTAGAGGAAGAAAGGTATGAAGAAGAAAAATCCCTTATATATCATGTTAGTAAGAATGATACTTGGATTATTGATAGTGGTTGTTTACATCATATGAATGGTGATATTGATAAGTTTGATAAACTAGAGAGTATGATGGTGGATTTATTAAACTTGTATATGATGTTTCATGTCCTATGAAAGGAAGAGGTTTACTAATGTTGAATAAAAATATTATATGTGGTGACGCTTATTGGGTTCAATGTCTGAAATACAATTTTTTTGGGTGTTGCGTAGCTTAACAACATAGGTCATTGACTGGAGTTTTAAAATAGAAAGGTGAAAATCTTTTCAATAGAACATTGATTAGGACTAGTGATCAAATAAGAGGTTACTTATTCTACCTAGATCCTACTACATTAATATGCTTGTTTGCTAGAGTTGAATATGTTTGGTTATGGCATAAGAGGCTCTTCCATGTGAACTTTGATAATATGATTAAAGTTAGTAGAAGGAAGAAAACTTGAGAGGTTTACCAAGCTTACACAAACCTAATAATGCCTTGCACAAAGAATATCAACTTGGTAAGATGACTAAGTCAAGGTTTTCAAGCAAATAAAATTCATCTAATAATATATTGGATTTGGTTCATACTAATATTTGTGGTCCTATGAAAGTAGAAAGCTATTATGGAGATAGATACATCATTTTATTTATTTATGATTACTCAAAAATTATGACTATGATGTTTCTAAAAGTTAAATATGATGCATTTCAAATGTTTGAATGCTATAAGGAAAGAGTTGAGAAGGAAATTGGTAAGCAATCAAAATGTATAAGATTTGATAGGGGAGGAGAATTGATGTTTAATGAGTTTGTCAACTTTTTTAATGAGAATGGAATTAAAAGGAAAGTGTTTGCACCGAGAACACCACAACAAAATGACATTACAGAAAGGAGAAACATATCCACTATTGATTGTGCTAGAACACTAATTATTGAGAAAGGAGTTGCACAAAAATTCTAGAGAGAGGCTATTAATATTGTTGTCTACACCCTTAACTAAGTAGAGTTGAAGAAAGATAAGAATGATGAGGAAAGAAAGAAAGAACATGAGGACTACAATATATTTGTCTATTTACAAGGAGCACTTGATATTCTACCCAAGAAACAAACCAAGTATTGTGCTAGAACACTAATTATTGAGAAAGGAGTTGCACAAAAATTCTAGAGAGAGGTTATTAATATTGTTGTCTACACCCTTAACTAAGTACAGTTGAAGAAAGATAAGAATGATGAGGAAAGAAAGAAAGAACATGAGGACTACAATATATTTGTCTATTCACAATGATCACTTGATATTCTACCCAAGAAACAAACCAAGTCATAGGTGAGGTTTACCAAACAACAATAAATAGCCACTGAGAAATACCTGAAGTACCTAAGCCATGACTCAAGCATACTGAGGAAAATGTTGAACCCCTACTAAATGATGAAAATCATAGAGAACATACCAAACCTATCTTAGAAAAATATGTTAGAAGGCACCTTCACATAATCAAATAATTAGAGAGAAGAGTGTTGGTGTATTGAAACAACTTGCACAATAAAAGAAATAATATGAAATATTATATAAATACTTGATAATAACTAATAGTAATAGGCCAATTCGAGGGGGAAACCTCCAAATATCTCCAGTAAGAACACACTTCACAATATGACGTTGAAATAAGACTCACCACCTCCTATATATACCTAATTATGCTTAGGTTGAATATACACAACCCCAAGTAACACCTAGGCTAATCTACCTACCTAAATAATAATATAATAATGATAACATGACTTAATTAAGGATTAAGATAGCTACAAGTTGACTATTCATAACCCTATATACACCAATATTTAGAGCGTAACATCCCCCCTCTCTTGAAAGAAGCATTGTCCTCAATGCTAACCAAGTGTGGATTCTTTTAATGAACTCCTCATCCTCCCATGTGGCCTCTTCAACTAGTAAGTTCTTCCATTGGATGAGATACTGAGTTAGGGTTTTGTTCCTCAACTTCTTCGTATATGTTTGAAGAATGCACTCTGGCTCCAAAATTACTCTTCCTTCTTCATCAAGTTCTAGTAGTACTATTTGAGTAGGAACATTCTACCCAATTACCTTCTTCAAATAATAAACATGAAAGAATGGATGTATCTTTGTTGTTGATGGCTACTCAAGCTTGTAGACAACACTACCAATATTTTGCATGATTTGGTATGGTCCATAATATCTTGGAGACAACTTATTATTCTTTTTTTGTTGCTTCATTGAGATTTGTTTTTAAGGTTGTAATCTCAAGAAGACCCAGTCCCCAACTTCAAAATTTCTTCAATATGATGTTGCTCTGCTTGTTGTTTCATTCGATTTTGTGCCATAGCTAAATTCTCCTTGAGTCCTGAAAGTACCTGTTGTTGATGAAGAAAATGGTCCTCTACTGCCTAAACTCTTGGTGACACCTTTAATGATGATGTGATGGAAGGAGGATGATATCCATAAAGTGCCAAAAATGGAGACATTTTTTATGAGCTATGAAAAGAAGTATTGTACCACCATTCTACAAGAGGTAGTCAATCTACCCATTGAGATTATTTTTCTAAAGTGAAACAACGTAGATATCCTTCCAAATATTTATTAACAACCTTAGTTTGCCCATCTGATTGAGGATGGTATGAAGAACTATGAGCCAATTGAGTACCCAAACATGAGAACAAAACTTTCCAAAAGTGACTAGTAAAGATAGGATCATGATCACTAATAATAACCTTAGGTGTACCATGTAGCTTTTGAATATTCTCCAAGAAAACTTTTTCCACTATACTTACTGTAAAATGATGTGATTATGCAATAAAATGTGCATATTTAGTGAGGTGATCAACAACTACCATGATGACATTATGACCTTTAGATTTGGGAAGCCCTATGATGAATTCCATGCATACCTCTCCCAACATTGGCTAGGAATAGATAAAGGCTATGAGAGACCTAGTGTCTTAATTGTTTCCCCCTTATTTCTTTGACAAACCAAACATTCAGCCATAAATTTTTTAACATCACCTTTTAGCCCTTCCCAAAAAAAATCTTGCTTAACCCAATGATATGACTTCAAAAATCTTGAATGACCACCAATTGGGGACTCATGTAGTTCTTTGGGAATCTTGTGTTTAAGAGTGGAATTCTTGCAGAGATACAAGCACTCTTTATACCAAATAATATCCCCCTTTAAACAAAACTTATCTGAACTACTAGGGTCACTTTTTATTTGTTGGATTAGATTACTTGTTGCAACATCATTTTGCAACTCTTCTTTGGCTTCTACCACCTAGTTTTCTTGTAATATTGAAAGGGCACACAATAAGGCTTCATCTTTTTCATCCTTCCTAGAAAGTGCATTGGCTGCAATATTTTTCTTCCCTTTCTTATATACAATTTCAAAGTCATATCCCAACATCTTAGTGAGCCATTTTTGTTCCTCTTCTAATGATAGTCTTTGTTCCAAAAAATATTTTACTCTATCATTATTTGTCTTAACCTTGAAGTATCCACCCATTAAATAAGGCCTCCATTTTTTAACTGCGTGAAGGATTGCTAGCACTTCCTTCTTGTAAATAGGTTTGAGTTGATTTTTACCTTTTAATTGACGACTCTCAAAAGAAATTGGTTGACCTTCTTGCATGAGAACTTCTCCTATCCCATTTCCGAAAGCATCACATTCCACGATGAATTCCTTGGTGAAGTCTGGAGTGGCAAGCACTAGATTTGTACACATAGCCTTCTTCAATTGCTCAAATGATACATTAGCAGATTCATTCCATTGAAAAGAATCTTTCTTCAATGGAGCGGTAAGGGGTGCTTCTATATGACCATAATTCTTCACAAATATTTTATAGTATCCTGTCAATCCAAAGAAACCCCTCAACTTCTTAATAGTTTTTGGAATAGGTCATTCCATGATAGCCTTAATTTTGTTAGGATTTTCCTTTACTCCTTCATGTGAAACTATGTGTCCCAAATACTCCACCTCCTTAAGACCAAAGCACACTTGGATGGATTAGCATAGAGTTGATGATCTTCAAGTAATTGTAATGCTTGATCTACATGTTGCAAATGTTCTTAACAAGTCTGGTTATAAATTAATATATCATCAAAAAACACTAACACTAACTTTATCAAGAACTTCTTAAAAATGGAATTCATCAAAGTAGGTGGTGTATTGGTAAGATTGAATGGCATCACCAAAAATTCATAATGACCCTCATGAGTTTGAAATGCTATCTTACAAATATCTTCCTCCTTAATCTGAATTTGGTGATAACTCAATCTAAGATCTAACTTGGTAAAATACATAGCTCCATTTAATTTATCTAGAAGATTATTGATGATTGGAATAGGAAACTTATCTTTAATGGTGTACTTGTTGAGCATCTATAATTTGGACACATGCACCAAGTTTCATCCTTCTTATGCACCATCACAATAGGTGAGGAGTAAGCACTTTGGTTGTGCCTGATAATTTCTTCCTCTAGAATTTCCTCAACAATTGTTTCTATCTCACTTTTTTGTATGTGTGGGTACCTATAAAACCTGATGTTTGGTGGTTGGCTCCCTAGAACTAGTTGTATGGCATGGTCATGATCCCTTTTAGGAGGAAGTCCTTTAGGCATATTTCTAAGAATCACTGAGTGGCGATCAGTTATTGCTTGTAAATATGGATGAGTAAGAGCATTAGATTGAAAGACTTCTAATGAACATAGTTGGACCACAAATCCATCTGCACCTTACTTAAGAAGCTTTTGAATTTGATGAGAGCTTACCATTTGTGGGGATTTTTCCTTCAATCCCCTTAGCTCCACTACCTTTCCTTTTGATTGAAATTGCATGAATAGTTCTTGGAAGTTCATCTCAATTGTTCCAAATTTAGTAAGCCATTATACTCCAAAAAAAATATCCGTTGCACCCATGGATATTGCATACATTGGGGTATCAAGTTGATAATCTCCCATGGATAATCTGATGCTATGACACTTCCATGAACAACTAACTATGCCCCCATCTACAATCAAAACCTAAAACTCTAGGGTTGGATATATAAAATAATTTAGAAGAGTTGCCAACTATTTGTTGATGAAATTATGAGTACTACCTAAGTCGATCGACACTGTTACTTTCTACTTCTTTAAGAAACCCACTACCTTGAGAGTTTGTGGTGCACTAAAACCTAAAAGTGTATGACAAGAAATGATTGGTTGAGAATCATGCGATTCTTCACCTAACTCTCTATCCTCCTTTGATATGGGCTCATCCTCTTCTTCCTCACTTGGACCTTCAATATAGAACAATTTCTTTTCACTTCATTTATGTCCTTACCTATATTTGTTAGCACAATTGAAACACAACCCTTTTTCTTTTTTCTTCTCAATTTTTTTTGGAGTCAACCTAGTAGGTTGACGAAGAGAATGTGTCGAATATCCTTTTTCTTTTGTCACATTAGCCCCTTGCTTTCTAGAAATCAAGAACTTCTCCTTTACCCTGTGTGCCAATATAAATGACTCATTTACTAAGCTAGGAGAAAACATGTATACCTCATGTTGAATGTGATCATTGAGAACACCCTAGACTAAATCATTCAAGTTCTCCTCTGTAATTGTGTCCACTCTTAAGGATAGATTTTGGAATTTTTGAATATAATCCTTAATTGATCCTGTTTGTTGAAGCTTAGCAAGTTGGATAAAGAAGTTTTCTATCACATCATTGTTATATTGTGCTTGGAGTTCTTCTATAAAAATTGACTATGATACAGTGAGACTCTTTTTCCTCCTATGAGTACAAAGTCAATGATACCAAATGAATTGATCTAGTTCTAGATATAAGGAAGCCATCGTGACCTTTTGTCCATATGGGATTTGATGTACTTCAAAAAAATTCTCCATTTGATTTATCCATGTTAGTGGATCCTTGCAATCAAATTTGTGCATATCCACCTTTGGAAAAAAATTCCTAGATCTTGTATGATTAATAAAATTTGTGTCATTATTAGTTGACTTGAAGGTTTCACCTTGATTTCTTGAGAGCTCCTTCCTTGTTTCATTCATATAGGTTCTTAACATGCTTCATAGATCTGATATATCTTCTCGTGGGTCACACATATCCCTCTTAACCTCTTCCTTGAACTTACTAAGTTCCTCATTGGAATTACTATTGTCTATTTCTTCCCAATCTTGATCAGAGGATTTCCTCGGTGTGGTGGCATTCTTTTTGCATCTTGTTGAAGGCCCCATCATGATGAAAACCAATATTTTTGAAATAAATCACACAAATAAAATGTAAATTCTCTAAATTTTTTTTTTATTTTTTTAATGTAACTTACTAGGGCCAAGATACCCTTACTTGGAAAAAAATCCCAAAACAATTAGTGAATTTGCTGTCTTGAGAGAGAATTTTCCTAATTTTGCAATATCTTGCTTCTTCTTTTTTCAATTTCTCCAAGCTTTGAAATTTAGGCTCCTCTACTATGTATTCAAAAATCCAATACAAGTTATACTCCAATTCGACGGGATGTGAGAGATATGAAGATCTCAATAAATTGTGTAGAAATAGTAATTATGCAATAATTTTCTCAAATTTGCTCCAATTCCTCTAAATTTTGGACTATAGCTTCTTTAATATGGTCTTCAAAACCCCTTTAAAAATCTTTGAAAAAATCACTAAAATCTAAAAGTTATGCTCTTCCCAAAATCACCCCAATGTTGAGAAAAAATCTTGCCTCTATGGTGCCAAGATCATGCTCTAATACCACTTGTAATGAAATAACTTGCATAATAGAAGAAATAATATGAAATATTATATAAATACTTGATAATAATTAAGAGTAGTAGGCCACTTTGAGGGGGAAACCTCCAAATATCTCTAGCAAGAATACACTTTATAATATGATGTTGAAATAAGACTCACAACCTCCTATATATACCTAATTATGCTTAGGATAAATAGACACAACCCTACATTACACCTAGGCCGACCTACCTACCTAAATAATAATATAATAATGATAACATGACATAATTAAGGATTAAGATAGCCATATATTGACTATTCATAACCCTATATACACCAATGTTAAGGGCGTAGCAATTGGAGTCATGACAAGGAGTAAGTTAAGAGACAACACATGTTTGATTTCTGAGTTAAAGCCTAGAAAAGTGAAAAATGTTTTGGAGAATGAAGATTGTATCAATGATATGAATGAGGAGATTGGGAAAATAGAGAAGAATAACACATGGACATTGGTGCCAAGACCCAAGGACAAAAATGTGAATGGTACAAAATTGATTTCTAGGAACAAGTTGAATGAAGAAGGAATTGTAAGGAACAAAGCCATACTAGTATGTAAAGGTTATGCACATGAAGAAGGAATTGGTTATGGTGAAACATTTTCCTTGGTTGCAATATTGGAAGGAATAAGAACAATACTTGCATATGCTACATATAGAAGATTCAAGGTCTACCATATGGATGTCAGGTCTACATTTCTAAATGGAATTTTGGAGGAAGAGGTCTACTTTGAATGATGTGAAGGATTTTTAGGATAAGATCAAAGGAACATGGTATGAAAACTACATAAAGCCTTGTACACACTGAAGCAAGCACCCCGAGCATGGTATGAAAGATTACATTATTATTTGATGTGAATTAATCTTGTTAGAACTAGTGACAATATTCATTTATAGTTGAAAAGTGAAGTTGAAGATAAATTCTTGATATTAGAGATATTTGCTGATGACATTGTATTTGAAGGAAATGAATTCATGAGTAAATATTTTGTTGATGAAATGAGAAAAAGAGTTTGAAATGTCAATTATTGGCGAGATAAAATTCTTTATTTGCTTGCAAGCTCATCAAACAAAAGGTGGAATATAAATTACTCATTCTAAATACAACAAGGAGATCCTAAAAACTTTTGGTATGGAAGAGACAAGACCAATAGGTACACCTATGGTTATTGGATGTAAATGGTCTAAGGAAGACAACTCAACAAAAGTGAATGAGACACTATGTAGATCCATGATTGGAAAGTTGAAATGTGTAGTTCATAGAAAGTATGATATTGAACATGTTGTTGGATTAATAGAAATATTTTTAACCAATCCTAAGGAGACACATAAGACTATAATGAAAAGAATCTTTAGATATCTGAAGTGAACTGAAGATTATGGATTGTGGTATAAGAAAGAAGGTGATTTTGAGATAAGAGTATGTACTGATGTTGATTGTGTAATACCCAAAATTGGCACATTGCCATGTTAACCAATTTTGGTCTATTCAATCATTCCTAAGTCTTATTTTACTAGGCAATTCTGATTCTGATACTCGCTACTTGACCTAAGTGTCAGATGTAGAAAACCCTAATCTACATTAATCACACTCTTTATTGAATTCTTAAAAGTATTGACTCAAATTAGTTACATTAAACCTATTGATTAAATTTAATTTAATTATAAGTGCTCATACTTTAATTAAATTAAATTACTTCTTTAGCTAATAATGCAAAGGAATTAAATCTATTTAATTTGATAATGTCCTCATTTTAATTATTGAATTTAATTATTCAATTGATTAAAGTTTATGCATTTATGAGGTCATATTTCACTTTATTAAATTAAATAATCTCTTCAAATCTTCTCTTCAGTTCTGAAATGGAAACTCTGAGTGAACTATCTCTCAAAATTGGAATTATCTTAGTTAACTTGTTCTCACACTCATGTGAAACTCAGTTAACTCTTCATCACACTTAGATCTGAGACAGTTAACTTCATTTGCACAAGGAAGTTTCCATTTCAACTAAATCTTCTCTTCAATCTTGACCATTCATTCTGATTAATCTTGACCGTCAATTGATTCTGGAACTCTATTTAAGAGGCCTCCAATTCCTCATTATAGAGGTTGGAATTGAATTGCATTGAATTATTATCGAAATACTTACTCACTTGCTTAATATTTTCATAGCTTCCATTACTTAGCATTAATCTCATATAGATTTAAAATGCAATCATATAACTTAATTTTCTTTTATATGTTATTAAAATAAATTGCATTCTCATCTAGATTAATTGCACCATCATATAGCTGCATAAATCCTTTGTACTAAAAGGTATGGTTGCTCGCTTCTCGATCTGAGAGCAAAGGAAAAATCCTTCTAGTTAGAAGGAAACAGGTCGCTCTATTGAATTTCTCGAATGAACAATTCAATGTTCATTATGCGATGATCTCTCAAGTAATGACAATGTTGAAGTGTGTGTGAGGATCTGAGGCCCGCAATTCACATATACATTTATGGCGCCCACCGTGGGCTGAGAAATTAATTCTTCTGGCCTCATTTACTCTATTTTTTGCATTTTTCATGATTTTGTCAAGTTTGTTTGTACCAATTTTTAGATTTTTGCACAAGAAATCTCATTTTCATGTGAAGAACTAAAGATTTTGCCTCTTTCTTTGCACTTAGTCACGCAAAAAAGTGCATAATTGCATGATTTCTCGTGCAGTGCACAACATTTTCTCGTGCAGTTATGTGTAGGAATTTGCATGAAATTTTGCAACAGCGCATGCAAAGTACAATTTTCCAGAATTCAATTTATCATTACATTAGCTAACACTTTTCTTTGAAGCATTTTTATTTTAGATTTCTAGTTTTCTACATCATAACAGCGGTTTGCGGGATGCTTCACGAAGACACCTTTACCAAAACAACTTGAAACACATACTGATTGTGTAATTGTAGGATGATTACCAAAGAAATGCATGTCGAAGACCAATTTCAAACCCACTTAAAATGTCATGTCTTCTTTTTTTCTTTCCTCACATACTATAATTAAGGCTTGTGAACTTCGTAGGGTGCAAGACAGGGGAATAAGGGAGTATGCTCTTTACCACTTGGAAGTCATGCCCAAGGGTAAATCAAAAACCTAGAAGCCTCTAAAAGATGGCATCCGAGGGAGGCAAGCAAGTTAGTGGTTCTCCTATAGGAGTCCTTTTCTATGAAGGGATGATGATTTCCTTTTAGGGAATCAAAATCTTGAGGAAGGACAAATTGGGATCAATTAACTTAACTCAGTGATTAACATGTCTTCTGTGTTTGGGCAAGGTGATAAGGTAGAGGAGTATGCTCTTTCCCCTTGAGGGAAATCAGAAACTTGGACCCTTAGATCTAAACCACCAGTCTGAGTCAACCCTTAGAAGGCTTGCCGGAGTGATCCAACCTTCGGGAACAACCCAAGTGAGCACACTCCTTTTGCCAAAGATTCCAACTCACTATAATAAAGAAGCTTTGTAGAGAGAAAGACTCCAAAGCCATATTAATTTATTCCTCTTGATTCTTGATATCACATATCAAGAGGAGGCTCTATTTGTTGCACTGGCTGACATCAGCCCCAGTCTTGCTAGTCAAGTGTGAGTACATTCAGATGTTGGTGTGGGTTGTTGATCTCAACTTCACTTGCGAAGCCACTTGGGATTAATATGAATGGAAGCCAAGTAAAAACTTCTTAGTTAGTTGCTACCCGGTTCACCTCCTAAAGGGGGCATAATCTTTGTGTAAAGAGGGGGAAGAATCTCTCCTGTAGAACTCACCATAGGCATGTACCTAGGTTTTGGAAGGTGGTATATATGCTTGACCCCTGCCATAGGGGTGTTCATTTAATTTATATGTTATTGAGCCCTAGGAATACACCAAAAACATGGGCACCCTCTAGTGGGGTGACATGGCTGTGTGAGGTGTGTGCATGCACATAATGAAGCGTGCAAGGAGCATGAGGTTGCATGTTGGATTGCCCTTACATATGGGGGTGGAGGCTATCAATACTACTATATATTTGATCAATAAACGTCCCTCTACTCCTTTGGGTTGTGGTATTCCGGAGGAAGCATGGAGTGGTAAGAAGGTAAGTTATTCTTTTCTCAAAACCTTCAATTGTGAAGCATTTGCTCATATAAATTCTGAAAATAGAACCAAGCTGGAAGTTAAGTCAAAGAAATGTGTATTTATTGGATATGAAATTAATGAATTTGGTTATAGGCTTTGGGATTTTGAAAATCATAAAATTGTAAGAAGCAGGGATGTCATATTCAATGAGAAGTGTTGTACAAAGATCTATTGTAGCAACATGAGAAGAAAGAAGATGATTACGTAGTGATGAATGATACTCCAAAAGATGATGTTCCAATAATTTCTCATGATGTGCAACAACCACAACAACAAATACCACACACACTAGTGAATGTTAGATGGCCAATAAGGATGAGTACATCTCCAAAAAGATTTTCTCCCTCTTTGTATTCTATTTTACTAACAGATGCTGGTGAAACCTGAATGTTATGATGAAGTTGTGTAGGTGGATACTAAGATTCAATGGGGGTCTGCAATGAAAGAAGAAATGGACTAGGATTTATGAAAGTTGCCTGTAAGTAAAAGGGCTTTACAAAATAAGTGGGTTTATAGGTTGAAAGAAGAGGAAGGAGGTAAGAAAAGATTTAAAGCCAAGTTAGTTGTAAAAGGATTTGCATAGAAAAAAGGCATCGATTCTGATGAGATATTTTCTCTTGTTGTTAAAATGACTTCTATCCATACTATTTTAAGTATTGTGGCTACTAAAGATTTGCATTTGGAGCAGCTTGATGTTAAAACACCCTTCCTTCATGGTGATTTGGATGAAGAGATATATATGGCTCAACCATAGAGATTTGAGGTCAAAGGTAAGGAGAACATAGTGTGGAGATTGAAGAAGAGTTTATATGGCTTGAAGCAAGCACCTCAGTAATGGTATTTGAAATTTGACAGGTTTATGCATGAGTATGGATACAATAGGTTTCATTCAAATCATTGTGTTTATTTCAAGAGGTTGGATGATGAAAACTACATTATTTTATGTTTATATGTTGTTGATATGCTTGTAGCTAGGTCTAACATGGATCACATTAAGGGGATGAAACAACAATTAGCACATGCATTTGTTATGAAGAATTTGGGGGCAACAAAACAAATCCTTGGTATGAATATTTGCAAAGATAGGAAGAATAGGAAATTGATGCTATCTCATGCTGATTATGTTGAGAAGGTGTTGCACCATTTCTCTATGGAGAATGCTAAAGTTGTCAGCACACCTTTGTCCGGTCATTTGAAGTTGACTAAAGAGATGTGTCCCAAGACACAAGAAGAGGAGGATAAGATGTCCAAGGTACCCTATGCTTTAGTTGTAGGAAGTTTTATGCATGCTATGGTATGTACTAGGCCAGATATTGCACATGCAGTGGGAGTCATCAGCCGGTATATGAGTCATCTAGGAATTGAGCATTGGAATGCAATCAAATGGATTCTCAATTATTTGAGAGGAACATCTAGCACATTTTTACACTTTGGGGGCTCTACTACTAATTTATAGGGCTATGTTGACTCATATTTGGTAGGGGATATTGATACTAAGTGGAGTACTATAGGTTATGTATTTACTGTTGGTGGGGCAATGATGAGATGGGTCTTTAGGTTACAGAAGGCTAATGCATTTTCTACTATAGAAGTAGAGTATGTTGCTACTATAGAGGTAGCCAAGGAGATGATGTGGCTTCAGTTCTTCTTGGAAGAATTGGGACACCCTCAGAGGGATAATTATTTGTTTATAGATAGCCAGAGTGTCATTCATCTTGTGAAGAATTCTGGTTTGCATTCAAAGACAAAACACATACAATTGAAGTACCATTTCATTCGATTTGTTTTGGATGATGGACAATTAAAGTTGGACAAGATACATACAAATGACAATCTAGTGGATATGATTACAAAGGTAGTGACAAGGAAGAAGCTAACTTCCTCTTCAGCTTTAGTTGGTCTTCTAGACTGAACAAGTATATAAGAACAACACAGTCCAGGGTGGTTTGATCCAATGAGAGCCCCATGTGGTAGCGATATTGCTACAAGATTAGTCTCCAAGTGGGAGATTATTGTCTGGTGTGGAGTTTGATCAATCCCCAAGTGGGAGATTGTTAGTTTGTGGTGACCAATCAAGGAAGTACTTTACATACTTCATAAATTCTTTGTTATCAGGATTTTGGGCCAACATGTAATTATTTATTTATAACCCTAAAGTGATAAAAATATTTGTATAAAAGGGCTCAGGGTTAGGGATTGTTTCATAAGGTGATGCGAAAATTGGCTTGCATTGGTATTGAGTTGTAAGGGATTACAGCTTGTAATCAAGTTGTAATCATTGGATCGTAAAAATATTGGACTTGTTGTTTGATGGACGTAGCGCAGGGTTTGCGTGAACCACATTAAATCTTGGTGTCTTGTGTTATTTTTTCTTTGCGACCTATTATTTTCTGATATTGTTTATATTTGCATGTAATTGTTATTTCTGTCTGTGGTTTAATCCTAACATAAATGTGACACTTATCTCTTCCAACATACAACCACCTTCTAAAGTGTCCAATCTTTACAACACATATTCACCAAAAAAAGAACTTTCTACTCCCCCTATTGACTATGTATACCCTCAAGAACTATCTTTAAAAGAAAATCAAGCCAATAAATATCAGGCTACAAGTATTTTCACTACCTTCACAAATCATACGTCTTCATGCCCTACTATGCCTATGAAGTCCACTCCAAGTAAATTTCCTTCTAAACTTCAAGAGCCTATTATGCATACTCCACAAATGGATTCAAATATAGATTCAGATACTCCCTCATCCTTAGAATTGGTTTCATGTCAAGAGGACTACTTAAATGATGAAGAAACAAGTGTTGATCAAGAACAAGATTCCTTCATCCACTTTCAAATCTTCCAAGATCTTGTGCCTCCATCTCAAGAGCCACATAGTCCTCCATCTCCAATTTCATGCACCTCTACTAAGCAAGATCAAGATATTCCTTCCACCATCCCTAAGGAGATTATTAATGACCAAGAGAAGGATGCTTTTCCTATGCTACCTAAAATTCCTTCTGAAGAGAAAAGTGTTCCCTTGCCCTCTTATTCTAACTTGCTACATTCACTTCAAAACTATGCTCAAGCTTTAAATACTTTTGTCAAAGGTATTGCTCCTTGTAAGAATTTGCCTAAGGGCAAAATTCACCCAGGAACTAAGAACTCAAACACAAGCACACAGTAGACCAAAGAGAGAGAGAGAGAGAGTATGATCAGAATAACATTGTATTCAATAACTGGTTAAGAGTACACTAGGAGTGCCTGAATATAAAGGCCTTAGGAGAGCTTCTAGAATGTCTCATAATTAGCACCATGATGTGTCATACAACCAAGCACATGTCCACCAGATATGGGTTATCCTCCATTAAGCACGAAAGTAAGTGCGGTGATGAGAGGATAAGCCTACAAGGGTGTGACACGTAAAAAAGTGTTGTAGACACCATGTGCTAAAATAGAGTTGCGTACTCCTATGTTTTCTACATGACAACTCAAAAGGTGTGCAAACTCCTAAGTGTCTCACAAATAAAAATAATAAAATAATGCAAAATAATTAAATAATGCATTAACCTAAGTAAACTTAAGTAAGTGTAAATAGTAAAGTATGTATTTACACCAACACCCCCCCCTTAAGTGCAACTTAGGGGAATGCCCTTAAGCTTACGAACTAGGATGAAGATGCATAATGGGTCCCAGCTACTAGGTCATGGTACGTACCCATGTACAGAATGAAGATGCAATCTCTCATAAAGCGGGGAAAGAGGGAAAACCTCATGGGAAAAACCCTCCCACAAAAAGAGAGATAAATAAGGATGCATCGATGGATGGAGTAATCAAGACCCCCCCCATTATGACATACATCTAGTATATACATAAGAGAATAAGAGAAAGAAGAGAGACAGAATAGGCTCCCCTCCCCCCCCCCCCCCCCCCCCCCAAAAGAAGAATGCCAACAAGTGAAAGCCACTCCGATGAAGAAGCTCATCCATGAATGCAAAATGGTGTTCCTCCCCTTAGGAAGAAAAAATGCCAAAGGTACAGTCCTAAAGATGTATGGTGGCCCTAAAACCTGCTCAAGTATCCCTATATTGATGTTGAAGTTCACCCCTTCCAACTGTGCTGAAATGAATGAATGCAGATCTGTCAAGGATGTCTGTTGAACCTATTCTACTGAACCATCTGTCTCCTCAACTGACAAAGAGACCTCCACTGATTGCTATTCATAAGGATCCACAATCATGCCAACCTGTGCAGATTGATCATGTAGAGAATGGACATGAGGGTCAGAGTGAGCCCTCGTAACAACTATAGAAGAATCATCATCAATGAGAAGATGTAAGTCCTCAAGTCTGTCTCCCAAGTCAACTGAAGTTGGAGCTGGAAGACAAGATGTACCATGATGTAATGGACCTTTCACTATGGCAATGTAAGCACATGGACTAGACTGATGTGACCTCTCACAACAACTGTTGATAGAACCCCATGTGTCTAAACTTGTTGAAGCACTATCACTGGTATCACTATTAGTTTCCACTGTGTATGATGTACGGAGAGGAGTAGAGGACAAGTTGGGAGAACTTTCCTCAAAATGAACATCCTTCTCCACAAAGATCTCATGTGTCTTTGGATCCATTAGTCTATAAGCCTTCACATTGTCTTCATAACATATGAAAGTACAAGGCCTAGGTGTCAACTCTTGGAAGAAAGGTTTGCCCATGCTGGACAACCAAAGACTCTAAGTTGACTCACAACTGGTTTTCCGCCGCACCATGCCTCAAAAGGAGTCTTGTCATCTAAGGCTGGATGAGGAGACCTGTTAAGTATGTGAGTAGCACTGTTAATGGCTTCAACTTCAAGTCTAGGATCAAGAGACTTGGACTTTATCATGCAACTTGCCATGGTCTTGAGAGTCCTAATCCTCATAGTTGCAACATCTGTCTTGTGCAGATTGAATGCTGGTGAGTTTTGAAGATCAATCCCCTCAATTCTGCAAAAGTTCTTAAGTCTTCTATCAACATATCTATTCTCATTGTCCACCCTTAGTACTTTGATGGCTTTCCTTGACTTGTGTTCAACATGAGTCTTGAAGTTTTGAAGCTTATGAACCACTTCATTCTTATGATGAAGGAAGAAGACCCAAGTGAATCTCAAAAAGTCATCAACAAATGTGAGTATGTAGTAGCCTTGGCTAACTGAAGTCACTGCAAAGGGTCTTGCTAACACCATGTGAACTAGCTGAAGTGTAAGAAATGAATAGTGTTGAGCAAGGAACGAGAAACAATCCAAGTAAGTTAAGTGTGAAACAATGTTACCATGAGATAAGCAACTCCAAGAGCATACACCAAGATGGTTCAACAATGGAGACAAGGATTTATAAGGGGAAAGCAAAGAAAACCCCTTGTGAGTTATTATGAATGAAGGAAAATGCCTAAAGAAGAGAGAGAGAGAGAGTTGGAGCAAAGGTAGCTCAATACAATAACATCAAGTGCTTAGAGTGGTGTGTAGTTGTGAAGAAAGAAGGAGGAGCATCTCTTATATAGAGATGAGAGAGGAGTTGCATTTGTAACTCCCATTTCTATGAATGCCACATTCATAATAGGTGTGTGCAAAGTGTCATAATCCTCTTAAGGAGGATAAACTAAATAAAGAAATAAACAAGAGTTGTCGTTACATGTGGAATAATGGACAAATAATGACATGTCCTCCACATGTGTACAAGTGGACAAATTACATGTAGGGACCCTTGGAATATCCTAATTAAAATATATCCAAGGAAAGATTAACCTTTCTAACATGAAGAATAACTGGAGCTTGAGAAGACTTCCCTTTATCATACTTCTCCTTAAGATTCATATCCACTGAACAAGATGAACACTCTCCCTTAGAAAAGTTGATATTGGGTAGACCTTTGACCATGTGTTTTGAGCAAAGTTGCTAAAGAGAGCGAAAGTCAAGTTGACCAAACCGCTTATGCCATAAGTTGATGTTTGAAGTAGAGTGAGTTAACAAGGTTTGGGAAGAACTCTTAGGAACAAAGTGGGAGAAGGAATAAAGCCTCTTGTCATGATTGACTTTCCCCACTGCTACCAATGAATCATCTTTGAGACTTCGCACCATCACTGAATCGGGAAGGAACTCAACCTCATGACCATCTCCAAGGTGAGTGATTTGGTAAACTGATAGGAGATTGGAGCTTAGATTTGGAACGTAGAGAACATCTTTGAATTCCCCATCTTCCATTTCCACATGTCCTTTCCCTTCAACTTCCATCTTAGCATCATCTCCCACGAAGATGTTTGGTACCTTTGACTGCTTCAATGAAGAAAAGTCTTCTTTTGAAGAACCCATGTGGTAGGAGGCACCTGAGTCAAGTATCCATTCTGAAGAAGAATTTGAGTTTTCCATAAGTGCTTGACCTTTACCTTTTGAAGAGGTAGGAGTAGAATCCTTGGAAGTACCTGGCACTTGAATCTTGTTCTTCTTGAGTAGGTTTTCTAACTCATCAATTCTTTTTGTCTTGCAATGATGCTCATCATGATTTGGCTTTTTGCAGTATGCACAAAAGAGTTTGTTCTTCTTTTCATTACTTCCTTTCTTGTTTAGAGAAGAACCGCCTTGTTGAGAGGAGGATTGTTGTGTCTCAGATTGTGTTTTCTACTTCCACTATTTGTTGTTGTTATTGTTATTTCCCCCTTGACTTGATTTGTGATCATCACTAGCCACTAAGGCTTTGGTCTTAGATGACTTGAGAAGACCAAAATCCACCAAGTGAGATTGTTCAACAATCAACATGTGTGCAAATCCATCAAAGGAAGGCTTCTAGTAAGCAGATCCCATGGTTAACCTGTGAGTATTAAAACTTGAAACAAAGTTGGCATACTCAGAAGGTAGCTTCTTCAGGATGTGATGAATTAACTTGTCATCCTTCATGGGACCTCCACAATTTTCTAGAAGTGCCCTATACTCATTGACTTTGATGATGTAATCCTGAATTGTGTCATAATTCTTAGGATCTAAGAGAAGTAGATCATCCTCAATCTAAAATCCCTTTTCTTCATCCACTTTACCATACAACTGTTCAAGTTTATCCCAAGCTTCTTTAGATTCTGAACAATTTTTAATGTGAAAGAGAAGATCCCCATGTACAGAACTCCTGATAACACCTAAAGCTTTTCGGTCTTGAATTTTCCAATGAATGAGGTCTTTAGCATTAGTAGGTTTGGTAATTGTACCATCAACATATAAACTATATCCTTTTTCACATTAATCTACTCCATGCAATATCTTTCCATGTAGAATAGTTGTGTGAAGTTAGAGGAGGACATTTAAAACCCATGATGCAAAAATGAAAAGAGCACAATAGAGAGACACAAAAAACATAGTATACACCCCCCCTTTTCACTCAATCAAAAGAACCCCCAAAAAAGATGCTTTGGCACTTTATAAGTAGTGCCTTTACAACGGGCCACTTGATAAAATGAACAAAGTGGACTTTCTAATTTTGCTTTTACAACTACCTTATGAGGCTGAAATCTATCACTTAAGCACTGTAGCTTAGATTTACAACAATTCTAAAAAAGAACCAAAGCTTTACAATGTCAAAGAAGGCCTAATTCTGAAAGTGAGAAATTGGTCCACACAACCCTAGAATTTGACTTCAGATCTAGAAAGCAAACAAAAAATACGCACTTTCAAAAAAAATGAAACCTGAAAAAGTGAACAAATGTGCCCGTACGAAGCTTCTGAAGTTGCAAAATGCAAGATTATGCAGGTACAATTGCCAAAAAATGCAATTTTTGCAAAATTTGTGCACCAAAACTAGAAAAAAACACCACCACTAGAAAATTTAGGAAATTTTACCTGATTTAAAAAAAAAATTACACCTGAATCGGAGTTTGGATGTCCAAGATACGAGCTTGCAAAGTCAGGCTGCCAAACTGAAAAGCAATCTAGAGAGGGGTCTGGAAGAGAAATTGCGAGTCTAAATTTGATGGTCAAATGACTGTCAAAGCAGTTATAAAATGATTGGGCTTGACGGTTAGACAACCGTCAATTTTGACCCAGTGAAAATGTGATGTCAGCAAAAATTTCATGCCCTTGGGTGATGTGGCAGCTTATTTGGCTGTACAAACTGCACACTTGGCAATTCTATACGCTGATGATGTGGCAGATACACCTGGTTTCTACAAGTGATGTGGCAATATTGAAACCATACAGATCCAACGTGGCTTTGTCCTGCATGGCAGAATGTGATTCACTGCGCTGCTGAGATGGCAGACAGCTGATACAAGTCAATGTGGCCACAATATCCGACTGGCCAATCCATAGCGCAGACAAGGAACGTGTGGCATGAGCTAGAGTTTCAAGGGCTGAGAGGGAATTTTTTTGCATGGCTCCAATGGCGTGGCGACGCGTGGCCGGATTCAAAGTCCACGGGTGACGAAAAAGCCAAAACACGGGCCGGTATCTACAGTTCGTGCCAGATATTATAAGAAATATCCCACATCGACCCTGTGGTAGATGTGGTGTTTGTTTATAATAACAAGTCCGCACTGATTAATCAAAAGCCACGGATGTCGGTGGATGGGTTGGGCCAGCCCGGGTCGGGAGCTTCTCAGATGAAATTTGTAAAGGTCGTTGCCCGAAATTGATGATACGGCTCCAGATTTGATTTGCGCAGAACGACCAAATATGAATCGATTAGAATGCCCACCAAATAAATTAAATATACCCTGTGACAAGGGAATATTCCACATGTAGGGCCGGGAGCTGATAGCCTGGTACCTGCTAAAATTTTCTCTGCAACCAGCCCGTAGGGTTTAAAATTTTTGAAAAAATACAGTCAATCTGCAACCAACCTGTAGGGCTAAAAAAATTCGAAAAAATACAGTCGAAAAATGCAAAGAACAGAGAATTTAAAACTACAGATCCGAAAATTAAATCAAAGATCTAAAAATAAGATCATACCCATACTGCAAATCAGGGGCTTTGGGTTTCGATTTGCAAAAAAAATTTGCCTCACGGTCAACTTTGGGCCAAGGTAGCCAAGTTTATAGTCAATTTTCACCAATTCAGCATTTCGGATGCAATGGTGAGGTCAGATCTAGTGCTAGACACTCCCAATTTCTACAGCACTCTAGATTCGGGCTAAGGTGATGAAGCAAGCAAGAGGTCTCAAACGACTTGTGATGAAAAAATCTCCAAGTTGCTCTAATACCATGTAAGAATTTGCCTAAGGGAAAAATTCACCTAGGAACTAAGAACTCAAACACAAGCACATAGTAGACCAAAGAGAGAGAGTATGATCAGAATAACAATGTATTCAATAACTAGTTAAGAGTACACTAGGAGTGCCTGAATATAAAGGCCTCAAGAGAGCTTCTAGAATGTCTCGTAATCAGCACCATGATGTGTCATACAACCAAGCACATGTCCACCAGATATGGGTTATCCTCCATTAAGCATGGAAGTAAGTGCAGTGATGAGAGGATAAGCCTACAAGGGTGTGACACGCAAAACAGTGTTGTAGACACCATGTGCTAAAATAGAGTTGCGTACTCCTGTGTTGTCTACATTACAACTCAAAAGGTGTGCAAACTCTTAAGTGTCTCACAAATAAAAATAATAAAATAATGCAAAATAATTAAATAATGCATTAACCTAAGTAAACTTAAGTAAGTGTAAATAGTAAAGTATGTATTTACACCAACACTCCTATAACATTTACTCATAAATCTATTGATGGCATTCGTCGTGTGGCTCACTCTAAAGATGTTGATATCCCTACTCATGGTCTATTCACATTTTCTAAATCTATCCTTGGTCCCTATCCATCTAAGCTAAAACCTCCAAGTCTTCCATCCATATTGGGACCTTATGTTCCTTTATCTCCTACTTCACCTCTCAGCTCGTTGCATGTTCCTCCTACCCTACCTCAAGATCAACAAAGATACACATACTTGAACTCTTTACATTCACCTTTTCATCTAAACCAGTCATATTGGCCTCATTCATCCACAAGTCCCAAGTCATTTAGAGGTAATTTGGATGATCAACTCAAACACAACTACATGAATCCATCTTCAAAAGTTCACTATGTCTACTCTTATTGACATGTGAATGTTAAGAAGGAAAATATGCAAAAGAAACCACAAAGGTCCACTATTCAAAGAGCTCAACCAAAGAAAATTTGGGTTCTTAAATCTGTTATTGAAGAAATGTGTTTCAAAGCATCTAATGAAAAATCAAAAGCTATATGGATTCCCAAGTTTCTTTTGAAGGACTTGAATATTGAAACCAAATCAAATTTGACATTCAAGCTTCCAAAGGCTTCCACTCTATCTTCTTCCAAACATCTTCCTAAAAAGGTTTCAAAACCTTGTACTCTATGTTCCTCCAAAATGGCTCTACTGCCTCATATATCCAAGCCTCCATCTATTTTGTCTTTGATTTCACCATCATTCCATCACCCTTCAAGGTGTGTGTCAATGTTGATTTTTCCTAATATCGCATCCTCCACCCTCATGAAATCCTCTAAATCTTAAACCTACTTGCTATCCTTGCTTGTTTTAGTCTCCCTAAACCAACAACCTTATCCTCCATCTACCTCTCATTTTCCTATCATTTCCCTTCCATAACCTTATCAGCATCTTTGAGCATACCTTGCTATAGCCTTGGCTTATCATAATTTATTTTTCTTATAGGTGTGCTATCTAACTTGAGAAAGATTGAGCTCTTTCTAAAATTTAAAAATCCAAAAAAAAAAATTTAAAAAAAATGATGAAAAAGTGCCTTGGTGAAAACCACTTCTTGTAGCACCTTGGTAGCAAAAGTAAAAGAAAAATAAATCCATCCTATGGTGAAAACCACTTGTTGTGGCACCTTGGATAAATACCATGATGAAAACCTAGCAAACAGACATCATGAGTAATTATTCCATCCATGACATTCTATCATTATCTTGCTTGTCCTTTAGATGTCCTCATTCCCAAAGTCATTCACTCATAACCTCCATAAAAAACTTTACTATCCTATTTAGTTAACCCTTTGGTCTTGATCAACGAAAGAAAGAAGAAAACTTAGTTCTTAGCAATCTCTTGACATGGTCATTTTCTCAAATTACTTATGTGATATCCTTCATTACACCATGAGCTTATATTGTTATAGCCTTTTTCCCTAGCTTGGATAATCTTTTGAAGACTTTCCTTGAGGGTAACATTTACTCGCTTCATACTCCTTGCCTATCCATCTCTACTTATCCACTAGCTTGCTACTACATTTTGTACTACACCTTGCTAGATACTGGAACAAAATGATATGATCCTACTTGAGAGCTAATAACCTTTGAAAAAAGTTCTAAAAAATTGCAAAATATTCTGAAAAAAATCTTTAAATTGCAGAATGTCCTAAAAAAATCTAAAAATTGCAAAATGCCCTGAAAAAAATCATTACCTTAGTGAAAACCTAGCAATATGCACCTTGGTAATACCAAAAAAATTGAAAAACTAAAAAATACAAAAAAAGAGAAAAAGAGAAAAATGCAAAAAAAATGAAAAACAAAAAAGTGCCATTGATGAAAACCTGGCAAACAAGCATCATGGTAGCAAAAAAAAAAAGAATCTCTGCCAAGAAGGTGAAAACCTGGTAAATGGGCGCCTCTTGTTCCTAATGCTAATCTCACACTGCATCTTCTGGCTCATGTACAATTGCTTTCCTACTTTAGTTTGCTACTTTTGCTCATGTATCCATGGATTGAATCTTGTCATAACTCAGGGGTAGTACCCTACAATGTCATAGGAATCTCCTGTGACAGTCACCAATTATTCTAACTGCATTTGCCTCTTGTTGCTAGTGTCACTTTTTGAGATTCCTCTCACGGAAAATCTCTTTTGGCATCAGTCACCAGTTGTTCTAACTGTGTCTGCCTACTGTCGCTAGTGTCCCTTTTGAGATTCCTCTCACGGACAATCTCTAAAGTGTTAGTCACCAGTTATTCTAATTGTGTTTTCCTACTGTCGCTCACATCACTTACATATTCCTCTTATGAAGATCTCTCTCACGTTATTCACCAGTTGTCCTAACATTGTTTGTCTACTATCGCTCAATTTCTTACCAAGGTTCTTCTTACTAAAGATTCCTCTTTGACTTCAATCACCAGTCATTATGAATGTGTCTGCCTACTATTGTCACCATACTGAAGAGATTTCTTTCATATAGGTTCTGAACATTGACACTTGACATCAATCCTATAACACAAAAAATGAGAAATGTAGACCTTGTTGGGGATATGTTGAGCTTTTCTTTGCTTGTTTTTCTTTTTGCTTTATCATGTCTCTTTGAGCAACTCAATGATGTCACTTTCAACTAGAGAAGTGAGGACTGGGGGTATGATCTTTTCTTTGCTTGCTCTTTGTGATTTAGTTCCAATTATCTAAAGCATCTACATAAAAGGGGTGTCCACTATAAGAGCCTCTATCTCATATTGGATGGTTGTGTGTACCTCGACTCCTTTTATATAGACAAATCAGTGAGGTCGGTTCTTCTCCTTGCTTGTGGGAGTGAACTTTTTATGCTACAGTAAATACTGATACTCGTCCTTCTAAGTGAACGTACTAAAAACTATGAGTATACTTAGCACACTTTTGTCTCAAGTTACAAATGTACGAGTCATTACAAACAGAATAATTAATGATTACTTAGCATAAGAAGGATCTCTCATGCGTCTGGTGTATCTGCACCCAAGAAGCATTCTAGTCATCCTAGCGTATGCTCTGATGTGTATGTTAACTTGCTACATTAAAAGGGACAAATGTTCTAGTCATTCAGGCTTCTTGCGCCTCGAATGCTTACATTTAATCCTGACAAAACTTAAAAGATGTCCTATTCATATTCCTATGATTGGAATGTTAGTGGGGATTGTATGACATCTGGAGTTTCCCTATATGCTCAATGATGACAATTGTTGAAGCTTGGTAACCAAACCTAGGGTTGTATCTACTCTAAGATTGCATCTAGCCTAAGGTTGCATTTAGCATAGGGTTGTGTTTGCATAAGCACAAGGTTCGATTGCAGATCTACTCACATCCTTTGTGATGAGGAATTGTTGGCTTCTTCAAAGTATCATGTTTCTTCATGGCTGCATAGGCATTTGGTTCTTTGGTTCATCTTATTGAGCTTCATGGAATACTTGTCACTAACAACAACAAAAATAGAACACCACATGAGATGTTAGTTCATTCACATTTTTCATTTCATACATAATTTCATGATTCAACTCATCTACACTACATTCATACATCAAATCAAAATTGCATTCATACATCACATCATATTTGCATTTCATAATCACAGCATAAACATCTCATGTACATCACATTAAAAGATAGAAAGTGACACGTGCAAATGATACTCGACTCAAAATCTCGTATATATGTGTATATCAAAAAGTGTACATCGAGTGCAAAATAGGATGTTACTTAAGCGTTGTTGACCAAAAATGGTACAAAATGGTATTAGCACACCAATTGATACAAAGCTAGATCAAAATCAGAATCAAAATGTGGAATTAACTCTCTCCTTCTCCATCACCTCCCAATGGAGGCGGAGGAGGCATATTCAGTCTCGCTATAGGGCATGCACCTCCGGACTCTTGAGCATATCGTAAAAATCTAGGCACCTGCATTGCCTCATCTGGCACTACTACCACATACACTACAAAATAATAAGTTTCTCAGGTTGACTGCAACCAGATCTCATCCTACTGCTGCTCTAATCTTTGGGTGTCTTTGTCACATCTCCCCTAAAATCTTTTCTTTTTTTGCTTATGTGGCCATGTTGACTTGGTCAAATGGATTAAAGTTAATCAACTAAAAATGAAAGTTAATATTTAGAATTCCAAAATTGAAATGATTTAGTTTTTATGGATGTGCATGAGATATTCTTTTTGATGATGATGTCATTGATATATGTTTACATGTCATATTTATATCAGTGATTTAGTTAATGATGACTACTTAATGATGATGTAATTAAGTTGTGATGCATTGATTTTGACTGATACTGACTCTTTGTTATGGTTGTGAGTGTTTGAGTGGATGCATGGATCATTATGATAGAAGTGTGGTTGAGGTAGAGAAGGCTACCCTCATGGAAGGGGATGTGTCGGATGACCATGGGACCACACACACACATCACTTAGGATTCATATGGTTGCTTATTTTGCACTACGTTATTAATATTAACCTTGAAATATTGGAATGAATTTAGAGGTATCATTTGATTTATAATGATATATTTTTAAAAATGTGCAAATAGAATGTGAAAATACTAACTTGTTGACGGAAGAGTTTTTGCTTATATGTTGATTTTGTATATATATGAAAAAGCCTTGTTGATGAATATTGGTCAATAGGACCTTATAAGAGAAATTTTTATTTAGTATTCTTCACAACCATATATACAAATGCTTACGGAACAAATTATTTAAAAATGTTCTTTGAAAAGAAACTTTGGCAAAACAAATTAGGTATATGAAATAGTAATGGAAGCTACAGAGAAGGAAAAAAATTAGGTCAGTTATCATTTTAGGGGTTGTTAAAAAGAAAGAGGGTTGGGAGCATAAAGAGGAGTGGTGGAAGCAACTAAGAGGAAGATCGAATAGAGGAGCTCGGACATTAGCAGTGCTACATTTTACCAAGTTCTTGAATTATTTCATTGCTTTCATCTTAATGGAATGCTAAGTTGGGTATAATGTAGGAATGAAGTCATAGTTCATGTGTGGTGTTCTTATCATTCTCCAATTTAGTTGCAAATCCATATGCATTCATATTTTCTTTTATCTCCATGTGATAGCAAAACCAATATGTTTTAAAACCCTACACTATACACAGCTAGATAATAGATGGATATCTTCAAGTTTAGTTTCTCTATCCGTTAGTTCTGTAGAATGGTTACATGCTATTTTTGTTTCTTCTACAGGTAATTCTGGATTTTAAAAGTGCTTGGCCAAGCCATTTTGTTTTCCGGATATTGCATATGTGTACATGGTTATGCTTATTTGGTTTTACTACATATGTGTAGATGTGTAGTTTTTTTTTTTCTTAGCTACATTCTGTGTTTAGACTACTAGGCACATGGTTGCAATGTAGAAATGTTACATGGTTGCACCAAATCCATCCGATCCATCCTATTCTGGGAAGCTAGGTTTCTCGTGTCAGGGTCGGGGAATTCTTCATTTCAAGAAGAATCCCAGGGGAGTACATCACTTCGTGGTTGGCGAGGTTAAAGTGCCTGGGCCACACTTCCATCTTAGGAAGCAGGTGGGAGACGTCCTACAACTTTGGAGATTGGATTTGCTAAAGAACACAATGGAAAAATGTCATCTAAGGTTTTGCTCATCATTTGAGATATACTTAATTATGTCATTGTAACTCAACTTATGAATAGTTGGAAAGCTAATGTTCAAATTGCAAATACATGTAAATGTTGTATGTTCGATCAATAAATTATAAATTATATGTAACTATTGTAATGTTGTAAGTTGGATCAACAATCTATAATGATGTATGTCATAACATGGATGTATGTAAGAGGAATTGATGATCAACATTTTAACGATGTATTCGTAATTTTTATTAATGAATAGTTTTGACTTTTCCACTTTAATGTTATTGGTTCTTTTTCGCATTTTCTGGTTGATGATGATGTGGCATAGTTAGTCTAGAACTGGTTCTTTACATATGGTATCAGAGCATGGTTTAAACCTAGGCCTTTGGGCTACTATGCTAATTGTGCCTATGTTTGACAGGTGTTTGAATTATTACCATGGTCACAAGATCTAAATTGAAAGTTGGGTCCAGCAATAGTGCCCAGGCTGAGGAACCTAATGAGAGGTTAGATCAGATAATGGCACTGTTGACTCAACAAGGGGCTTTTTTATAGCAACAAGGCTAGAGGATGGATAACCTAGAGCAAGGGCTTTGAGATAGACAAGTCGAAGAAGAGACAAGGAAGCATGATGAAGATCAACACTCTGAAACCTTACATAAGTAGGAAGAGGAACTAATGAAGAAACATGAGGATGATTAGTTGGTTGAGGCTCTTAGGAGATCTGAGATGGAGCAGAGGGCAGAAGCTAACTGTCAAAGTGCTCTCCTTAATTATAATAGGATTCAGATAGCTACTAATTTGAGCAAAGATCTCAAGAAGGTGACTCCACCCACATTCCATGGTAGAGCTTCTGGGGAAGATGTAGAGGCATGGATTACTAGCATGGAGAAGTACTTCCTAGTGCGAAACTACACTGGGAAATCTAGAGTAGTTTGGGCCACCTATCAGCTAATGGGTGAAGCAACTACTTGGTGGGAAAATGTCGTGGCTGAAAAGAAATTCCAACATGGGGAGGTAACTTGGGAAGAATTCTTGCAGCTTTTTTGCAAACAATGGTTACCTTAGCTTTATTATGATAGGAAAACAACAAATTTTCATAAGTTAGTGCAAGGGAAACATGAATGTTATGTAGTATCATGAGAGATTTTTCCATTTGGTAAAGTATGTTCCATAGTATCAACATGATGAACTCTTTAGAACTCGGCAGTTTGTAATGAGCTTAAGACCTGAGATCTATAGCGAGGTTGAGATGCAGGAGCTTGAGACCATGGAATTTGCCTTGCGTAAAGCCCTTAAGCAAGAGTAGAGGTTAAAGGATACTTCATCATATAAATCCTCCAACCAAAATTATAAAAGAAAGTTTCAGGATAACATGTCATATCAAGATAACAAAGGTTATCGGGATGACAGAGCAAAAGGAAATTTGAAAGAAGCAACAAATCATAAACATGAAAGATAAAGGACAAGAGAATTTTGACAGGAATAAGGAAAATTGGAACAATAACCAAAATCCCAGAAATGGTGGTGGTAGGAATGGAAACAATCGAAGAGATCAAAATAGGAATGAAAATAGAAGAGCACCTAGGGCAAGTTGTTTTGTATGTGGAGGAAACCATTATGTTGTTAAGTGTCCACAACGAGTTGATAAGAAGGACTTTCCTCCACAACATCACATCCATGCTGCAGTTGATCATAGGTAGGTGGATTACCAGGCCACTCCCATTCAAATGACTAGTACACTTTTTGGTTACCCTGTTTCTATCCTAATAGATATTGGTGCTACAGATTGTTTTGTAGATCCTAAGATATTAGCCAAGATACCTATTAGGGCTGGTTTTATGGCTGAACCTTGGATTGTATGGTATGGTAATAGGGTTGAATGTAGGGTAGAGCAATGCTTATCTTGCAGTGAGTTGGAACTTCCTAGCTTTTGAACATAGGTCAACTTATGTGTAGCACCTTTGGGCTCATATGATGTTATCTTAGGTATTAATTGGTTAAGTGAGCATAAGGCCTTGGTAGACTATCGGGATAAGGTGATTAGATGTCTTGATGACACTCGGTATTCAGTGACACTAAATGGTGTCAAACAACCTTTGGAATTGAGGCAAATTTCAACAATGTAGTTGAAGAAAGCCAAAAGAAAGGGGTGTCAGTTATACGTTGCTCATATTAAGAATTTGGACGAGACTCCACTTCGAATAGAGGATCACCCTATTTTATAGGAATTTAGAAATGTGTTTTCGAATGATTTTCCCAAACTACCCCCTAAAAGGGAGTTTGATTTCTCTATAGATCTTGTACTAGGAGCAGAACCTCAATCAAAGGTTCCCTACCATATGACTTCTACAAAAATGTATGAATTGAATATTCAGTTGTAGGAACTTTTGGATAAAGGGTTCATATGTCCTAATGTATCACCATGGGGAGCTCCTATAATTTTTGACAAGAAGAAGGATGGTACGTTAAGGATGTGCATTGATTATCGCATGTTGAATAAGGTGACCATAAAGAATCGATACCCTCTACTCACGATTGATGAACTTTTCGATCAAATAAAAGGGACAACCATATTCTCCAAGATTGATTTGCAATCTGGGTATCACCAACTTTGGATTCAAGAGGAAGACATATCTAAGATAGCATTTAGAACAAGATATGGCCATTATGAGTTGATAGTCTTACCTTTTGGACTAACAAATGTACCAACTACTTTTATGAACCTAATGAATAGCATTTTAAGAGATTGTCTTGATGAATTCGTGGAGATATTCATTGATGACATATTAATATACTCCAAGAATTTGGAAGAACATTTGTGCACAGTGTTGCAACAAGTGAGAGACAAGAAACTTTATAGAAAACTCTCTAAGTGTTCCTTTTATAAAAAGGAGATCCATTACTTGGGACACATTTTGTCATCCAAAAGCATCGGCGTGGACCTCGCAAAGATCAAAGCCATCCTTGAATGGCCAACTCTGCAGAATGTAAGTTAAGTTAGGAGCTTTATGGGTCTTGCTGGGTATTATAGGAAATTTATTGAGGGATTTTCCTACATAACAGCACCGATTACATCTCTTCAACGCAAGGGGAAAAGATTTGTGTGCACAAAAGCATGTGAGAAAGCTTTTCAGTTACTTAAGGAAAAACTCACTACAACTCCTATTTTGATTATTCCATACCCAAATGGGCATTTTGTTGTCACTAAAGATGCTTTTGGAGATGGACTTGGGGGTGTTTTGATGCAGGACGAGAAGGTTGTTGCTTACAAGTGTAGGAAACTTAAATCTCATGAATTAAAGTATGCTCCATGTGATTTAGAGTTGGTTGTGATAGTACATGCCTTTTAGATGAGGCGGCATTACTTATTAGGGAAGCCATTTGAGCTTAAGACTGATCATATGGGGTTAAGGTACATTTTCACTCAACCAAATCTAAATGCCCAACAAAGACGGTGGCTTGAATTCCTTAGTGAATATGATTTCGACATCGAGTATATTAAGGGTAAAGAAAATAGAGTAGCAGATGCACATAGTTGTAGAAGACATATTGCTGCTATCTCTACATCTCAAACACGCATGAGAGAGTATATTCTTCAATACCTTCCTAGAGATACCCATTATGAATGGGGAAAGTTAGTTTTGGATACGGATGCTTCTGACTCACAATTTGATGACTATTCTTTTGATGAGGATGGTCTACTTAAATATTAGAGCAGGATTTATGTTCTCGATCGTGAAGGATTGTGGAAAGTTGTACTTGAGGAGATGCATAACATTCCATTTTCAAGGCATTCAGGGGTAAATAAAATGATGGTTGATTTGAGGCCTTTATACTTTTGGCTAGGACTCAAGCGGGATGTGATAGAATATGTAGCCCAGTGTTTAGAATGCCAACATGTCAAGGCTGACCATGCCCACCCAGCAAGTCTTTTGTACCCCCACAAGATTCTGCAATATAAATGGCAAGTTATCAACATGGATTTGTACAAGGTTTACCCATGACTCGGTACAGGCATGATGTCATCTTAGTCGTAATTGACAAGTTGACTAAGGTTGCTCATTTTATTCCTAGCAGTCTGAAGGATGGATCTCCAGTGTTGGCAAGGAAGTTTGTTTAGGAAATTTTTCAACTACATGGCATTCCAGAGACCATTATTTTTGATAGGGACACCCGAATGACTTCAAGGTTTTGGAAAACCTCGAATGCCACTTTGGGTACATGTTTGAACTTCAGTACAACATACCACCCTGAAACTGATGGTCAAATAGAGTGGGTGAATCAAGTACTGGAAGATTTATTATGCATGTATTACATGGATCAGAAATACAAATGGGAGGAATACCTTCCACTGGTGGAGTTTGCCTATAATAACTCCTATCATTCATCTTTGGGTATGGCCCCATTTGAGGCTCTCTATGGACGGAGATGTCGGACTCCTATCAGTTGGGATAGGGTTGATGACAGGATTATTGTAGGTCCTGAGATGTTAAGAGAAATGGAAGAGTAGGTAACCCTAATCTGTAGTTGGTTGAAGGAGGCATTAGATCAACAGAAGAGTTATGCGGACAAGAAACACACCTTCTACCAGTTCCAAACTGGGGATAAGGTATTTTTGAGGGTTAGACTGCAAAAGAGTTCAATCTCGTTCGACAAGAGCTCAAAGCTTTCTCCAAGATTTGTTGGCCCATTCAAGGTTCTAAAAGTCATCAACCTAGTTGCTTATCAGCTTGCTCTGCTGCCTGCTTTAGCCCACATTCATAATGTCTTTCATGTGTCTTTGCTTAAACCCTATCATACTGCTATATCTCACATTCTTGACTGGCATGCATTACAAGTATAGGATCTAGGGGTGATGGTAGTTCAGCCCACCCGAATCATTGAGCAACATACCCTCAAGGTAAAAGATAGGGATATACTCCAATGTAAGGTCCAATGGAACTAGTTTGGGGGTGGATAGTGCCACTTGGGAAGATGCCAAGGATTTACAAAAATCTTTTCCCCATCTTTTTGTATAGCTGTTTTATTTCAAATTAGATAACAGTTTTGGTTTGTGTGTATAAAATTTTGTTGTGAAGGACATCGGGATGATGCCTTTTTCCTAGTGGGGAAGGATGTCATGTCTCCCCTAAAATCTTTTGTTTTCTTGCTTATGTGGCCATGTTGACTTGGTCAAATGGATTAAAGTTAATCAACTAAAAATGAAAGTTAATATTTAGAATTCCAAAATTGAAATGATTTAGTTTCTATGGATGTGCATGAGATATTCTTTTTGATGATGATGTCATTGATATATGTTTACATGTCATATTTATATCAGTGATTTAGTTATGATGACTACTTAATGATGATGTAATTAAGTTGTGATGCATTAATTTCGACTGATACTGACTCTTTGTTATGGTTGCAAGTGTCTAAGTGGATGCAGGGATCGTTACGACGGAAGTGTGGTTGAGGTAGAGAAGGCTAGCCTCGTGGAAGGGGATGTGTCGGATGACCATGCGACCACACACACACATCACTTAGGATTCATATGGTTGCTTATTTTGCACTACGTTATTAATATTAACCTTGAAATATTGGAATGAATTTAGAGGTATCATTTGATTTATAATGATATATTTTCTAAAAAAAGTGCAAATAGAATGTGAAAATGCTAACTTGTTGACGGAAGAGTTTTTGTTTATACGTTGATTTTGTATATATATGAAAAAGCCTTATTGATGAATATTGGTCAATAGGACCTTATAAGAGCAATTTTTATTTAGTATTCTTCACAACCATATATACAAATGCTTACATAATGAATTATTAAAAAATGTTCTTTGAAAAGAAACTTTGGCAAAACAAATTAGGTATATGAAATAGTAATGGAAGCTATGGAGAAGGAGAAAAATTAGGTCAATTATCATTTTAGGGGTTGTTAAAAAGAAAGAGGGATAGGAGCACAAAGAGGAGTGGCGGAAGCACCTAAGAGGAAGATTGAACAGAGGAGCTCGGGCATTAGCATCGCAACATTTTACCAGGTTCATGAATTATTTCATTGCTTTCATCTTAATGGAATGCTAAGTTGGGTTTGAATTATTTTGGGTATAATGCAGGAATGAAGTCACAGTTCATGTGTGGTGTTCTTATCATTCTCCCGTTTAGTTGCAAATCCATACGCATTCATATGTTCTTTTATCTCCATGTGATAACAAAACCAATATGTTTTAAAACCCTATAGTGTATGCAGCTAGATAATACATGAGAAGGTTTATTACCTACTGAGACTGCCTTGCCTTCAACGCTAAAAAATCCCTTGTTGTGGCTTTTTCCTCTCACCACTGTTAACTGTAAGAAAGGAACTTCAGATAACAGTATAGATGTCGCTAGGTTAAATGAAATGCATCATAAAAGAGTAAAAACAAGTGTAACCATCTGAAATGCAATTTAAAGAATTGAAAGGGATTAGATAATATATTTATTTACTCCACTTAATTTACTGTTATACATTACATCTTTAACGTTGGAACAAGAACCCCAGAAACAAAAAATACATCTTCTTTTGAAACTTTTTGAATTCTCAGAGCATTACTCAATTGTTTGAATAAGTATTTAAATTTGGACTTGGAAAGTTTTCCATCATAGGTATTTTGTTGTAATCTTTATAACTATTGTTTGTGCATGAACCAACTGCCCAGGATGCTTTGAATTTAGGTCATCCTTTTGTGCTGATAGGTGTTTTATCCAAGTGTTTAAACAGAACATTGAGCTGTTCTTTCTGGCTATTTAGTTATGCTGGTTGTTGTTATGAACTATGATTAAACTGAATCAATAAGTTGATCTCCTAAATCAATCCAAAGAAAATGTTTCTTAAATAGGAAAACTCTTCTTTAAATACATAAAAAATTAGTTTCTTTCAGGTATTATAAACAATATTCATTGCTTTCCTTGATGAAATATGACATGTGATTATAAAATACTGCTAAGGTTGAAATACCTAGTAACTAGCAGTGAGAACAAAACTTATGTCTTGAAACTAGTGGAAACCAAATTACATCTTATGGTATCAATGCTAATCCAACAAATACAACATGTCTTATATGTTTGAATGCATTTCTGTTGAGCTTTAAATTGCTGGCTTAAAATAGGTGGCAAGAACTTGACTTAACTGAGATAGATGTTCTCTTATACACTATGACATTGACTTTTTATTTAAAATTCTGAACTCAACCTCAGCTAATAACTTAAATGTTGTGGGTTTCATATAAGCCTTGTATTTGGTGAAGACAATTAAAACTTTTACAACATTTTACTCACCAGCAGTTTGTGATTGATTTTTACATTTAAGAATGATCATATGCATGTTCAGTTATGAGACAGATTATTGAATGTCTCGTTGTTGATAGCATTTAGAATGTATATCCCCCCATGGTTGGGTGTAATATAGTGATTATGGGACAGATAGATGAATATCTTCATGTTCAGTTTCTCTATCTACCAGTTTTGTAGAATGGTTACATGTTGTTTTTGTTTCTTCTACAGGTAATTCTAGATTTTAAAAGTGCTTGGCCAAGCCATTTTGTTTTCCAAATATTGCATATGTGTACATGGTTATGCTTATTTGGTTTTACTACATATGTGTAGATGTGTAGTTTATTTTTATTTCTCAGCTACATTTTGTGTTTAGACTATTAGGCACATGGTTGCAATGTAGAAATGTTACATGGTCGCACCAGATCCTTCCGATCCATCCTGTTCTGGGAAGCTAGGTTTCTCGTGCCAGGGTTGGGGAATTCTTTGTGTTAGGAAGAATCCCAAGGGAGTACATCACTCCGTGGTTGGCAAGGTTAAAGCACCTGGGCCACACTTTCATCTTAGGAAGCAGGTGGGAGACATCCTACATCTTTAGAGACTAGATTCGCAAAAGAACACAATGGAAAAATGTCATATCAGTTTGATTGTTTTGCTCATCATTTGAGATGTACTTAATTATGTCATTGTAACTCAAGTTATGAATAGCTGGAAAGCTAATGTTTAAATTGTAAATACATGTAAATGTTGTATGTTCGATTAGCAAATTATAAATTATATGTAACTATTGTAATGTTGTAAGTTGGATCAGTAATTTGTAATGATGTATGTCATAACATGGATGTATGTAAGAGGAATTGATGATCAACATTGTAATGATGTATTCATAATTTTTGTTAATAATTAGTTTTGACTTTTCCACTTTAATGTTATTGGTTCTTTTTTGCATTTTTTGGTTAATGATGATGTGGCAAAATTAGTCTAGAACTATATCTTTATAGTCTCACTCTACCTGCTCCCGCAACCCATGGATCTCACACTCCTAGTCCGCAATTCGGGCATCCCTCGTAGCTACTTGGATCTCTAGCTCTCCAAGCTATCGGTACGTGACTCATATCCTCTCTCTGGCCCTCCTCAAACCATCTTGAGTCTATATAAGGAGATCTTCGCCTTAAGCTCCCATAGTAGGCTAGTCCTACATCTCCTCATCCCCTTGCTTTGCTGGCTACTCGGTTGACTACTACTCCTCTATGCAAGCTCTCTGCATTCATCTCTAACTTTTTCCACTCCCACCAACATCCAAGTCTAATCCCATCTACCTAGGAGGGATTTGCACTTGTCTAGTCCTATGTCTCACCTACTATGGTTGCTCTGGCTATTGTGGTGGTGCCTGCACTGGTAGTCCAGGAGTTGCCATCCCCATTGGATCTATAAAGCGTGGGAAGGGATGACTCACAAAATATGCCTTTTAAGATAGCTCATCCCTCCATCTACTATTGCAGACAAGAAGTCCCACTGTGTCACAACCAAGTTGCACACATCTATCATGGATCTCCCTGGATCTAATCTCGCAGACCATCCACAATCCAAATCTGTACCTAGTCGTGCATAGGAGCAGTACTCTTGTGAGATATCTTGTAGTCTCCCATAATGTCTCCACACATGTGTCAAAGGAAATCTCTCCATCGTCTACACGGATTGACCTATTAATGGTCATGAAGTAAACATATGACTCAGCTCCCAGGGCGCATCATCCTAGTCCTTAGTCTCTTTGTAAGGCCGCCATACTACGGACACCAAGTCATTGAGACAAGCCCTCCACTTATCAGTCTTCCCTAGAGCTATTTTGGTAAGCTAACCTCTCTATCTGCATATATAAGGCTCCATATGCTACCTGTCATCCTCAAAAATGGGCCTCGTGATTGGCAGATGCTCCCATGTCCAAATTTGGAGAACATAGACCCCGGGGACCATGCTCTTCCTCTCATGATACACTATCTTGTGCATCTCATGATAAATATGTGCGAGCATGTACTGACCCCACCCATATCTCTTCGGGGTCTTTAACATAATCTGGAGCATCTTGTCCCATCCGCACTCTAGTCTGTGTTGGCTCTATTTGGCATCAAGAAGTAGTTGATAAATATTCCCAAAATTGATGCCAACCTATGAGTGGGACCATAGGTATGCACAAGCTCATCCCACGTGATCACTCTGCCCATAATCAAGTCCTCTTAGAAGATGGCTCTTAGTGCCTTTGTACCTACTCATGGAACTATGTCATAAACCACTCTCGGTCTATGGAATGGTATGCGAAGAATCTTGTAGATGTCCTCTAATGTCACTGTCATCTCCCCCTAAGGCAAGTGCAAAGTGTTTGTCTCTAAATGGAAACACTCCACTAGTGTTGTCAGAAGCCTGTGATTCACCAACGCTGGTGGAATCTAGCAAAGATATGATAGACCCAATCTATCTATGTGAGCCATGTCGGCATCATCGAGCTGTTGTAATAGAGTCCCGTAAGGTGGATAGTGTGATCAAAATTTGATATCTAAAAATGTAGCCTACGCACACAACCACAAAAGGAAAACAATTAGCCTCTGCTAAACAAGCACAATGAAATAAAGTACAAAATTGCAACGAAAAAATCAAATTTCAAACTTTTAAACTTGCAATTAAAACTCGTGCAGAATCTCATGTCCTCATGCGAGATTGCACATCTTCACACGAGGAATGATCAAGCACTCAGCGAAGAACACACAAAATCTAGCATTCCTCGCGTGACATGTGAGCATATCCCATGTGAGAATCCTCACTAAACTAGGCGATGAAGTACAAGCCTAGTGCTTCTTCGCGCGAGAAGAGACTGGATTCGCATGAGGAGAGACATCCTCGTGTGAGAACTAACACGACAACAATTAACAAGCCCTAAAACATGCTAAACTACCTCGAAATATGTGAAAAATTAAATGCAAAGCAAGATTATCAACTACTCACTAAAGGTCCATACTCTGCCGGCCGACTATGTCATCAGGAGCGCTCAAATTGATGAGAAGACAAGGGGACCACCATTTTTGCCTCAGAGCTCTATCCTCCACAAAAGACAAAAGCACAAATGATTTGAAAATGACCCATTGGGCCCTTATATAGGTTTTGACCTAATTCTTCAAAGTGCTCTAATTTGTGCAAAAATCACCCCTGGCTAATTTGACTACTCTGAATCCATTTTCAGGATCGAATTTGAAATCTGACACACTTAACTAGCTCAAAATCGCATTTTAAAATTTTGGGACCAACGCGATCGAACACTTGTGTAGTCCATTTTTCTAATATTTTGTGAATCTTAGAATCTATTCAAATCACACTTTCTTCAAATTTTTGAAATTTTTTGGAAATAGTCAAATCTAGTCAAATTTGGTCAAACTTGGTCTTTTGGACCTTGAAATCACTTCAAATTGGCTTCAAAATTTCGTCTGATCAGTATAATCTCTTCTATATTCTTCCAAACCTTGGATTTCTTCAATATCTCTTAACATACTGCAGTACATCACATTTTTGGTCTATCATATTTCGAGTTCGTCCCTAAGGGGCAAGATGATTACATCATTAAATCTGACTTTCAATCAATCTGAATCTTATGTCCTCATCAATCAAGGCATCTTATCACTTGAGGCATCTCGCTCCCCTCTATTTGACATCTATGTCATCTATCTCATCTTTTGATCAGTTGATCACATCTTATAACATTTATGGTCAAAGTTCAATGGATAGGTATTGGGATAGTCTAAACCTTGACTCCTGGGGATCAAGCCTCGTTCTAGGGATGATTCTATGACTCATGATTAGATCTTATTATTTTGTATGGACCAGTATTCAAGTGTTCTATTTGGACTTTGGGTAATTAAGCTTTGTTCTGGAGATAGTTCCAAATTCTTGCTAAGGATTAAGCTTCGTTCTAGATATAATCCTAACTTTTACTGAGAATTAAGCCTTGTTCTGGGGATAATTCTATGAATCGTGATCAAATCTTTGTCATCTTTTAATGGACAGGTATTAGGACAGTCTAAACCCTGACTCCTAAGGATTGAGTCTTGTTCTAGGAACAATTCTATGAAATTTGACAATCTCTATGCTTATCAATCTCGATATCTAGGTGTTCTATCTGGATTCCCTAAGGTTAAGCTTCGTTCTGGAGATAACCTTTAAAAGCTTATCAATCTCGATATCTAGGTGTTCTATTTGGATTCTCGAAGGTTAAGCTTCATTCTGGAGATAACCTTTAAAAGCTTATCAATTGGTCTCTATGTCATCAATTTCAGAACCAATCTCATGTCTTGATTTGTGTATCATACTTTCTGATTTCTTTGAGTTGAATGTGCTACTCACACATTAATTCAAAGAGGGGCAAATGTAATACCCCAAAATTGGCACCATGTTAACCAATTTTGGTCTATCCAATCATTCCTAAGTCCTATTTTACTAGGCAATTTTGATTATGATACTTGCTACTTGACCTAATTGTCAGATGTAGAAAACCCTAATCTACACTAATCACACTCTATTTAATTCCTAAAATTATTGACTCAAATTAGTTACATTAAACCTATTGATTAAATTGAATTGAATTATAAGTGTTCGTACTTTAATTCAATTAAATTACTTCTTTAGCTAATAATGCAAAGGAATTAAATCTATTTAATTTAATAATGTCCTCATTTTAATTATTAAATTTAATTATCCAATTGATTAAAGTTTATGCATTTATGAGGTCATATTTCACTTTATTAAATTAAATAATCTCTTCAAATCTTCTCTTTGGTTCCGAAATGAAAACTTTGAGTGAACTATCTCTCAAAATTAAAATTATATTAGTTAACTTGTTCTCACACTCATGTGAAACTCAGTTAACTCTTCATCACACTCAGATCGGAGATAGTTGACTTCATCTGCACAAGGAAGTTTCCATTTCAACTGAATCTTCTCTTCAATCTTGACTGTTCATTCTGATTAATCTTGACCATCGATTGATTCTAGAACTCTATTTAAGAGGCCTCCAATTCCTCATTACAGAGGTTGGAATTGAATTGCATCAAATTACTATTGAAATACTTACTCACTTGCTTAATATTTTCATAGCTTTCATTTCTTAGCATTAATCTCATATAGATTAAAAATGCAATCATATAGCTTAATTTTATTTTATCTATTATTATAATAAATTACATTCTCATCTAGATTAATTGCACCATCATATAGCTGCATAAATCCTTCATACTAAAAGTTTTGGTTGCCCGCTTCTCAGTCTGAGAGCAAAGACAAAATCCTTCTAGTTAGAAGGCAAAAGGTCACTCTATTGGATTTCTCAGATGAACAATTCAATGTTCATTCCTGGATGATCTCTTAGCTAATGACCATGTTGAAGTGTGTGTGAGGATCTGAGGCCTGTAATTCACATATATAGATTGGGCAAGAAATGTTGATGGCATAAAGAGTATTAGCAGTGGACCTTTCTTTTTGGGAGAAAGATTGGTGACATGGATAAGTAAGAAACATAGTTGTATCTCACAATCTACTACTAAAGCTGAATATGTAACTATTGCAATCATTTGTTCAAATATTGTATGGATCAAACAATTGTTGGAAGGAATGCAAGAAGACATGTAACAATCTATTGTGAAAATACTAGTGTTATCAACATATCAAAGAACCCTATGATGCATGCAAAGACAAGGCACACATATATTAAGTATCACTACTTTAGAGAGAAAGTTCAAGAAAAATAAGTCAAATTGGAGTATTTGAAGTCAAAGGAACAAATTATAGATATATTGACTAAGCCATTACCTAAGGATGCTTTTGAGTATCTAAAAGGTAAACTATGGGCCCCTTCGCTATCTAATATTCACTAAGTGAAGATGCATGTTGCATCAATTTATGGTATATCAAAATATCTTTATGGAGTTGATGCAAGAGTTCACTCTTTAGAAACTGTCCTAGTAATGTGAAAATGATTGTAATGAAGTAGATTTAATAAGTACATGCAAGGTACATGGTATTACTACAAGGTTTTATAAATTTCTACTTGAAGCTTATAGTTACCTTTGGCATTGTTGTCAAAGGGGGAGAAAATCAATAAGGGGGAGTGATGTAAAGAATGGGAAAATGAGGAGATGATACATATGAAACAAAAATGGAGAGAATCGTAAAAAGAGAGAATTTGTAAAATAAGAAAAATTTACTAACAACAGAAGATGTTGTTGAACATGGAATGAACTATATCCTAAGGGAGATTATATGGAGATCATGAATGGACTTACATGTTGTTGATGCAGTGAACCATTCAATACTAGACATGGATTATTTAATAATATGATAGTATGTTGCCACCAATGCCAAAGGGAGAGATTGTTAGCCCCAACTGATAATATTACAGATAAGGGAGATAATGTACATGAAAGAGTCATATCACTTGTTATTTTATCATTAATGTTAAGCCTAAATAGGTAAGACATTTTACTAATTCAGTAAAGTGTTAAATCATTTGAAGGATGTAGTGTTGATTTATGAAGAGGATTTGTAAAGGAAATAGAAGACAATATTGATAAGTATGTGGATTTCAATGGGCACTTAATGAGTTAGACTATGATAGTATAACGTTGATTTTATTATTTTACATAGTTGATTAAGTGTTGAGATTATGTATAAGTAAGGTATGTTAGTTGGAAAAGAAGGAAATAAGTTATGAAGTGTAAAGACAAGGAAATTGTAAGTTTCACTAAGCTAAACAAGTGAGGCCAGTATAAGGACTAATAATTACCAAGTGATCACAGTTGTAACTGAGTACAAGATAAGTAAGTAACAAATGACCAATATTAACCAAGCAAGAATAGTGGTAACCGAGCACAATATTGATCGAGCAAGTATAGTGTTAGCTGAGAAAGGGAAATATGAATAGTTTCTAGAAGAATCAATTCAAGGCAGATATTTGATGAAAATATGGATTGATCAAGAAGTTTCTAAAATAAGGACAAAGTTTGTTATGAGATCTATAGCTAGAAAAACTCAAAGATCCGATGACGAAGATTTAATGATCAAGAAAATAATCTCAAAATTCAAGGAGAAAGCATGATACCCGAGTTTCTAGATTCAACGAACTTAAGCTAGATGAAGATCGAATAATTATGATTAAGTGGCAAAACATTGTAGAATTTGGTGAAGCGACAATAAACTATCGATTTAAGGGATGAACAAGATGTTCATTGTTGCTAATCAATTTATTGTTGAAGTTGATAGCCAAGGGGTCATTAGACAAAAATGTATTGCTAGATAAAACAAGTGAAGTGTAAAATTGATGTGTATGTGAGTGGATCAACCAAAAGGAAGAACAAAAGAGGAAAGATGAGTGAAATAGAGATCTAAAACAAAAAAGGTAGTTGCATAACTTATCAGATCATTTCACTATTACTCTCTAAAAAATGTAGAAGAAAATATCTTAACCGAGTGGACTTAATAGTCTTATTTGTAATTTTTTTTAAAGTGACATTTCATTGAATGTTTGTAAGCCCTTCAGAGTAGGCCACTCAAATGAGGAGTGATAAGGTCTAGATGATACTTTTGTAAATCCCCTAAGAGAGTCACATTTTAATTGGTGTATGTAACTTTTAACAAGGTAGACTCCTAATAGAGCTCACTTCAAAAGAGTGAAGTTTTTGGGTTGTTGGTTCCCAAGTGTTCCCCCCCCCCCCTCCTTAATAGGGTTTCCACATTAAAGTACTTATGTCAAAATATGTGGATGAATTTGTTGCATGTTATTTCATGTTTTACTATTTATTTCCATAACTCGGTATATAGTGTTAAAAATTATTCTGATACTCGATATACAAGTTGATAGTTTACCAGTAAAGATTAAAGTGGATATAATTGTGAAGTTTAGATATGTTACCAAGTTTTTAAAGTAAACGTTTAAGTTATTCAATTTCTAAAATTTATCAAGGACCTAAGGATAACTGATTCACCCCTCCCCTCTCAGTTATCTAACAAAATCCTCTTAAGGCCCTCAATTATGGGTGTTCCTTTTAATACTTTTATCTCCTTAATTTAAAATTAGTCCAACCTTAGTTTTTAATTGAAAACAAATTTAACACACATTTAGTAGTCATATAATTTTGCATACTATAATTTTATACACATAGGTTGTATTATTTTTCTTCCTCTAGAATTTTGGTAATTTTGGGGAGGAGTGGGTTGGGTGGGGCAACTGGCTCTTGAGGTTTTTTCCCAAAATTTAATGGGTGGGATTTGATACTCCTATACTCCCTAAAAAGTTACTTGACGTGAATTCACTATTTTTCTAAGTTGACTAGAAGGTGATTTACCTTTAAGATTTAGCATCTCACAATAAAAACTTCAAGAACACATCCAATTTAATGAGAAACAAAATACTTTAAGAAATCTTCAAGTATTTTTTTAATTTGTGATGTCATAATGTTTGAACATTTTATTACATCAATTCATGGAGAAACTATCCTAAGAGCATTGGGCCAATAATCGTTTCAATTCAAATATTTGCTTTTAGGCATTTCAAATTTATATCTCAATGTATAGTTGAGTTCACTTTGATGTTTGCCGAAGGCAAGCCCTTATATAGCCCCAAATACCATTATTCTCTTCTTGTATGTAGAGCTAGGTTTAGTTGCAATTTTAGAGAGGTATGTTAGAAATAAATTAGATCAATACATAGTTAAAGGTCTAAATTATCAATTTCATTAGATCACCTAGGGTGACCTAGTCCTAGGATTTGGTTGCCTCTAGTCCTTAGAAATTGTTGCTAGGGGTGACAATGTCCTCCTTGAATTGATAAAATATGGTAGGAAACATGTATAGACCTCCATGAGCCAAATTTAGTTCCTAGTGTTCATAACTCATTTGGAAGGTTTAAAAAATCCAAGACAACATTAGTCATCCTATGTTGGCTCAATTTCAGGTGCACCAAATAATTATCCTTTCATTTATGAATTTTGTACTTTCTAGACCAATAAGATAATTTGTTTAAACTTAGTCTCAATCACCTTGTGTGTCAAACTACTACATCAACCACTTTATAAACAACAAATAAATAAAATCCCTAAGAGTATGATATTGAAGTGACTCTCTCGAGAAAAGTGCTCATTTATCATACTTAATTCTTGGTTGCTTTATATCCTAAATGTAATCCGAATGTGACATAGGCCTAGTTTCCTAGTTTAGACAAATAAGCTAGTGAACCCTATATTTCCCTACATCATATAAAGAAAAATCCCAAGTGGACAAAACAAAATGATGTTGCAAAAGGTAACTAAGTCACAATCCGACATGAGCACAAAGAATCAAATACTACAATAGAGATAGAGGACAAGTTTTTTAAGACCATTTAATGTGGATAGGAAAAACCTTCAAATGTTAAGAAGGGATTCTTTTCCAACCACTTAGTCCTTTCAACAACCCTACACATAAATGAGGTCCTTATTTTTCCAGGTGGTGTAAATGGGGGATGAGAGCAAGCCACAACCTGATTGACTTGAACAACAAGCTTATTTGAGGAACTTGTAGCAAGAAGAGAGCATTGAAAACTTTGAGAACACTTATTTCCATTCAAAAAGACACAAATAAGTAGAACTATGGGATTGGAAATCTATGTAGGTTATTTTCAGCTATTAATAATTCAAGTAACACTAAATGGGTGTGAAAGATGGGTTTAAAACATATCAAGTACCAAATAAAGGTAGATAGAGATAATCTCAAAATGTATGATAAAAAACAAATACAATTAGAAACTTTAGCCCCTAAGGAGATTGTATTAGCCTAAACATGTATAATTCTTATTAGATCCATTATTGTGGTGAGTATCTTGAGATATTTGGAAAAAAATAAAGAAAGTTGGAGACAGATAGATGGTTCAAAGTTGTGTGTAATGAGATTTCAAGTGAGGGAAAGAGCCACAAATGATGCAAATCAATAGGTGAAAAGAGAAATGACCCATTCACTAGAGTTTGTGTCCTAACAATAATAAATAAATAAATCCATTTATTGTAAAAAACTTGTTAGGGAGAAAGAAAAAATATCGCCTTGAGGAATTTTAACACACTTTTGTACATTAAAAAAAAAAGACCTTTCAGGGAATAAGTTCATGTCTTTTGTATAGATAAAACAATGAAAATGTAATCAATTTATTTTTGAATGAAAAAATTACAATATTGTTTAAGTACACATATAGTCTAGTAACAACCTCACTACAAAATCTATTCATGAGAAGATAATTAAGAAAATAACAATATTCTTTAACAATTAGAAAACTAAAAGATTAACATTTTAAAAATAAAAAAAGGTAATGAGTTCTTATTTATTTTTCTAAAGTGAGTTTAGATTTTTATACTTTTAATTAGTCATTATATACCACTTATTAGTACTATTGTGATACTTTTCGAATTTTATATTTTAACTAGTGATTAATTTTTTTGGTTTGAGTTAGAATTAATCATTTTAAAATTTTCTTATTAAACTAATACTTGTGCATAGCATAGATGCAATATTTTTAACTTTACATTTTTCTCAAAATATTTTTCTAAGATTTGATTAAGTGAATTCATTTAAAGTTGTCAAATTTGATGGATTGTAAAACTAATACTTTTTATTTTTTATTAAGCTGATTGTAATTCATTAATGTTTAATATTTTTTTATTTTAGGCAAAAGTGGCAAGCCACTATAATATTTATATAAATCTGATTCAAAATAGGTTAACTAGGAAAGAATTAGTAAGAAAACCCAACATCATCCCTTATAATTACATCAATATATTTTCCAAAGTTACAATTTTGAACACCATTAAAAGTGTATCAAAAATACATTAAGGAGTATCAACTACCTCCCAAGATTACGCTTTCAATTTACAAAAACTAATTACCATCACATCCGATGTTCAAATTTATAAATTAACCAGCAAAAAACAAAAAACCATAACTCCTTTCATAGTTCACTCCTCCATATCATCATAGCCTCAAAGACCCCTTTGTCCACCCTATCTTGGTGATGTCCACACTCTGAGACACCTTACACTCTTGAATGTGTGCATTCTGTTGAAGCCCAACCCCAACCATGAGCACCCACAGGGTCCCAATCAGAACACACCACCTCTGATAATTTTGGACACCAGGCGGACCTAGCTTGTATTGTGTTATGTGATGATGATATTTCTAGTGCAACTAGAGAGTCCCAAGCATTCCATTCGTCAACCTAATAATTTGTTGTCCTCGTGTTTGGACCCTGATTGTGAAGCAAATTAGAAAACCTTTGCAAGTCTAAGAGAGTATACCCAACTTTCTTTACTCTCTCTTTTAATTGAAAATGTAATGCATGGGAATGGTCTACAATGCAACTTTCATTTGGGAGGAGTTGCGCTTATCAATTGCCTTTTTAAGGGCTTCAAACATAACAAAAAATTCATGCTTGTGATGCAATTGTTAATGCAAAAATAAACCCCCCACTAGAGCCAATCCACTCCAAAGATCATAGTTTTGCATAGCCACAAATAATTCATTTTATCAACAATAAAATGAGGCCATATTACCTTGTGAGCCAGTGACTGAAGAAGTAGAGGAGATTGCATTAGAGAGGAAGATGGATACCATGTTCGAAGGATATAAGAAATGCGACACTGAGGAAACCATAAGTTCTTCTCCAATAACTTGTCTGATAGCTCTTCAAACTGTAGGGGAATGGATAATAAACATCAAATCTAGCACTGTATCATCCACATCAAATGGCAACACAATTTCATCAAATCTCAGAGGAATCCATATGCGATAATTCTTTGGCAACAAAACACAATGTTGTTTGTGACAAACTTCACAGGAAGCAGAGACATCAATCACTTTTGACATGTTCATAACAAATGAATAAAGTGCAGACTGGAGCCAAATTAATAACTAGGAAAAGTATGCTATGTTGAAAGCACTTATTAGTGGATATGGCAAATCCCTAATTGTATAAAACTAATGTGAAGTGACACTCTGCCTTTAACTTTGCACCTGAGAGGCCATGTGAATATCGCATGAAATGTGTCCTTGGAAAAGTCTACAACCTTTACTTCTAGATGTAAACATTATTGTCCAAATATTCCATACAAAACACTGACGACATTCCCATTGAATAATTATTTTAGCATATAATGACTAAACCAAATCGTGCTCATATTAATGATGCGAACAATCTTTTAAGAACACCATACTTTCCAATCATAGAATATGGTTGTAATGATGAAAATAACAACCCATCACAACCCAAACTTGAGAGATAATCGACTACTTGGTTACCTTCCTGAAATGTATGAGAAATGCTAACATCTTAACATTCATCTAGGAGCCTCTAGAGTTGATTGAAGATATAGTTTAGTTTCCATGAGTATGCTTTTCTATGTATACAAGCATCTATAATTATTGATGAATCTCCTTCAAGATGCAACATTTGATAATTACCTTTCTTAGCAAGAATGAGGCCAACGAGTGGAACTTGAACTTCTGCCATGTTATTTGTACTAGTAGGTAAAGGGGAAGTTGTAATAGCCACTACTGTTCCATGGGAGTCCTTGATACACACCCCCAAACCAAATCTTCTTGTGTTTCCTTTAGATGCCCCATCAAAATTCAATTTCCAATATCGCTCAGATGGGGATCTCCAATAAACCTTCATTCGAGACATAGAAGATGATGTTATATTATTAATTTTCCAAACATTGGGAATGATTAACTGCCTCCAATTCTGAATCACTTTAGAATCCCATGAAGTAACAAGAGGATTAAATTTGTAATTTCTCTGACTCATATTAGTCACTTCTGATATTGCTCTCTCAATTCCCTCTTGAACTTTGTCTATTGCAGATACCTCATTTCTGAAAATGCGATTATTTCATTCCCACTATATAACCCACACAATTGATGCCAGTATACACTTCCAAAGATTTGCAAATAAAGAATTTGGGTAGAGGATTGGCCAAGATTGAAACAAGTTCCATATATTATTTTGGAGTGGAGTACTATAATTTAACTTATTCATTATGTAACTCCAACATTGACTAGCAAATGGACATGTAAGAAGGAGGTGATCCACTATTTCTTCACATTCATTACAAAAAATGTAGTTAAATGACGGGGCAATGTGAAATCTGCTCAATCTGTCACTAGTCAAGATCCTATAATTTAATGCAAGCCATGTGAAGAAACCTACCTTTGGAAGAACAACATGATTCCAAAAAAATGAAAATGCTTTACTAGAAACTTTATCTATTTCATTTTGCTGCAAGATTTTATATCCCTCTTTTATTGAAAAGTGGCCATCCTTAGTTGGAGCCCAAATGATTTTATCTACAGACCCAGATATGAAGACTTGTTTAGAGGCCAAAATTTCTTTGAATTGATTAATTTCCTGAGATGTCAATGGTAACTTATCTAGACTTTTCCAATTCACTTTACCTGAATTTTCACATACATTAGCTACATATTGATTGAGTTATGTGCCCCAATGATTTTCTAAAACCATGATAATGTTATGAGATACCCTAGTTTTTGATAAAGGAGGTTGACCATTCCAAGAGTCCCTCCAAAAGCTTACCCTACTGCCATTATTCACTTTCCAAGTAACATATTTTACTACAATATCTTGTGAAGCCATCATAAAATCCCAAATAATGGAACCTTTTGGAGGATCCAAGATATAGATAACTCTTGTGGAGTCATTATTGTCCAAATATTTTTGTTGCATAATCTTGCAACATGTGGAATGAGGCTTACTGTACATTTTCCAAACTAGTTTACACCAAAAGCTTCATTTCTTTTAGTTAAATCATGAACTCCTACCCCTCTGATTGCCAGGATATGTGCCATATCTTGAATGGAAACAAGTGGTATTTTTCATGAATAATTCATATTACCTATCTAGAGAAAACCCTTAATCATCTTTTGAATTTGAAGTAATATTTTAGGGGGGCTTTGAGAACTACAAGAAAATAATTTGGAATTGTTGCTAATACTGACTTAATCAACAAAATTATTCTTGCTAATGATAACCATCTACCTTTCCAAGCAACTATTCTACTCTGAATACGTTGAAGGACTAAAGACCAATAACTAGATTTATTTGACCCCATAAAAAAAGGAATTCCCAAGTATATGGATGGTAAGAAATCCACTGTGAAGCCTAAAATCTGAATTATTTTGTCAGATATCACTTTGTTAGTATTAAAGAAATAGATTTTTGACTTTTGCACATTGATAGCTTGCCCTGACACCTCTGAATAAAGTTGCAGTACATGTTTTATTTGCCAGGCCTCCTGAACTTTTGACAATCCAAATAACAAAGTATCATTCACAAATAATGAGTGAGTGATAGATATATTTGTACTCGAGATATTTGCACCATGCCACTTACTTATCTCATGCTGAAATTTTATAGTCCTATTGAATGCTTCAGCCGTGATGATGAAAAGTACTAAATATAGTGGATCTCCCTGCCTAATTCCTTGGGTTGATGGAAAAAAACCCAGTGGTTTTGCATTTACTAGGACCAAGAACCAAGCACTCGAAATACATGCCTTAACCCATTTACACCATCCTTTAGAAAAACCCATTTTTTTAACACTTGAAACAAAAATTTCCAACAAACTCTGTCATATGCTTTCATCATGTCTAATTTGATTACAAAATTTGATGTTTGGTTTGAGTTTATAGAATGAAGAACCTCATGTGCCACTAATGCTCCTTCCATAGTTTCTCTTCCCAGGACAAATCCACCTTGCTTTGATGAAATGATGAATGGGATAAGATGCTGCAATCTTAAGCATATAGCCTTAGTTATGATCTTATATGTCAGATTACATAAAGAGATTGGCCTAAAATCAACAAATGTTTGTGGATCCTTGATCTTTGGAATTATTAAGATATTTGTAGTATTAAACTACTTAAGCATACTCTTGTTCTTTCTAGACTCCTCCACAACAACTAATAGATCCCAACCAATGATATCCCAACAAATTTGATAAAATAGAGCAGAAAATCCATCCAGCCCAGGAGCTTTATCTAGAGGAAAGGAAAAAATCACCTTCAAATTTCTTGGATGGTGAAAGGTGCCATCAACATGTCATTTTCTTGAGATGATACCATGTTTGGTATAGACTCTAGAATCTCATTGACTTGTGAATCACTAGGAGAAGGCGAAATATCAGTTGCAAGTAGATTCTTAAAGAATTTTACCGCTTCATTTTGAATGAGGTTTTCATTTGTGATAAGATTTCCTGTAATAGCATCTTTGATTTGAAAAATCACTTTAGAGACTCTCTTTTGTTTGGTTGATGCATGAAAAGATTTTGTGTTTCTATCTCCTTCTTGGAGCCATAACTCTCTTGACTTTTGTCTCTAATAAGTTTCCTTTCTACTACACAGTTCCTCCCATTCTTGTTGAAGATTTATCTGTTGTACATAAGTATCTTCATTCAGATACTTATATTTTAATATTTTAATATTATATTTTTTATAATATAATTTTTGTCATTCAATTAAAAATATTTTAAAAATGATATATTTTTTGGATCGATAAAAGGCAAATGCTCTATATATTATTATAATTTTTTTTTACAAAATTTTTTAGGGGAAAAAGAATAGGGCTAAGAAAACCCCCGCATTAAAAAATGATATTAGTTATATTTCATAGTTACACCACCTTGGAGGACGGGGGAATGACAAAATGGGTGGACAAGTTTCTAGGACAGAGGGACCTTAATTTGGGGATGGTGGGGGGATGACGTGGGGATAGGAGGGGGTGTGAAGTTATGAAAAGATGTATTGCAATATAAGATATAAAGATGTAAAAGAGTAAATACTTGAACATTGGATGGAATTGGAGCATCAAACATTGAACATAAATAGTTGAATCAACAAATAGTCAACATCTAGACGTCCCCCATCCTCGGCAGAGGTGGCAGAATTTGCTGGCGCCGCTAGGGACGGGGGACGAAGTCCCCAAGTTCTCGATGCGTCCAAATCTCCCAAACGTGGGACAAAAAAGAAGGGACGCATCTCCGTGTTACTAGTTAATATATTTTATAATCATTTAAGAAATATTGTTATATATTATTATTTTTTCAAATTATAATTTATTTATAATATAATAGTATATATGATATATATGCAATAGAACATATCAATAATTATATTTATAAATAAAATTTAAATTTAAATTAATATCATTATAGAAAACTATAATATGTAACAATTCTATTAATTAAAACATTTTATACACTAGAATAAATTTATTAAATTAAAACTACATTTATATAAAAACGAAAGGCAAGTGTCAAGTAGTAAAATATGGAATTTTAAATTTTTTAATGAAAACACTAAACTAAGGGACGACAGTGCCATAGGCTATTTTTAACCAAATGGCATTAAGAAATCTTCCACTCTCTAATATTCTCGTTTCTTCTATAATTATCATTTTGTAAAACAAAAACTATGCATAAAGTAAGATCGGAGGTTTCGTGTTAGGTCTGGTGAATGTGTCCATGCGAGCGTGGATGCTTGCGTTGGTTTTATTCCCTTGGAGCCCAAACAACACAATTGCTATGAAAGCCAAAGCGTTGACAGAATTGTTGAGATATTAAACAGAACAAGAACGCATCTTTAAAACTGTATATTGTGTAACTTGTGCCTGTGCCATCGTCTGTCAGAGATGGAATTAGCGGAGCTGTGGGCGATGTTCGGGCCAGGGCTATCAGGGGCAGTTTTTGGTGCAGGATGGTGGATCTGGGTGGACGCCGTCGTCTGCAGCTCCTCCAAAGTATCGTTTCTTCATTATTTACCGGGCATATTCGCTTCATTTGCAGCGCTCATGTTCAATTGCGTTAGCAGAAACGACCTCCATGATTACTCGCCCTACGACGACGAAGCCTGCAGGTCATTCTTCTTTTTCTTCTCAATTTTCCATTTTATTTTGTTTAATTGCCCTATATTCTTCTTCTCAAAATTTTAAAGCTTATTCTATAAATTTCCCATCTAATTACCGTCCTCAGACGGAGAGTAGCATTTCTTAAGACTTACATTTCGAATCTACATTTTCCCCGGGGGTAATGTTCAGGTTATATAGCTCCAATTGAGTGTTATCTTTTCCGTCAAGTTAGCTTGTTGTCACACTTATTGTGGGTATGAATACAACTAGCTGGATGTCTCATTTCAATCTTATTGAACCGTCTCATCTTGTTTGCTGGGATGACTCTCCTGCGAAAGATTGATTTGAATGTGGTGTTTTTCCTGATTGCAACACTTAATTATGTGTACCGTGAATTTGCAATTAATTTTAGAAAGCCTCTTTATCTTGCCTCATCGCTCTCGCTACATTTACCAGCCTGCAGGTCCATATTACGCTTTTTCTCCTCTATATATATTAAAAAATTACTTCTTTGTGGGAAATCTTTTATAGCGGCCCCGTGATTAAGCGGAATCCATATTATAAAATTCACAGAGCACAAGAACTACACTTTTGTGGTGTGGTTCATAATTCCCGAAGTATGATATGTTTCGCCCAATTTGACACATGAACAATTTTTCTTTTTGTAACTGAAGCTGGGACTCCTTACCAGAGCACCAAAAATAATTACCCGAGCTCATCCCCTTACATCCGAAACCAGGCGTTGAAATTGAATGAGGTATGGTACACCCAGAATTGGATGTGGTACGCTACTGAATTTCCATGCAAACATGTATGATGGGAATTTGAGCGTAGGGCTCCCATATGGAAGCTCTATTATTTTATCAGTTGAGCTTTTCGTATGTCTGAGATGTACAATTAGCTTTGTGGGAATCTTTTTGATTGTTTGTGGAAATCGCATGCATTGAATACGTCTTTATCTGCTGTGCATTGTGGAAGGGGATATATTTACTTGTCTTGTGCACTGCGGTCAGGTATGGTAGGAGAAACCTGAATGGTCATTTTTCTCTCAAGTATATCTATTGGGTTTTCATTTCATAAATGAAGAAAAGAGAAATGTAGAATACGTTTTGTAAGTGAAGCTAGTTGACAGTTAACTCAAGACTGTAATGGCTATGCCAAACGGGTTTTTGGTCACTAGCTGCTCTGGAGGAATTTTATGCAGGCTACAAGCAAGTTTGGGTTTATTCCTCCTGCAATTAGGTTTGATGTCACGTTGGGTAATTTGATTTTCTCCTATTATTGCTGGGATTGCCTAGAACATCAGTTGGATAATCTCCTTACCTGAGATTTGAATCGGGGCATCATGAAAAGTATGGGTGAGCATATAAGGCTGAGCTTTCTGGCTCAGAACTTTAAAATAAAAATCTAGTTCTGATTTCTACTACATCCCAGTTATATGTAGATGTATGATTCCCCAAGTTTTTGGGAAGGGGGATGGGACGTGCTAAAAGTGGGGGGTACCTTTTGTCCATTTTTTAGGTGACGGCTATTAAAACATTAAGGAAAATTTTAAAATATAAGGAAATAATGTTCATACAAGATTACGGATATAGCATTCTTCATAGGCATTAAGAATCATTGTGAACATATGGGTAATTGAATAGGATCTATGATGCTATTTATGTATACATACAAGCATGAGTTAATAAAAGACACGCCTGTCTTGTGTGTATACTCAAGTGAGGGATTAATATGAAAGCTTTCCCAAGGCCTTCAAGACCATATAATTTGTGGTCAAACTCGTTAACAAAGAGGAATGGTTAAGTTGAATGATAATTGATTTTATTTTAGTTTGACCTTAGACAGGATTGTTTTATGCATTATCTGCACAAATTTTTGCATTATGATAATTACACATTTCTTTTTTTTGCCAATTATGACAACTCATTTTCAACAATCTAATGACTATAGCTGCATAGCATGCCAACTTTGTCTGTGACAGTTCTTGTATTAAATGAGTTGTCCAATGTATGAAACAAGATAGTCGTGGATTATGTTTTTTCATTATGAAGATGTAGAGGTTTGCAATATGGGATTCATGTTCTGTAGATTTTGTTATTACGATTGATCTTTGGTCTATTCTGGGTTAGACTTATAGTTTAAAACTTTAATGGAGGTCTATTGGGGTTCACAGGCAGTGCCCCTCACAGTTTCTGTGGGTAGCACCCCCAGCTGTGTTGAGGGATAGCACCCCTCACAGGGTCTAGGGTCAGCTCCCTGGTGCATTACCTAAACACAGCAGGGGAATGGAACCCACCACCAAGCTCAAATTGACACCTTCAAAACCACACATATCTTCATAAGAAAATAAGTCTGGATGAAAGCTATTGAAAAATAAAATTGTGGCAATTTTTTGTCAAAATAAATTGGCACTCAGGAATGAAAGATAATTTTAAATAGCTAGAAAGTAGCATTCCCTGGATTCTCATGTTCTCAAGTATGTGTTGCCTTGATATTTTCTTTTTCACAATTTCTAGGCAGACTTCTCCAGAATATATGCTTGCTTAAATTTACATCCATGTTAAAACAAAGTCCATTATTGGTGCACGCTGCAGATCCTAAAGGTGCAAAATTCTAACTATTCAGATAATGAAGCAGATCCTAAAGTGCTCAATTCTAATAATGCATATAATGAAGCCAAGGGTACACAGGGATGTACCCCTTGCCCTTTTGCAGGCTCCCAATATATGGATGTTCAGAGGACACAGGGATGCCTCAGAGAAATCCTCTGACCATTCTTTTGTTAAATTCTATAAATCATGTTAAATAGATTCACCACTTGATGTTTAATCCTTTAGGAATAAAATTGAATATTAGACCTATTATAAGAAACTTTTCTTAGATGCAAGAATATATTCAACACATACTTTAGAAAATGGTAAACAAATATCAATGAATGATTATCAAATGTTATGACATTTTCCATTAATCTAAATTCTGAACACAAATCTGCTACACAAAATAAATCAAAACTTCTCCTACAAAATCTTACCTCTGCCCTTTCAGTTTACAAATCTGAGAATTGGTGTAAAGAAAAGTTGTGAGTCAAAATCTAGGGAGGCTAGCAGGCTGCCTCCTGCTCCCAAAACTAATCTACCTTCCATAGAACCAATGGTAGGTAGAGCAAAGCAAGCGAAAGTTGAGTGGTGCATTTTTAGATCATAGCCATTAGTTCCAGCTCCAGCTCCAATTTGAGTTGAAGCAGCATCCCGTTCTGCTTTTCCATATTTTCCAACAGCAGCAGAAGCATAGTTAATGTAGGTAGGAGCAGGATAACTTCAAATTAAAGATCTGCATGATCTGCCTGAAGGGATTAGACTGTGTTGCAAGAGGTAGTTAATTGTCTCTTGGAATCTGTGGCCTAACTTAGACTTAAACAAGAGAAAACTAGACGGAAGATACACTTCACTAAATTACGGTGCCTGAGAAACATTTTTTTTAATTTGACTATCTAAAGCTTTTGCTTTAGACTTCAACTCAAGTCTTATTTAACAGCTATCTGAACCTGGTGCTGGGAACTTGAACTCCAAACTTATTTTAATAGCTATCTAAAGCTGGTGCTTGGTACTGGAAATCCAACCTTATATAACAGATGTTGCATCCTATCTGGAATTTCTGTAGAAGACTATCCAAACACATATTCTGACATCCATAATCATTACCTCTGCTTGAAAATGTTAATGCTCCAAACTTCAACGTTTTTTGTCAAACCAGGCACATGGCACCTGCCAATCTTACTCAAAATGGATGCAAAATACATCAAGGCAGTGAACTCCTGATTTTTTGTTAACAAATTTACAGACACAAGATAGTGAAGAGCACATGAATATACTGAGAGTGGGGGGGGGGGAGTGAATCGGTATATTAATAAATTTGTCAATTTGAACTTTTATCCAAACAATTATTTCAAATGCTGATATGAACAATTATTAACATGAGCACAATAACACAAGATTTACGTGGAAAACCAATGCAGGAGAAAACCACAACAATAAATGCTTTTATATAAACTTTGTTCTTTTACAATGTATTGTAGGCTACGACCTACTAGAGGCTCCGACCCCTATGTTATGAGCAGCAATTCATTGGAAGCTCCAACTCCCACACTTCGCAGGCACTGACCTACTGGAAGCACCAACCCCCACTTCTTGTCTTCATGAGCACTGACCCACTGCACACAAACTATTCTTCCACCATGATGATGTTGCTAACTCAATTGATGATGGAATATCAAACCACTCTTTATTTTCATTCTCCTCTATTATATATCTCTATAAATTTATTCACTCTTCAACTTCCTGAAGCTTGTCTTCAATAGAATATACTGTTTATTTTCTCCACATAGATATTTATATATACATATCTCAGATTTTCAATCTGATTATATATATTTGCTTTCTAGTTCTCTCACTTATTCTTCATTCAATATTTTTATTTTTCTCACACTATTCACACTCTTTTATTCTTCATCTGCACAATACTCTTTCTTGTCTTTTCAAATGTATCTTACCGCTCCAATCTGCTTACTTTCTTATTTCGTTTTTTTAATTCATTTTTATCATCCATAAATTTCTGTATTCTGCTTTCTTCTACTCACATATATCTCATATTCATCTCTTTCAAATGATCTATTTATCTTCTTTATATATTTTCCAAATATAAGAGACATAACTTTTTGAATACTAATGAATGTGTCCTTTCATTAAGTTAATAATTATTCATCTGATTAATTCATTTCAAAGATTATTGTTTATTAATACATGAGCTTACTCATTGTTATTTTTTCCTCCTTTTTTAGACCTTCTTCGAAAAATCAAACATACTGAAGTGGTTGTCTCCCAAATAATATTTAATAGGCCTTGACCCCTCTCCATATAATATTTACATAACATATGAATTTCACATATCTTCTGTCCATGTAATTTGTACTCAATCTTTTTATTGAGATACACACTTAAATCCAAACTTGCTTTCTTCTCCGATATTAAATACTTTGAAGACTCTTTTCTGACATGGCTTTCAACTTTATCAGTGAACTGTAACATATTCTTCAACATTCAAATGTCTTTTGAATTATGGTAAATACTTGCTTGATATTAACAGAGATCGAAAGCTCAATATATGCAAAAGAATGAGATGATGTTTCATTAAGAAACGATCGTAAATAATAGAAACATTCTATTCTAGAGAAAGCAAAAAAACAAAACAAACTAAAGCTTAAGATATTTACAATAGATAACCATTAACTAATAATAGACGACTTATCTATTATTGTAATACCCTCCCTTAATGATTAATCTATCTAACACACCAAGCTGTCCTCTGAATTTGACAAACTTATAAGGACCAAGAGGCTTGGTGAGAATCTCTGCAGTTTGATCTGTGGTAGGAATATACTGCAAATCTATAGTCCTGTCTTCAACCAGCTGTTGTATGTAATGATAGTGAACATCCACATGCTTGGTTCATTTATGGAGGACTGGATTTCGTGCTAACTTGATAATGCCTTCGTTATCAACAAACATAGTAGTCGGTCCTGCTGGTGACATCTGCATATCCCTGAGCATTTGACGAAGCCAAACAACTTCACATCTTGCCTTAACAATCCCTCTGTATTCAGCCTCTGTAGAAGAGAGAGAAATTGTCTGCTGTTTCTTATTGGTCCATGTGACTACATCGGATCTCAAACTGAACACATATCCAGATGTTGACGTTTTATCATCAATAGTGCCTGCCCAGTTTGAATTTGTGAACCCACTAAGTTTAGGATTAGAATTTCGAGAGTACAGAAGTCCGTAATCTGAAGTGCCCTTCACATAACGAAGCACACGCTTTGCTGCCATCCAATGATCAGCCTTAGGAGCTGTCATAAAGCGTGAAATATGGCTGACTGCGAAGCTGATATCAGGCCTAGTAGTAGAGAGGTAGATGAGGCTGCCTACTAGTTGCTTGTATATAGTATCATCAACGGAAGGAAAATCAGATTTTGCTGATAACTTCAGACCTTTCTCCATAGCTGTAGATGCAAGTTTGCAATCTTGCATTCCGAATTTGTCTAATAGGGCCCTGGCATATTTGGACTGAGAGATGAATAAACCAAAAGACTGTTGCCAAACTTCAACACCTAAGCAATAATGCATGAGCCCAAGGTCAGTCATATCAAAAGGTTGGCATATACTGAGAGTGGGGGGGGGGGGGGGGGTGAATCAGTATATTAATAAATTTGTCAATTTGAACTTTTATCCAAACAATTATTTCAAATGCTGATATGAACAATTATTAACATGAGCACAATAACACAAGATTTACGTGGAAACCCAATGCAGGAGAAAACCATGACAATAAATGCTTTTATATAAACTTTGTTCTTTTACAATGTATTGTAGGCTACGACCTACTAGAGGCTCCGACCCCTATGTTATGAGCAGCAATTCATTGGAAGCTCCAACTCCCACACTTCGCAGGCACTGACCTACTGGAAGCACCAACCCCCACTTCTTGTCTTCGTGAGCACTGACCCACTGCACACAAACTATTCTTCCACCATGATGATGTTGCTAACTCAATTGATGATGGAATATCAAACCACTCTTTATTTTCATTCTCCTCTATTATATATCTCTATAAATTTATTCACTCTTCAACTTCCTGAAGCTTGTCTTCAATAGAATATACTGTTTATTTTCTCCACATAGATATTTATATATACATATCTCAGATTTTCAATCTGATTATATATATTTGCTTTCTAGTTCTCTCACTTATTCTTCATTCAATATTTTTATTTTTCTCACACTATTCACACTATTTTATTCTTCATTTGCACAATACTCTTTCTTGTCTTTTCAAATGTATCTTACCGCTCCAATCTGCTTACTTTCTTATTTCGTTTTTTTAATTCATTTTTATCATCCATAAATTTCTGTATTCTGCTTTCTTCTACTCACATATATCTCATATTCATCTCTTTCAAATGATCTATTTATCTTCTTTATATATTTTCCAAATATAAGAGACATAACTTTTTGAATACTAATGAATGTGTCCTTTCATTAAGTTAATAATTATTCATCTGATTAATTCATTTCAAAGATTATTGTTTATTAATACATGAGCTTACTCATTGTTATTTTTTTCCTCCTTTTTTAGACCTTCTTCGAAAAATTAAACATACTGAAGTGGTTGTCTCCCAAATAATATTTAATAGGCCTTGACCCCTCTCCATATAATATTTACATAACATATGAATTTCACATATCTTCTGTCCATGTAATTTGTACTCAATCTTTTTATTGAGATACACACTTAAATCCAAACTTGCTTTCTTCTCCGATATTAAATACTTTGAAGACTCTTTTCTGACATGGCTTTCAACTTTATCAGTGAACTGTAACATATTCTTCAACATTCAAATGTCTTTTGTATTATGGTAAATACTTGCTTGATATTAACAGAGATCGAAAGCTCAATATATGCAAAAGAATGAGATGATGTTTCATTAAGAAACGATCGTAAATAATAGAAACATTTTATTCTAGAGAAAGCAAAAAAACAAAACAAACTAAAGCTTAAGATATTTACAATAGATAACCATTAATTAATAATAGACAACTTATCTATTATTGTAATACCCTCCCTTAATGATTAATCTATCTAACACACCAAGCTGTCCTCTAAATTTGACAAACTTATTAGGACCAAGAGGCTTGGTGAGAATCTTTGCAGTCTGATCTGTGGTAGGAATATACTGCAAATCTATAGTCCTGTCTTCAACCAGCTGTTGTATGTAATGATAGTGAACATCCACATGCTTGGTTCATTTATGGAGGACTGGATTTCGTGCTAACTTGATAATGCCTTCGTTATCAACAAACATAGTAGTCGGTCCTGCTGGTGACATCTGCATATCCCTGAGCATTTGACGAAGCCAGACAACTTCACATCTTGCCTTAACAATCCCTCTGTATTCAGCCTCTGTAGAAGAGAGAGAAACTATCTGCTGTTTCTTACTGGTCCATGTGACTACATCGGATCCCAAACCGAACACATATCCAGATGTTGACGTTTTATCATCAATAGTGCCTGCCCAGTTTGAATTTGTGAACCCACTAAGTTTAGGATTAGAACTTCGAGAGTACAGAAGTCCGTAATCTGAAGTGCCCTTCACATAACGAAGCACACGCTTTGCTGCCATCCAATGATCAGCCTTAGGAGCTGTCATAAAGCGTGAAATATGGCTGACTGCGAAGCTGATATCAGGCCTAGTAGTAGAGAGGTAGATGAGGTTGCCTACTAGTTGCTTGTATATAGTATCATCAACGGAAGGGAAATCAGACTTTGCTGATAACTTCAGACCTTTCTCCATAGTTGTAGATGCAAGTTTGCAATCTTGCATTCCGAATTTGTCTAATAGGGCCTTGGCATATTTGGACTGAGAGATGAATAAACCAGAAGACTGTTGCCAAACTTCAACACCTAAGCAATAATGCATGAGCCCAAGGTCAGTCATATCAAAAGGCTAGCATATACTGAGAGTGGGGGGGGGGGGGGTGAATCAGTATATTAATAAATTTGTCAATTTAAACTTTTATTCAAACAATTATTTCAAATGCTGATATGAACAATTATTAACATGAGCACAATAACACAAGATTTACGTGGAAACCCAATGCAGGAGAAAACCATGACAATAAATGCTTTTATATAAACTTTGTTCTTTTACAATGTATTGTAGGCTACGACCTACTAGGGGCTCCGACCCCTATGTTATGAGCACCAATTCATTGGAAGCTCCAACTCCCACACTTCGCAGGCACTGACCTACTGGAAGCACCAACCCCCACTTCTTGTCTTCGTGAGCACTGACCCACTGCACACAAACTATTCTTCCACCATGATGATGTTGCTAACTCAATTGATGATGGAATATCAGACCACTCTTTATTTTCATTCTCCTCTATTATATATCTCTATAAATTTATTCACTCTTCAACTTCCTGAAGCTTGTCTTCAATAGAATATACTGTTTATTTTCTCCACATAGATATTTATATATACATATCTCAGATTTTCAATCTGATTATATATATTTGCTTTCTAGTTCTCTCACTTATTCTTCATTCAATATTTTTATTTTTCTCACACTATTCACACTCTTTTATTCTTCATTTGCACAATACTCTTTCTTGTCTTTTCAAATGTATCTTACCGCTCCAATCTGCTTACTTTCTTATTTCGTTTTTTTAATTCATTTTTATCATCCATAAATTTCTGTATTCTGCTTTCTTCTACTCACATATATCTCATATTCATCTCTTTCAAATGATCTATTTATCTTCTTTATATATTTTCCAAATATAAGAGACATAACTTTTTGAATACTAATGAATGTGTCCTTTCATTAAGTTAATAATTATTCATCTGATTAATTCATTTCAAAGATTATTGTTTATTAATACATGAGCTTACTCATTGTTATTTTTTTCCTCCTTTTTTAGACCTTCTTCGAAAAATCAAACATACTGAAGTGGTTGTCTCCCAAATAATATTTAATAGGCCTTGACCCCTCTCCATATAATATTTACATAACATATGAATTTCACATATCTTCTGTCCATGTAATTTGTACTCAATCTTTTTATTGAGATACACACTTAAATCCAAACTTGCTTTCTTCTCCGATATTAAATACTTTGAAGACTCTTTTCTGACATGGCTTTCAACTTTATCAGTGAACTGTAACATATTCTTCAACATTCAAATGTCTTTTGTATTATGGTAAATACTTGCTTGATATTAACAGAGATCGAAAGCTCATATGCAAAAGAATGAGATGATGTTTCATTAAGAAACGATCGTAAATAATAGAAACATTATATTCTAGAGAAAGCAAAAAAACAAAACAAACTAAAGCTTAAGATATTTACAATAGATAACCATTAACTAATAATAGACAACTTATCTATTATTGTAATACCCTCCCTTAATGATTAATCTATCTAACACACCAAGCTGTCCTCTGAATTTGACAAACTTATTAGGACCAAGAGGCTTGGTGAGAATCTCTGCAGTCTGATCTGTGGTAGGAATATACTGCAAATCTATAGTCCTGTCTTCAACCAGCTGTTGTATGTAATGATAGTGAACATCCACATGCTTGGTTCATTTATGGAGGACTGGATTTCGTGCTAACTTGATAATGCCTTCGTTATCAACAAACATAGTAGTCGGTCCTGCTGGTGACATCTGCATATCCCTGAGCATTTGACGAAGCCAAACAACTTCACATCTTGCCTTAACAATCCCTCTGTATTCAGCCTCTGTAGAAGAGAGAGAAACTGTCTGCTGTTTCTTACTGGTTCATGTGACTACATCGGATCCCAAACTGAACACATATCCAGATGTTGACGTTTTATCATCAATAGTGCCTGCCCAATTTGAATTTGTGAACCCACTAAGTTTAGGATTATAACTTTGAGAGTACAGAAGTCCGTAATCTGAAGTGCCCTTGACATAACGAAGCACACGCTTTGCTGCCATCCAATGATCAGCCTTAGGAGCTGTCATAAAGCGTGAAATATGGCTGACTGCGAAGCTGATATCAGGCCTAGTAGTAGAGAGGTAGATGAGGCTGCCTACTAGTTGCTTGTATATAGTATCATCAACGGAAGGGAAATCAGACTTTGCTGATAACTTCAGACCTTTCTCCATAGCTGTAGATGCAAGTTTGCAATCTTGCATTCCGAATTTGTCTAATAGGGCCTTGGCATATTTGGACTGAGAGATGAATAAACCAGAAGACTGTTGCCAAACTTCAACACCTAAGCAATAATGCATGAGCCCAAGGTCAGTCATATCAAAAGGTTGGCATATACTGAGAGTGGGGGGGGGGAGTGAATCAGTATATTAATAAATTTGTCAATTTGAACTTTTATCCAAACAATTATTTCAAATGCTGATATGAACAATTATTAACATGAGCACAATAACACAAGATTTACGTGGAAACCCAATGCAGGAGAAAACCATGACAATAAATGCTTTTATATAAATTTTGTTCTTTTACAATGTATTGTAGGCTACGACCTACTAGAGGCTCCGACCCCTATGTTATGAGCACCAATTCATTGGAAGCTCCAACTCCCACACTTCGCAGGCACTGACCTACTGGAAGCACCAACCCCCACTTCTTGTCTTCGTGAGCATTGACCCATTGCACACAAACTATTCTTCCACCATGATGATGTTGCTAACTCAATTGATGATGGAATATCAAACCACTCTTTATTTTCATTCTCCTCTATTATATATCTCTATAAATTTATTCACTCTTCAACTTCCTGAAGCTTGTCTTCAATAGAATATACTGTTTATTTTCTCCACATAGATATTTATATATACATATCTCAGATTTTCAATCTGATTATATATATTTGCTTTCTAGTTCTCTCACTTATTCTTCATTCAATATTTTTATTTTTCTCACACTATTCACACTCTTTTATTCTTCATTTGCACAATACTCTTTCTTGTCTTTTCAAATGTATCTTACCGCTCCAATCTGCTTACTTTCTTATTTCGTTTTTTTAATTCATTTTTATCATCCATAAATTTCTGTATTCTGCTTTCTTCTACTCACATATATCTCATATTCATCTCTTTCAAATGATCTATTTATCTTCTTTATATATTTTCCAAATATAAGAGACATAACTTTTTGAATACTAATGAATGTGTCCTTTCATTAAGTTAATAATTATTCATCTGATTAATTCATTTCAAAGATTATTGTTTATTAATACATGAGCTTACTCATTGTTATTTTTTTCCTCCTTTTTTAGACCTTCTTCGAAAAATCAAACATACTGAAGTGGTTGTCTCCCAAATAATATTTAATAGGCCTTGACCCCTCTCCATATAATATTTACATAACATATGAATTTCACATATCTTCTGTCCATGTAATTTGTACTCAATCTTTTTTATTGAGATACACACTTAAATCCAAACTTGCTTTCTTCTCCGATATTAAATACTTTGAAGACTCTTTTCTGACATGGCTTTCAACTTTATCAGTGAACTGTAACATATTCTTCAACATTCAAATGTCTTTTGTATTATGGTAAATACTTGCTTGATATTAACAGAGATCGAAAGCTCAATATATGCAAAAGAATGAGATGATGTTTCATTAAGAAACGATCGTAAATAATAGAAACATTCTATTCTAGAGAAAGCAAAAAAGCAAAACAAACTAAAGCTTAAGATATTTACAATAGATAACCATTAACTAATAATAGACGACTTATCTATTATTGTAATACCCTCCCTTAATGATTAATCTATCTAACACACCAAGCTGTCCTCTGAATTTGACAAACTTATTAGGACCAAGAGGCTTGGTGAGAATCTCTGCAGTCTGATCTGTGGTAGGAATATACTGCAAATCTATAGTCTTGTCTTCAACCAGCTGTTGTATGTAATGATAGTGAACATCCACATGCTTGGTTCGTTTATGGAGGACTGGATTTCGTGCTAACTTGATAATGCCTTCATTATCAACAAACATAGTAGTCGGTCCTGCTGGTGACATCTGCATATCCCTAAGCATTTGACGAAGCCAAACAACTTCACATCTTGCCTTAACAATTCCTCTGTATTCAGCCTCTGTAGAAGAGAGAGAAACTGTCTGCTGTTTCTTACTGGTCCATGTGATTACACCAGATCCCAAATTGAACACATATCCAGATGTTGACGTTTTATCATAAATAATGCCTGCCCAGTTTGAATTTGTGAACCCACTAAGTTTAGGATTAGAACTTCGAGAGTACAGAAGTCCGTAATCTGAAGTGCCCTTCACATAACGAAGCACACGCTTTGCTGCCATCCAATGATCAGCCTTAGGAGCTGTCATAAAGCGTGAAATATGGCTGACTGCGAAGCTGATATCAGGCCTAGTAGTAGAGAGGTAGATGAGGCTGCCTACTAGTTGCTTGTATATAGTATCATCAACGGAAGGAAAATCAGACTTTGCTGATAACTTCAGACCTTTCTCCATAGCTGTAGATGCAAGTTTGCAATCTTGCATTAGAATTTGTCTAATAGGGCCCTGGCATATTTGGACTGAGAGATGAATAAACCAGAAGACTGTTGCCAAACTTCAACACCTAAGCAATAATGCATGAGCCCAAGGTCAGTCATATCAAAAGGCTGGCATAAAATTTGTTTGATTCCCTGAATCAAAGATGCCGAACTGCCAGTAATGATCATATCATCCACATAGATAACCAAAAGGATGATGTCACTGTCAGTAGTTATGATATGTAGATTTGAGTTTGAAGAACTCCTCTTGAAGCCTTGATCACTGAGGTACTTATCAATCTTGATGTACCATGTCCGAGGGGCTTGCTTCAAGCCATAGAGAGCTTTTACCAATTGGAGAACTTGATGGTCTTTACCAAGAACCTTGAAACCAGGACGTTGCGTCATGTAGACCTCTTCATGGAGATCACGATTTAGGAAAGAACTCTTGATGTCGATTTGATGGACCTTCCAGCCAAAGTGTGTTGCCATAGATAGGACCAATCTGATGGTGCTCATCTTTGCAGTAGGAGCAAAGGTCTCCTCATAATCAATGCCCTGTCGTTGAGAAAAGCCCTTTGCCACTAAACGAGCTTTGTACTTATCCAAAGTACCATCCGATTTGTATTTTATTTTGTAGACCCATTTGCAGCAAATGGGTTTTTTCCCTAGTGGAAGATCAGAAAGGACCCAAGTGTTGTTCTTCAGCAGGCTCTGGTGTTTAGATGTCATGGCTTGTTCCCACTTTGGAATTCCTTTAGCCTCAGAATATGTTTGAGGTTCAAACGCACTATGAATGTTGACCATAAGAGCAAAGTTAACAGAATCTGTAGTTTTGCTATTTTTTCGAGGAGTTCTCCCATCAATAAGTTCATCATCACGAAGATCAGCAAGTGTCTTAGCCCACCACTTAGGCTGGATAGGAGAATGACCAACAATAGTATTAGGAGATGCTTGATCAGTAGGATCCTCATCAAAAGAAGCTGGATCAAACTCTGGTGAAGCATTGACAAAGCGAGGTGAACTTGCAGGAGAAGCTAGAGGAGTCTGTACAGGTATCACTGAATAACTAGAGCTGCAAGAGCTACTGAAGCCCTCCCATTAGGTGGACCTAATGGAAGCCAAACTCCCAAATTATGAGCCATCATAGGCTGGTCTGCTGGATTAGGAACAGGAGAAACATGCATGAATGGTCCTCACTGCTCATCAAAGACTACATCACGACTTAAGATGAGATGAGATGTCTCAACATCGATCAGGCGGTAGTAGGCTTTGTGACGATTGCTATATCCAGCAAGCGTCATTTTCTGACTCTTGGCATCCGACTTGGTGAGTGAAGCATCAGGGATCCAAACAAAAGCAAGAGAGCCAAAAACCTTCAGGTGACTGATTCTGGGCTTGTGAGTTGACTAGGCCTCTTCTAGAGTTTTACCTTTGATAGCCACTGTGGGTGACCGGTTCAACAGATAAACTGCAGTGTTAATTGCTTTTGCCCAAAACTGCTTCGGAACATGTCTGTGTGCGAGCATGGAACGAGCCATCTCAGTTATTGTCCAGTTCCGATGTTCAACTACACTGTTTTGTTGTGGCGTGTGGGGTGTAGTTAATTGGCGTTTGATGCCATGTGTATCCAAGAAATTGGAGAAAACATTAGAACAAAATTCCCCCCCATTGTTTGATCTAAGAGTAATAATAGACTTCCCAGACTCTTTTTCAACTAAGGTTTTAAACTTTTGAAATACAGGAAATGCATCTGATTTCTTTTTAAGGAAATACACCCACATTTTTCTACTGAAATCATCAACAAACAACAAAAAATACCTAGACCCAAGAACAGAAGGAGTGGCCATAGGGCCGCAAATATCGGCATGAACAAGCTGAAGTACTTGAGAAGCTCGCCAATAATCGCCATTGGTGAAAGGTGTGCGATGTTGCTTCCCAACCTGGCATGCGTCACAAACTCCTAGGTGTTGAGTCTAAATCTCTGGCAATCCAAGAACAAGCTCATCCCGAGCAAGTTGTGAGAGATAATGCACATTTAAGTGCCCATATTGTTGATGCCTAAGGGTGCAGACAAAAGATTGCCGAGCAGCCATAGCTAAGTCCTAAGAATCACCAAAATCAGTAAGTCTGAAGAGACCATGATCCTCAAGACCCACTGCAACAGTAAACTTAGTTGCCCGATCAGTGATGGTGCATTGATGTGAACTGAAGGTGACTGTCAAGTGTGGAGAATGTCGCAGTAGCTAACTGACTGAGAGTAGATTTGGTTCCATCCCTGGAACATAGTACACATCAAGGAATATGAGATTCCTCCCAATAGACTGAATCTGTATGTTGCCTATACCGACAACCGTGTACTCTTCCCGCCACCAAAGATAACAGAGTCTGAATAAGGTTGGTAGTCACTAAACTAGTCTCTGTGGTGAGTGAAATGACGAGAGGCACTTGAATCAATGTACCAGGCAGATGACTTCACATGATCTGCAGGTCTTTTAGCCATGAAGGCATAAAAGGTAGATTCCGCCTGCTCAGTGTGCTCTACACTATTCGCTTGGGGTTGTGAACCTAATTGCTTAGATTGTGCAGCTAAGCATTTCCAACATTCAACCTTCATGTGACCAAACTTGTGGCAGTAGTTGCATTGAATGTTCTTCTTTCTGGAACCATCGGATGTTGGAGCAAAAGACTTCTACTGAGATGGTTGTTGAAACTTGCCCTTATCCTTTTGAAAGGATTTCGTAGCAAAGGCTTGCTCGGTGGAGGTGGAACTAGAGCTGCTACCGAACTGTTGTTTCCACCGATTTTGTTGAAGCAGTGGGGCGCAGAGATCAGTGAACTTCAAATCAACACCAGAAGATGTGATGTTGAGAGTCTTGATAAAATGCTCATAGGATTTTGGTAAACTCCGAAGAGTGATAACCACAATATCCTCTTCCTCCATCTTGCGACTGATGGCAAGTAATTGATCACGGATTTCCTGAATCCAATTTAGGTGTGCCTGGTGCGAGGTGCACACATCCATGACAATAGAAAACAGAGTTTTTCAAAAAGAAGGCTCTGCTCTTGTCAGAAGTCTCATGAAGACCTTTGAGATGTGTCCAGATTTCGGTAGTTGTCTTGTTGGATGGAATCTGAGAAAGCTGATCATCAGCTACAGATAATTTGAGAAGCATAACTACCTCTCGATTATTCAGATCACATGTATCTTGATCAGGACCCAGAGAAGTCGGACGCTTTGTAACACCCAAAACAAGTTGATCGGTGTTCCAAAATATTCAAAAATTGCGATGATGCGTTGCTTCCAGGGGCCATAATTGCGACCAATGAATTTGGAGTTATGCTTGAGCAGAATATTTGTCAAAGATGCCATGGCACATTTTTCAATGAAAAACTATGAAAATCTGTAAAGGCACATTCTTCGAGTCAAAAATCCGGAACACCCAGTAGAATTAGAGAGTGATCTAGAAGAGAGCTCGAAAAACTCAAAAGGAATATGTTGTCGTTTTTTGGATCCGCTGGCTCGAAAATTGAGACACTTGAAAAAAACGGACGACAACCCAGTTGAGCTCTCGAAAAACCCAACAAGAATTTGCAAACAAAAGTTTTTGCGGACCCAAAAAGTAGGGTTTCGGGCAAAACCCTAGCCGTCAGCTTTGAAGGTCGATTTTGCAAAAAAAATGGAGGTTTTACAGTCAACCAGTGCTGGAAGGAGGTCACTACAAGATGGAGGGAAAAATGCAGAGAAATGCTGAACACCGATGCCTGGATTGCACACGAATGGGCAAAAGAAACGACCAAAAACTGACGGATGTTGGTCCTCCAAAAACACGAAGATGCAGTCTAAAAATGCAGGGTTTTTGCTATGGATTTTCAAGATGTGGATGACGCCTTGAACCAGCAAAGAAAATCGCACAGGATTCCCTATAAAATCGCAATTTGTAGACGAATTCGGCGCCAAATATATCCGTGATTTTCCAAGAAAAAACCTATGATTTTCCAACACACAAAAAAAAGTGAGTTGCAAATAAAATCGTTCACGATTTCCTTCGATTTACAGAAAAGAAACCTTGCTGAATTTCGAAAAATTTGAGCAAATAATCTCGAATGAAATTATAAATTTTTCAAAAAAATTCAAATATTGGCTCTAATACCATATTATGGTAAATACTTGCTTGTTATTAATAGAGACCGAAAGGTCAATATATACAAAGGAATGAGATGTGTTTCATTAGGAAACAATCTAAAGAATAGAAACATTCTATTCAAGAGAAGGCAAAAAAACGAAAGCAAACTAAAGCTTAAGATATTTACAATAGATAACTATTAACTAATAATAGACGACTTATCTATTATTGTAATATTCTGATCGACGGTATATCTCTAACCCATATGGTATGTGGATGTGTTCACATACTTCTCCCGCTTAGTTTTTCTTTGCAAACTCATTGCCGCTGATGTGAGCTGCTTGTTTGTCCACCTACGTCACACGTGTGGCCTATCGCTGCATTCACTATAATTACAAGCTTTGATGAATTTACTTCTATTAATTCCATATGTCATCATTTCTTACATTGTCAACCAAATTTGAACAATACTCGTACTCGTTGATCATGATATAAATGAAACATTTCTCTGTTCGTTAACATCTGATCATGGTATAACCTTTCTTTTACTTCTTTGTATCTGAAGTTTGGATTTCCTCTGCCGTAAGTTATTATATATTTATTTCCTTATGTTTATATTCGTTTCATAATGATTCCATTGATCTTTGCAGTTATGTCATTCACAATGTCTTTACTTCGTCCAACTTCGAGATCCATTTATATTTGGTTGAACTCCACTCTGGATTTGTTTACGAAATTGTTCCATTATTCATAATGATTATACTGTGCAAATTTTATTACAGTATTTGTATCGCAGTATATATCGATCACTGAATATAATAATATATAGCTAATGACTCTGTTTTTACACTTTGCAATCTTTGTTTGAGGGGTGACTCTTCATGTAATTTTTGTATTTGGTGGGTTGTGATGTAGAAATAAATCTTTTGCAGGTCTGATACCTTTTGAACTCTTTATATTATTGCCTTCATTGATATTTATACAATATATATTATTGTGAGTAGATGGTACAATGAACTTGTTATTTTGCAGCTTCTATATAGTTGTATTTCAATCCCTTCAATGAATCCAAACATTATATCCGTTTATATATCTCTGTCATGAATTCTTTGACTTATATTATATTGACACATCTCCTTGATGCTGCTGCATTCATAGGGAATTTGTTACTGTCTCTCTTCTTCATGCTGCATACTTCTTGCTTATTTTTCTCTTCAACACACAATCAGACTATACTTCATATTAATGCTGATAGACAAACTGTTCAATGCTAATAGCTTCCTTGACTTGTGCTGATTATTATTGTCTTCTTGCTCGATTATGTCTTGCTAACATGGATGCTTTAATATTCATATTTGATGTTTCTTTCCATATTATTGCTGCACAGTCCTCAATCATATTAATGAGACCCAAGAGGTCACTCTTCCTTTCTATCATGTGTGTTGCTAAAACATAACATTTGTTCATTTATATGATCTACTTTTTCAATTTATCATTGTATCATGTATCACTTTTAGCCGATACTATACTTCAACCTTTGACATTGATGATGGATACTAACAATCGTGTCCATTCCTGTGAAGCCCTTTGACATCAATGACAATAGGTCCATCAGACATCTCTAACAGTTGAGGCAAAAATTTCAAATTATGTTACAACATATACTGGAATTTTATCAGTGTCCACGCATATGCACAGGAGACAAAGACGAATGTGAGAGATGAATTTTTTTTTTGCATCTAAGCCAATTTGAATCTGTCTAAAGTGTAATATTCCCTTTCTGAAATAGGATTTAATAAATTAGTAAAGTTAAAATGTATAATATAATATAATATACTGTGCTGTGCTGTGCTCTTCTCTACTCTACTCTTAAGTGTAATATAACATAATAAAATATAAGTAAATTAAGTTTAATGAAAGGTCAAAATGCATGCAATGAAGAGCTTTGACTCCCTTAAAGATGAGAGAGAAAAGAGGGAAGACTTCATTTAAAAGGGAGATATGGAGGAATGAAGAATGAAAGATGTGAATCAAGAAATAACTAATTTAAGAGAAAAGAGGAATAAGACGAAAACAGGAACTCAACTCCTCCAAAAAGCAGAAAGGATGAAGGGTTGCGACCCTTCAAAGGGTGGTAATGATGGAAAGCTGTGATTCTTTCAAAGGGCAGAAATGATGAAGGGTTGTGACTTTTCCAAAGGGTGGTAATCATGAAAGGTTGTGACTCTCTCAAATGGCAGCGATGATGAAGGGTTGTGACCCTCTCAAAGGTCAACGGCGATGAAGAATTGTGACTCTTCCAAAGGGTGGTAATAAATAAAGGTATTCCCTCTCTTAAATGGGAGAAATGATGAAGGATTGCAACTCATACAAAGGATTGTAATTATGAAAAGTTGTGACCCTCTCAAAGGGCAACAATGATGAGGGGCTGTGACTCTTCAAAAGGGTGGTAATGAAAGGTTGTGACTTTTTCTAAGAGTAGTAATTATGAAAGGTCGTGACTCTCTCAAAGAGCAGAAATGATGAAGGTTTGTGAGTCTTCTAGAGGGTGGTAATTGTGAAAGGTTGTGACCATTGCAAGGGGCTGACATGATGAAGAGGTATGACTCTCCCTCACATTGGAGGATATAATATGGTAAAGGTTTGATTTGAGAAGGAGATCTAAGGGAGATCAATTTGGGAAATAATATATTATTCTCGAAGGCAACAATGCAAAGCGATGACTTAATTCATATGAAGGGTAGTGACCCTTTCACCAATGAAGTATAAAGTAGATCACTTTAGTCATTCAAGGATCACTATCAGTCATCACTCATGAATTCATCCAAACAAACCCTTCATCCATCAATCATTAATCCCTCAAGAAATCAAGCAAACAATCAATCAGCAAGATCAAGCAAACAATCATCAAATCCACATTAACTATCACTTCATCTTGGGAGCAAGAATCAAACAATTGAGCAATCAGATCAGCATAAAGTAGATCATTCTAGTCATTCAAGGATCACTATCAGTCATCACTCATGAATTCATCCAAACAAACCCTTCATCCATCAATCATTAATCCCTCAAGAGATCAAGTAAACAATCAATCACCAAGATCAAGCAAACGATCATCAAATCCACATTAACTATCACTTCATCTTGGGATCAAGAATCAAACAATTGAGCAATCAGATCAGCATACATTTAATCATTGCTCACCAATATATCAAACCAACATTCATTACATCACAACTTATTAATAATCTAATCAACAAATACTTAATTATAACTCACCAATACCTCGAATCTTCAATCGAGGAAGATCAAACAAGATCAGTACTTATTAGAATATTATAATGTTTTTTTAATGGTCATCTTAGTTAATCTTTAGTTTATTAAGTAGTTTCTATTTTGTCTTTAGTTCATGATTGTTTCTTTTAGAAACATCGTCTTTGTAAATCTATATAAGGTGCTTTCATCTCCTATGTTTAAAATAAGAACTACAGCAACATTGATTTACCATAACTGTATTGAGTTCAAGGGATCAACATTTCTACAACCATCTTGTATTATAGCAAGTATTGTGGTTTGCATTATAAAAATGTTCTGTAACCTGTATTATTTCATGAATTCGGCATAGTTAATGACGTGAAATGCTAGCCAACCAATTTAGATTCTTATTTGTTTATTATATCTACTTTCTATACTACGAACAATCATGTGGAGGTAAGGAAATACAAGGAGGGAAATAGATATGAATTTTCCTTCTTCATGGGGTGGTGTCTTGCCACATGTAGGCCAAGGGGAAGTGTTGCCTCTGCCCTTGGGGCTTAGATAAGTGAAATATTCTGAGTCTCCCTATTGCGCTTTTTTTCCTCCAACCTCTACAATGGCTAATTGTCAGAATTGATTCAAAAGTGGGCGAATAAGGTGACACAAATTGGAGTAGTATGATGCCCCCTTTTAGATAATAAATTTTATTTTATAAATAAATATTATTTAAAAGATTAATAAATAAATATTATATCACAATCTATTATTAATATATTATTTATATAATAATATAATATAATATTAATGAAATAATATATTAATTTCAAGTCAATAAATAAACATGCTGGTCAATGTAATGCAGAGGGAACAATAGATCAGATATGATTAAATAAACAGAACCCATACGTCAAGCACCAATATGTTACTAATTATATATAAGTTGAGTTCATATCAATATGAACGATTAACATCAGTAACAGATGTATATTGACTTATGGAGAAAGCATAGTTGGCATATGAAAAATAATTAGGAAAAAATAATATGAGCCATGATCTTTTGGAGACCCTCCCAATGGCTTTAATAGACACCTTAATTGAAGAGATAAGATCTTTGGGAAGGAGGAGAATATAAAGAACATTTAGCATGAAGGGCAAATTTTCACCAAATAGGCAATAAGAGACTATTATATATATTTGGGAACCATAAAATATAATACACATCAAAGAATGGAAAGGGAGGAAATTAGACAGTTTATACAGGCTTGAATAAGTCAGCAACAGCAAGGATTTCCTTGCATTCAGGAGATGGAGATTATAAAATAATGTTAGATATTGATCGATGGGAAAGGAATTATACAATGGATCATACTTTTGTTGGCTGGCAGGCTACAGTAAGTTAATATTGATTACAATAATTTGAATCCAAAGTATATACATAGAGATTAATACCCACACACACATATATTAATAATAATTAATCAGAATCATTTATATTACGTTAATGTATTCAGATACGTATAACAATAATAATGATAGGAATTATATATGTTAATAAGTGGATATATAATACATACGATATATATATGGGTATATATCTAGTAAATATATATTCAAGAGTCATAATTATAATTATATATAGTTCTATATTATATGATATATGTATGTTTTGTAATAGAAGAGATATTAATATATCTGTAACCTTTTCTTTAATCTCTTGCTATAGTCTTGGGAGATTTATTGGTGTTGTGTAGGGAGAGGCAGAGTAAATCCTCACAAGATAGGTGAATTCCAAGATGGGTAAAGATATGTATTTCCAATGCCTTGAGGGAAAATTCTGAGGTAGGTATGAATATGCAGTCCCAATGCCTTGAGGAAGCCTATTTGTAGGTTAGTGTCAAGCGCCCTACAACAAGTAAACCCATGCTCTCCTTAGGAGAGAAATAAGGAATCGGGTTTCAATATGTTAATTACCAAATGTGTTATGAAACATTTGTCATCGCCTTGAATTAAATTGATTTGATTGCACGGTAATATGTGTAAAACATTGTAAATTGACAACATCCTAGAAGGAGACAGTACAAGTAGAGGCGAGCTTCCCCACTAACTAGGCCACTCCATGTTGGATGGATGGCATCCTGCCACATGTGGGCCAAGGGGGAGTGTTATATATGCCCTTGGGCTTAGTGTGAGGAATGCTTTGGGCAACCTATCACAATTCCCTTGTTCAACCCCTATTATGGTTGAATTCTATAAATATGAACTATAGATATTACATGATTTATCCAAATGGATTAAGATAATAATAAATATATATATATATATATATATATATATATGCACTTATATGTTCCTTAACTGTTAGAGAAATAATTAGTCTTGTGAATTATATTGTCTCACATAATTCTAGGACCTAGGCCAGGATCTATCTTGCTTAAAACATTTTAATTGGTAAGTCATAACTCTAACTATTTTACAATTCTTTCTTTAATTGAATTTGTGATTTTAGGGTAAGATTTAATGCAATCACTAAAGGGGATGTTGAACAGATAAAAATACCCCTTAAAATCGAGATGCTGAGTGCCCTAACTGCTGCAAATTTTATGACCTCTGTCTTAGTTTCTGAAGGCTTTAGAGTTATTATCCTAGGAATTGGTGTATAAGATGACTGAGAAAATGATTTGAAAGTTAATCCAACTGTCATTATTGGAAATTTGGAAAAATAATTAATGTGAAAGAAAGGTTCAGATTTTCTATCAAAGGATCTGTTTTAACATTGTTTTACTTTTCAGTTATTACAATTGTTATTTGGCACCCATAAAAGGCTTGATTTGAATAATCACAATTGAACTGTCAAGTTATTCTTGGAGATCTTTGTTATATTTCCTGTTTATGAGCTAATATTTGTTCAAAAAGGAAATTGAGTTATATTTGATGAATAAAGAATACATGGAAAGTGAAAATTCAATTACTTTTAATGCATAAGAAACACATGGTGTATAATTGGTGGATAAAGTCGAACCTTGCAGAACTAAATAAATAAATAAAGTGGTAGGGATAATCAACTGGAATACATCATAGGGCATGGGATAGGGGACTTTGTGTCACACTAGTTACACACAACTAAAAATTCAGAAGAAACATATAATCATTATGAACTGATTAAGGTACAATAAAAAAAAAAAATTCTTAATATCTTTCAGAAACTCTCAGAGTTAAAACTTATAATGTTTCCATTTGTATGTTGGCTCGTGAATTCTTTATTCAGCTCAAATATTTCATAGAATGGTTGTAGTGCATATGGTGAATGTATTGTATTGACATAATGAAATGCTGAAATTTTCTACATTTTTTAGATTTCTCCTTTTTGTTAACAGTTCTTACCCCAATAATTGTGTTATGCTCCCTGCTGTCCTGGAAACTTGTTTCTGCCTTTCCTGTGTGTAACATACAAAGGTATTTGACATGGAAATAGGGCTATCATGACCAGATAAATCATAAATAGAACATAATTGAATTTGTTTTGTATGGCTTGAACCTCCTTTTTCACCTGGTAAACTGATTGACTCTTATCTATAAAATGTTAAAACTAGAGCTTAGAAATCCATGAAGATAATCAGCAATAAAAAAGAGAGAAAACTGAAACAAAGAACACCAGAAATATCTTGGGAAAACCCTTCGAGAATGAAGGGAAAAAATCCAGCCACACAACACAAATAAATCTTTATTGATAATGAAATGTTCAAGTGTACAATACCTATCGCTTAATGCGATATAAATAACTTAAGGAGAGACTCTTCACATTCCAACTGAAGGTCTCTCCAAATTCCCAAAACAATATTCTTTTATTACAAATACAATAACAACTCTTTGAGTTTCCATGCCTTAATGCATGTCGAATGACATGTCATTACATTTAATATTATAATTTAAACATAAGTGTCCATTTCAGCTGAACGTAACAATAATGGTAATATTCATATTTCTAGAGATAAAGATCTCTATCGCAGCTACCATCTTCAACACTCCCTCTTAGCCAGAGAGAGATCTTTAGCTGAACAAGAACACAAGACTGCAACCAAAATGTTAATGATAAAATCTCATCTCATATATCCTATAAGATTCATGAAAACTTGTAACAAGCAATCGCATTCATGGAATCACTCAACATGTAATCCTGTAACAATTAATCACATTCATGGAACCACTCAACATGAACTGTAACAATTAATCGCATTCATGAAATCACTCAACATGAACTGTAACAATTAATCACATTCATGAAATCACTCAACATAAAATTCTGTAACAATTAATCACATTCATTGAATCACTCAATATGAAAACCTGTAACAATAAATCATATTCATGGAATCACTCATCATGACAGATTTGTAAGACTCACAGCTAAGCCTTTAATCATGATCTCTTGAATTGTCATGGAATCTCTCAACATGACATCCAACTCCCATCATGGAATATCTCAACATGATGACATCATGGACTCTCTCAACATGATGTTCACTATCGCATAGTGAAAGAGTTATCATAGCTGATCTTACAATCTTATTTATTCACACAAGAATAGAAATAGGCATAGTAAATAAGACTTAGTTCCATTTAAGTCTCAAATTTTACAAATAACATAAGCATCACAATCATACATGAGAATTAAGGGAATTCCAAAAAGCCTTTTTAATTATGAAGCCTCCCTCTGAAGCTAAAAAAATTCCCTCTAAGGCTCAACATCTCCCTCTTAATTAAAGCAACCTATTGCCTTTGTTGTTGCATCCTTGCAATGATAAGAGATAAAAGATCAATCACAATTTATAATCAATATTCATAAATACTGAAGGGTAATCACTATTTTTGATTATAACAAAACTTCAAAAAATCATAGGATACTTATCTCTTTTCAAGTGACATCCATAGCCATTGACTGAAACGATGATAACCCCCTTGACAACTGATACCGTGTCATTCTCAGTTAACTTTGCTGGAACTTGTTACTGATCAACTCTAAGCTCTTACTTTAGCAGTGGCATCATAGTCCCATTCCCTTGGGCTTTGACCATACTCCATCAACAAACCCAACCCAATCGTAAACAAAATCCCCACTCTCTGTCTTCAACCTGATAAATGAAGTAACAAGCTGAGATGCTATTTAGGAGCCTAGGTAGGGCCTCGTGCTCTGCTTCAGGCATATTGATTCATATTGCCACGTTAGACCCATCCGCTTACAGAGCCTGCAACTATTTAAACTGAAGATTCTTCTTGCATCAATGAGCAGCCCATGTCTCTGATTTACTTCTTTCCCCATTACTGAATTTTGTCCAATAATCCTTTTCGAATATAATGCTGTTGGAAGAAAACTCAATCTCTGGTGAAAAATCTTTCGTTTGACCCCACATCAAGCATAAATGTATCATGTAATCAATACACACAAAAGTGTTCAATGCTCAAAGAGGAGTTATGCAGATCATGATGATAGTAATAAAATACCACGTGTAGGAGATAGAATGGCACAGTATTAAAATACCACGGAATGATACTCCACGATGCATATAGACGTCCATAGTTTGCAAAATAACTCCATGGTGGATACCCTTCACACATGAAATAAACAAGAAATGACGACAATGTAAAGTTCAAAATGGCAGTCGCAATAACTCCCGATAACCAAGCCACACAAAAAAAACAGGAGATTGATTTTGAACAGTCATGGCAGAAATGTAGAAGAGTGATACAAGCATCAAACTTATAAAAGAATAAGTAACGCTTGACGCCTGAATGGAAACCAATAATGATAAAAGGAAAAAAAATAAAAAATAAAAAATAAAAATCGTAAGTCCTCAAAACTTATAAATACTGACTGCAAGAAACTTATCTGGCAGTGCGGAATGAAAGATATAGATACTGCAGGAAGAGTCACGGATTTGACACAATGTCTTTAATCGCGAGAAATATAAGGCAGATAAGAGCGATTCACATCACACAAGCCGCATGATTCCAACTGCCGCTGAAGAGAAAGCTCAACACTTATATTTCTTTGGACTAGATTAATACCTAACTTTGATCATGGTAACACCAGAACCGCTGAATAGAATAGCAGAACGCATAAGCTAAAGATGAATATTAGAAGAGGATAACCGGTACACAATGAAGAGTCTCCCAGCATGCCAATAGACAGATGTACAGAAAATACTCAGTCACTTGGGATAGGAAACAATGCCTTCATAATAATGACCATAAACGTGAACATGAAAACCGATGATTACAAAATACAAACCACCAACACATACAAAGGTATTACTTGACAGTAATCATTGCCAGCAAAGCACAGATATAGAATGTGTGATACTCTTCAACCACAGCTTAAATAGTTCGATAACAAGAAGTAAATAGAACAACGCACAGCAATAAGAAGACTTCAACAGCTTGGGCCTCAAAGATAGGAGGCTCGTATATATTAAAGAACATATGCAAAAACATAGAAAGAATGGCAGTATCCAAGTTTCCATGAATCTCTTTAATGGGACGATTGCCGCTGGAGAATAAAGAGACCTCTACTTTGAGACACATGACTCCACTGGCTGAAGGAGATCAGGCAAGATGATCTTACATACAAGCTGCTAGTGATATGGAGTAAATGAGTCTTACAAAGATTGATTCACATTTACTTCCATTCGACTACTCAACTACTTCTACTTCACATGTAATAAAATCAATTGTAAGTGAGGATATGCAAAAACCATGCAATACTCAAAAATACTACAAGTAATTCGCCTTGAAGACCAACAATGAATTATGAACAATTTAAGTAGTATTATTGCAACAATCTCAACAAGCATTCCATTTTTACAAATGACAAGACCTTGCCTTTTATTGCTTTGCCAATTACAATGGATGGCCAAGATCAATTCTAGATTATGCCAACAAAGCTCTAATCCAACTAACTACTACAAGCATTAAATGCTGGACCAAATACATGACAGCACCACTTTGTGGGTCCATGAGAAAATTACAATGCTTTGATTGACCAGTCAAAAAATTAGTTAGTTGGAAGTATTATGTGGACTCCACAAGTACACATGGCAGGATCTGATTGAATGAGTTTGGACACATGCAACTAAAGCATTTTGATTGGTTGAAGATGAATGGGCACTACCTTAGCATGCTTGTCTCATATACTTGATCATCTCCTTGGTGATGAGAAAATATCTCTTGATACTCAATGTTGTATAGTCTTTCATCCTTTGAAGTTCTTCACTTTGGAGCCTTCACATTGTCATGCTCTTGAATTTGCTTGCACCAGTACCTCACCTTGATTTTGCTCTTGTAAAAGTGATGTAGTTGAACCATTCCAAGCGAACATGGATTTCTGAAGGACATTCAAGTGTGTAATGATTTCCTTATCTTTGACTTGTTCATTTTCTCTGTGCAACTTTCTCTTCGAATCTCATTTTTGATGCCTTGTACTTGATTTGGGACCTTCAAACTCAAACAATCTTTGTGCTCATCCCTTTGGTAAATAACTCGCTATAGGCAGGTACTCTAAATTTTTCATGTTGTACTTGCTTGAAATCTTGGATTGGAAGCGGCCTTTACCAAGATCACAATCCCTCCCTCTCTAAGCAATCTTAATCTTTCAAAATTGCCTTGCAAAACAAAGGAGCCAATTTTATTAAGTTTGTTAAATGTTGATCATGGACAAGATTAGAGTATTGTGAAGACAATTTCAGCATGATGCTTAGATGAAAGAAACCTCTCTTAAAAACCATCTTAATAGCATTCAATCAGGTTTTTTAATTTCAGACCTGATTTGTGCCCTGATTTTTCTTTCTTTGGATTTTCTTTTTTTCTTAACCACTTTTATATCTGATTTCTTTGTAGGATAGAAGCTTAGTTACAATCAACATGGCAATATTCATCAAGGAAAACATTTTAGATGCAATATTTGACCAAAAACAAAGAACGGGGTTTATTAGAATATTTTTAGTATTCTTAGTATTCTTAGTATCTCACTTGTTCTAGAGCCTTAGTTAATGATTATTTAGGCTTTTTGTATTAGTTTGCTTATTCAGTTATTTATTTAGATGTCTTTATTTGGACAAATTGCCTTTTTATGTTCACACTATTATTAGCATGTGCAAACTTTATTTGAAGAGTTCATTGTTAATACAATTATTATTCTGGTTTTTAACAATTTCATGGCATTAGAGCGATTAAGGTTCTTGGGTAAATTTTCTTGAGGTGAAATATTAGAAAATTATTTTAAAATCATCTTTTGTAGTTTGTGCATAAACTCGATTAGGGTTTTACTATGAAATCAAATTCGTGCACCTTTTCTCAGGATTTTTACTGTAGACGTTGCGATCTTTTTGCATCCCTGATTGTAAGCAAGTTGTGATTAAAAAGTGTGACTTTTGTGCGACATCTGAAAATTGCATGTCAAACTCCATTTGCGGCATTTTTCCCTTGTTATCTGTTGTTGCGGAGTCTATTTTTTTGGTCCATGTAGTTTCCATCCCTTAGGCTTACCGCCTCCCGCACCAGACAAAATGCCCGAATAGGTGAAAAAAGGAACTTGCATTACCACCTATGACCAAATGGATTTTTTGTCAAACCAACAACATTCTTTTTTCTGATGCCTGCGTGATTCTTTTTTGAGTTCTTTTTTTTTGACCTCACACTAAGACAACAATTTTTGTTTCAGGGCTGCTTTTGACTTAGGCGTGATTTGTTCGGTCAAATACAGCTCAAAAAATCTAGCCTTTTTCATCTGATGGAAATTTTGGGATTTTTTATTCCAATATTTTTTGAGTTACTTTTTGAAAACTTTTTTCAAGCAAACCCTAATATGTTTTTTCCGATTCTATGTTTTTGGATTTTTAACCCGAGTTTTTTTATATTTAAAAAATTGCAGATTCATCCAATCTTTTTTTTTTCCAGCGTGTTCTATCTGCCTCGATTTCCATTTTATCACTAGGTTGACTAACAACCTCTGTTTCAGTGAAGGCCTCTTTGATCAAATTTTTGTTGGAAGGGAATCAACAAATGGACGACTACAATTACGACAGTTAAAAGCATCGCATGATGACATTATTTGAATATTGTTGTCTTGCTAAGATCGTTTTGGGTACGAAACCATGTCTTTATGACAGTCCAAACAAATCCAGATAAATAGGATGATCGTACTCGGGAAGCAGTCTGTAATGTCCCCTTCTCCGCATTAAGCTTTATTGGCGCCTTGTTGGTCTATGTTTCCATCCAGATAGGCTAACGACATTAATCTTGAGGATGCCAGCCAGTCACAGGAGTTTATTTGTTTTCGTTGGGGAAATATTTAAGTGGAGAAGCTTTTCTTTTGTTAAGTCACTTTATTTTATAAAGTGGATTTATGAAGTTACTTTATGGACTTAGTCATATAACAAAAGTAATTTAAGTGACTAAAAGACAAAAATGGCTTTTATCCCACATTGCCTAGTTGTTTGTACTTCCCCTCATATTGAGGTTATAAAAGCAATGAGCTTCCTTGGGATTGTCAAAATGAAAAATATGATATTGTTCAAAATACAAAAGGTTGCTTAAATGTGACTGGTTGCTTTGAGGACAAAACCCCTTAAGGCAGTGTGAGGAGTTGGACGTAGCCCTAGCTGCTCTTGGAGACTACATTCAATTTGATGTAGAGATTGGAGGAGTGATACTTTGTTCTTATCGGGTCTGCCTCCAAGAATCAGACTATCATCACATATATGTAGAGGTGGGAGTCCATAGTAATAGCCAAAGTGTGAAGGATAAGTCTGCGGAAGGTGGACAAATATGACAACCGTAGGGAAGGTCGTTTGGACAACATATTACCAGGTTTGCAGGACATCAGTGAAGTGGAACTCCAGATTGCTGTACATGGTTAGGAAGGAGCACTGTTTTATGAGTTGTGGGTTAAGTCTAAGATATCGCGGGTGATCTGCCGGAGTTGGGTGTGTTGAATGACGGTAGCAGTCATAGGTACAGTGCTGGAGTCAGCAAGGAGTCTCACCATTCCCTTATTGCATGAGTAGTAAGCAAGTCACGGGTGCTTAGACAGTCATCCTCCATGGCAAAATGAGGTTTCAATGCTATCCACTTGGGACTTGTTTGCCATTAATTAATGTCTGTATTTCAGGATTGCACATAAGTGTATGGCGTTGCCAGTTTGTTGTGTATCACAAGCTATCTAATAGATAAATCATGGACCTGTTTTCAAAGCAATTTTGAGGGTGATGTGAATTTCTTTCTTCCAAGCATTTCACATTTTATATAGTTTGTTAACCATTGTTTTGCTCTACGAGTTCGGATTATTACAGTCATGCTTCTCAAACTTTCAGTTACAAATGATCAACTCCCGCAAGGTGCCTTTTTGTAAAACATATAAAGAAATCTGGGATCTTTTGAAGGACTGTTATGAGACTTTCGACAAGAATTGTGCTTTCTTTCTAAAGAATTTACTATTTTCTATTTTGATAGATGAGAAGACATCTTTCCAAGCACATTTGCTGAAAATCAAGGATCTATTTGACCAATCAGAGGCTTTTGGCCATAAGATGGAGGAAGAAGATATGGTAGTGATCACGTTGAAAAGATTGCCCCGATCCTACAAGCACTTTATAGAGATGCTTGATATCACTTCTACTAGTGCTGCTTTGACATTTTCTGATCTCTTCAAGAAGCTTTTGCAACAAGATAGATGGAAGAAATAGTTTGAAAGTCATGCCACTTCCTCCTCTTCTGAATAGGTGGCTTTCATAGTTAAAGCCTATGAAAAGAATAAAGGTAAACCTTAGTCCACCGCATAGAAAGGGTCAAGTAAACCTTTGACTTCTAAGAAGAATAGTATTTAGTGTAATTCTTGTTACTAGTTTTGTCACCTAAGATAGATTGCAAGAAATGTTTGGTAGCCACACATTCTTCATAATGAGGGTCTTACCAAAAGGCCCAAATTGCTACACATTCTGATGAGGAGCCTCTCTCCTATGTGTTCATGGCCACATGCCCATTAGATTATGACACATCCTCAACCTGGTACATTTTTTAGTGCCTCTTGACATTTCACACATCATTAGGATTGGTTCACAGAGTTCACACCCTTCTCTGATTCAGCTGTTTTTGGAGAAGGCAAGGACTATATAGTTGTCGATAAAGGAAATATACAAATTTCACTTTGTGGGAGGGCTGTGACATTTCATAATGTGTACTTTTTTTGAGGCATGAAGCTCAATTTACTGTTAGTCAATCAGATTATGCATAATTCTCCTTAGTTGGATGTTGTTTTTAGTGCACACAAGTGTATTATTGTTAATAGGGAGTCTCAATCTATAGCTGCAGTTGGCCATGAGGATCATGGTCTATATAGACTCATTATTACAAGCGATTCTCTTGAGTAGGCCATGTAAGCCAAAAGTACTTCCATCAACAATCTTTGGCATCAACGATATGGGCATCTGAATAGCCACTATCTCTCTCAGTTGATTCAAGATAGTCTAGTTGATGGCTTACCGGAGATTCTGACATAGAATCATGGAATTTGCAGAGCATGTCAATTTGGAAAGCAGCATTAACTCCTTTTTCAAACCACAGTTTGATCGTCAAGTTACATAGTAGGAGGTCAGACTTGGAAAAGAATTTGGAGTTAGTATAAGGCTGTGATCCTGTGGTCCCTTAGACTGTTTGGTCTCATGGACGTCATTAAAATTCTTCATTCATTTAGTGGTGATGCTAGGAGGGCATCAAAGCCCTTGCAGTTGATGCATGCAGAGGTTTGTGGGCCCACGATAACTCAATGAGTCACAGGTAGCAAATATTTCCTCTTGTTTGTTGATAATTTTAGTAGGAAAATGTGTGCGTATTTTCTTCAACAAAAATCAAAGGTGTTCAACATGTTTCAAAAGTTCAAGGCCTTAGTGAAAAAGAGTTTGGTTGTTAGATTGTCACTCTAGGGTTTGCCAATGGTGGGGAATTTTGTTCATTGGAGGTCTCCAACTTATGTGTATCACATGGGATTAAGCATCAATTTACTACGCCTTACACCCCATTGCAGAATGATGTTGCTGAGCACAAGAATTGTATAGTTACTGAGATGGCTCAATCGATGTTGGAGTGTCACAATATTTCAAAGAAGTTTTGTATAGAGAGTCAAAGACAGTCTTTACAGTTGTCTATCTTCTAATTCAATCATCCATATAGGTCATTAAGAAGGCAACTCCAAGGGAAGTTTGGTTTGGATGGAAGCCCTGTTGATGTCATTGATGTCAAGAACATAAAATGATTGAATAATTATAATTGTTGAGGTAATACTATTTTGAACTTATTTTAATTAACTTTGAATATCATCAATCATAGTTCATAACTGCATATTATAACATTCTACATCTTTTTTTTTTTTTTTGTGTTCTAATGAAAACTTGGTGAATGGTTCTATTCCTTGCACTCCATTGCAATACCTTGTTCAAAATAGAAGGCTATGTTTGTGGATTTGGCTTAACTTCCATCCCGTTGCTAGATGACATTGAATCCTCTACCCCATCAATGTCAACAAAAGACAATCCAGTAAACACTTTTGCTACAACCACCTCCTTTATTGCATGCCTCACAAAATCAAGAGCCTTGTTTGCAATAAACTATTGTGTCTACTCATCTTGCCTTTTCTAATCATTTTAAGGATCAATGTTGTCCAAATCAATTAACTCCTTTGATTTTATTACGAAAGTAATTGGTAAAATATTTGCTTGTTATTAACAGAGACCGAGAGGTCATTATATACAAATGAATGGAACAATGTTTCCTTAGGAAATAATCATAAAGAATAGAAACATTCTATTCTGGCTGAAAGAAAGCTAAAAAAGCTAATAGATAACTACAACTAACTAAATATTAAAAACATTCTAATATCTACAATCGATTACAAATAGACTACCATTAACTTATAATAGACGTTTATCTATTATTGTAATACCCTTCCTTAATGGTTAATCTATCCACAACACCAAGTTGTCCTTTGAATTTGACAAACTTACCAAGACCAAGAGGCTTGGTGAAAATGTTTGCAGTCTGATTTGTGGTGGGAACATACTACAAATCTATTGTCACGTCTTCAACCAGCTGTTGTATGTAGTGACAGTGAACATCTGCATGCTTGGTTCGTTCATGGAAGACTGGATTTCAGGCTAACTTGATAACACCTTCGTTATCAACAAACAAAGTAGTTGGTCCTGCTGGTGACATCTGCATATCCCCAAGCATCCGACGAAGCCGAACAACTTCACATCTTGCCATAACAGTCCCTTTGTATTCGGCCTCTATAGAGGAGAGAGAAACTACTTGTTGCTTCTTACTGGTCCATGTGGTGATACTAGATCCCAAATTGAACACATATCTAGAAGTTGACTTTTATCATCAACAGAGCCTGCCCAATCTGAATCTATGAACCCACTGAGTCTAGGAGTAGAACTTCGAGAGTAAAGAAGTCCATACTTTGAAGTGCCCTTAACGTAACGAAGCACACACTTTGCGGCCATCCAATGATCAACCTTGGGAGTTGTCATAAAGTTTGAGATGTAGCTTATTACGAAGCTAATGTCAGGCCTAGTAGCAGAGAGGTAGATGGGGCTGCCTACTAGTTGCCTATATGTAGTATCATCAATGGGAGGAGAATCAAACTTGATAATTTGAGACCTTTCTCCATGGGTGTAGATGCAGGCTTGCAATCTTGCATACGAAATTTGTCTAACAGAGCACTAACATATTTGGACTGAGAGATGAATATACCAGAAGACTGTTGCCAAACCTCAACACTTAGGCAATAATGCATGAGCCCAAGGTCAGTCATGTCAAAAGACTAGCATAAGTTTTGTTTGATTCCTTGAATCAAAGATGTCAAACTGCCAGTGATGATCAAATCATCCACATAAATGACCAAAAGGATGATGCCACTGTCAGTAGTCTTGATGTACATATTTGAGTCTAAAGAAGTCCTCTGGAAGCCTTGATCACAGAGGTACTTATCAATTTTTATGTACATTGCCTAAGTGGCCTGCTTCAAGCCGTAGAGAGCTTTCACTAATCTGAGAACCTGATTTTCTTTTCTGACAACTTTGAAACTAGTAGGTTGTGTCATGTAGACCTCTTCCTGGAGATCATTGATGTACATATTTGAGTCTAAAGAAGTCCTCTGGAAGCTTTGATCACAGAGGTACTTATCAATTTTTATGTACATTGCCTAAGGGGCCTGCTTCAAGCCGTAGAGAGCTTTCATTAATCTGAGAACCTGATTTTCTTTTCTGACAACCTTGAAACCAATAGGTTGTGTCATGTAGACCTTTTCCTGGAGATCACCATTTAGGAAAGCACTCTTGACGTCTATCTAATGGACCTTCCAGCCAAACTATGCTGCCATGGTTAGGACTAATCTAATGGTGCTCATCTTTGCAGTAGGAGCAAAGATCTCATAATCAATGCCTTGATGCTGAGAAAAGCCCTTCGCAACTAAAGGAGCTTTGTACTTATCCAAAGTACCATCAGATTTCTCTTTGATTTTGTAAACCCATTTGCAGCCAATGAGTTTCTTCCCTGGTGGAAGATCAGAAAGGACCCAAATCTTACTCTTCAGCAGGCTCTAGTGTTCAGATGTCTTTAGCCTCGGAATATGTTTGAAGTTCAAATGCACTGTGAATGTTGGCCATGAGAGCAAAGCTTTTTCCAAGTAGTTTTCACATCAATGAGCTCATCATCACGAAGATCAACAAGTGTCTTAGCCCACCACTTAGGCCGGAGAGGAGAATGACCAACATTAGTATCAAGAGATGCTTGGTGATTAGGTTCCTCATCAGAAGAACTTGGATTAAACTTAGGTGAAGCATCTACAAATCGAGGTGATCCTGTAGGAGAAGCTAGAGGTGTTTGTACAGGGATCAGTGGTATAACTGGAGCTGCAGGAGCTATTGGAGCCCTCCCATTAGGTGGACCTAATTTAAGTTGAACTCCCAAATCATGAGCTTTCATAGGCTGGTCTATTGGATCAGGAATAGGAGAAACATGCATGAATGGTCCTCGTTGCTCATCAAAGACTACATTACGACTGTGCAGGAGATGAGATGTCTCAATGTCGATCAAGCGGTAGGCTTTGTAAAGACTACTATATCCAGCAAGCATGAGTTTTTGACTCTTGGCATCCAACTTGGTGCATGACATATCAAGGATCCAAACAAAAGAAAGAGAGCCAAAAACCTTCAAGTGACTGATTTTGGGCATGTGACTTGACTATGCCTCTTTCAGAGTTTTACCTTTGACTGTCACTGTGGATGACCGATTCAAAAGATAGACTACAGTGTTGATTGCTTCTGCCCAAAACTTTTTCGAAACATGTTTGTATTCGAGCATGGATCGAGCCATCTCGGTGATTGTTCTGTTCCGATGTTCAACTACACTGTTTTGTTGTGGTGTGTGGGGTGTGGTTAATTGACATTTGATGCCATGCGTATTGAAGAAGCTAGAGAAGCCATTAGAACAAAATTCCCCCCCCATTGTCTGATCAAAGAGTAATAATAGATTTCCCAAACTCTTTTTCAATTAAAGGTTTAAACTTCTGAAATATAGAAAATGCATCGAATTTCTTTTTAAGAAAACACACCCACATTTTTCCACTGAAATCATCAAAAAACAACAGAAAATACCTGGACCCAAGAATAGGAGTGGCCATAGGGCCGTAGATATCGACATGGACAAGTTGAAGTACCTAAGAAGCTCGCCATGAATCACCACTAGTGAAAGGTGTGCGATGTTGCTTCCCAGCCTAGCATGCATCACAAACTCCAAGCTATTAAGTTTGAATCTCTGGCAAACTAAGGACAAACTCTTCACGAGCAAGCTGTGAGAGATAATGCACATTTAAGTGCCCATATCCTTGATGCCAAAGTGTGCTAACAGAAGACCGCCGAGCAACTATAGCTATGTCCTAAGAATCACTAGAATCAGTAAGTTGGAAAAGACCATGATCCTCAAGACCCATTACAACAATAGACTGAGTTGCCCTATTAGTGATGGTACACTGATGTGAACTGAAGGTGACATCCAACTGTGGAGAATGTTGTAGCAATTGATTGGCTGAGAGTAGATTTAGTTCCATCCTTGGAACATAGTACAAATCAAGGAAAATGAGATTCCTCCTTCCAGCAAACTGAATCTGAATGTTGTCTTTGGCGACAACAGTGTACTCTTCTCCACCACCAAAAATAACAAAATCTGAATAAGGCTAGTAGTTAGTAAACTAGTCTCCGTAGTGAGTGAAATGATTAGAGGCACTTGAATCAATGGACCAGGCAGACGATTAACATGATTTGTAGGTCTTTTAGCCATGAAGGCGTAAAAAGCAGATTTCGTTTGCTCAATGTGCTCTGTGCTATTTGCTTTGGGCTGTGAATCTGATTGCTTAGATTGTGTAGTGAAGTGTTTCCGACATTCAACCTTAATGTGCCCAAATTTGTGGCAATAGTTGCTTTGAATGTTCTTCTGAAGCTGGAGCATAAGACTTCTGTTGAGATGACTATTGAAACTTGCCCTTATCCTTCAAAAAGGATTTAGCAGCAAAGGCTTGTTCTGTGGAGGTGGAGCTAGAATTGCTACTGAACTGTTGTTTCCACTGATCTTGCTGAAGCAGAAGTTTGCAGAGTTCAGTGAACATATCAACACTAGAAGACATGATGTTGAGAGTCAATAAAATGCTCATAGGACTTTGGTAAACTCTGGAGAGTGATAACCACAATGTCCTCTTCCTCCATCTTGCAACTGATGGTAAGCAACTGATCACAGATTTCGTGAATCATGTTCAGGTGTGCCTGGAGCGAGGTTCGCTCATCCATGATAATAGAAAACAGAGTGTTCTTAAAAAAAAAAAGCTCTGCTTTTGTCAAAATTCTCACGAAGACCTTTGAGATGTGCCCATATCTCAACAATTGTCTTGTCGGATGGAATCTGAGAGTTGATCATCAACCATGGATAATTTGAGAAGCATCACCACCTGATCCCATGTATCTTGAGCTGTACCAGGAGCAGTCAGACACTTCATAACACCTAGAACAATTTGATCAGTATTCCGATATTCAAATATTGCTATGATCCGCTACTTCCAAGTGCCATAATTTCGACCTTTGTATTTTCAGTTGTGCTCAAGCAGAATGTTTGTCAGAGATGCCATGGCATGTTTTTCAATGAAAAAGCATGTAAATCTGAGTAGGCACGTACTTCGAGGCAAAAAAAATGGATGACCCAAAAAATTTGGATAGTGACCCAAAAGAGAGCTCAATAAACCCAAAAAGAATATGTTATCGGTTTTTGGATCCGTTGGCTCAAAAATTGAGGCACTTAGAAAAAACAGATGTCAACCCAGTTGAACTCTTGAAAAACCCACCAAGAATTTGGAACCAAAATAATTTTGAGGTAAAAAAACTAGGGTTTCAAAGAAAACCCTAGTCGGCGGCTATGGAGGTTGGATTTGTAGAGAATATGGCCGATTGCTGGTAAAGTAATGCTCGGAAATGGATGATTTTGTTCTAGAGAGAGGCAACTAGGTTGGATCAGGCAAAAAACGACACCAAACATTGCATGAAACTGCAATTTTATAAGACGTTGCAAGCAAAAATCACGATTTGACTAGACGTTGTAGGAAGAACTCGCGATTTTACCAGTCACACGAAGCCCCTTCAGTGATGTTTAATGGGCACTTGTGGTTTGCAGAGAAAGCGACCAGAGAAAGCACGAACTTGAAGTTGTGAGTGTCCTAGTAACAATGAAATTGCGAGTTGCAAACGTTTTTTTTTTTTTTTTTTCAGTCGGGAGCTAGAAAAAAAATCTTGATTTTGCAGAGATCCTTAACAAACCCTAGCCAAAACTAGGAATAATGAAGTGGATTTGTACAGAAAAATTTCTCAAAAATGGAAACCCTAGACGGGCTGTTGAGAAAAATGCCTTTGAAATTATTTCGTAAAATTTGAGCAAATAATTTCAAAAGAAATTATAAATTTTTCATAAAATTTTAAGTATTGGCTCTGATACCATAATACGGAAGTAATTGGTAAAATACTTGCTTGTTATTAACAAAGACTGAGAGGTCATTATATACAAATGAATGGAACGATGTTTCCTTAGGAAATGATCGTAAAGAATAGAAACATTCTATTCTAGCTGAAAGAAAGCTAAAAAAGCTAAGAGATAACTACAGCTAACTAAATATTAGAAACATTCTAATATTTACAATAGATTATAAATAGATTGCCATTAACGAATAATAGACGTTTATCTATTATCGTAATAGATTTTTCCTCTACGCTTATTGTGCAGAGCTGAACATTATTTTGATAATAATAATGACATTTCAATCATTAATGTTGATAGTATGATACTCATCATTTATCAATAATATTGTAATTTGTAATAATGATAAAGATAATTGTTTCAAGTTCCTGACTCTAGTCTCCACTCCCAAACCCAGTCATTTAATCAAATTTCTTATATTACAAGAGATCCCATTAACCAGTGAGGATCTGATAGTGGATACCTAAATGGGTTTTAGGGGCAATGCTCTACGTGGAGGTTTGGGGGCAGCTATGAGTCTTCCTAGGTCCAACCAAGGTACTTCCTAGGCAACTGCGCACACAGATAGACCTTGGATGCCACCTATCCCAGATCTGAAACATGTATGGGAGCCTGATTGGGGAGTTCAGTGAAACTTAGTCACAGACAGCAGATCAAATATACAAATATTTCCCAAATAGAATCTCTCTACAGCAAGGGATGCCATACTGGTAATTGTCAAAAACACTTGGAACTAAGTCCATCCCTATAATGCAATTCTCTGAAAGAACTATCCCCACTTTTCTTTGCCCACTAGTGATATAGTGGAACATATTTGTTTTTTAAAGTATTGCGTTGTCATTTAAATAGAGATAAAAAAAAATTAGGATTAAAAATGTCAAGAGGGGCTTATACATTAACCAACGTTGAGAAGCCATAATATCTAATTGTCTATCAAAATTTGTGGACTTGTATTCTATTTAAATGAAACCTAGGATTTACAGACATATAGGCTTTGGTAGAATAAGAGAAATGAAGGCTTATTGTGGTGAAGTTTTTAGCCTGAATTTTAGTTCTGGCTTAAATTGGCTCAGAGCATTATTGTTAGTATGGAGATAAGGGAGTACTTGTTGGGAGTCAGAAGTGACTTCACTTCTCAGAATGAACATGTGATTCTGATGAGCACTCTCTTACACTAAGAGGTGGAGAAGGTGGTAGAGGTGAATTAGTATTGGACAAACTTTGCTTTTGTAAAATATAATGACAATAATAGCAAGTATACAAGATCCACATATTCAAGAACTCAAGATTAATGTGGAAACACTTTCGGAGAAAGCCATGGAGGACTACCTGGATTTACTATCCAAATCCAGCCACAGCTAAAATAAAATGATCTTACAATATTTGCAGGCACCAATCTCATCTGCAACATCTCACCTTCTGGATTTAGCTTCTTTAATCTCCGTTCTTGAATAAAACACTTCGACATCAGTGACAACATTTCCAACAAATTCTTTGTTGACAATATAAAGTTTAAACTTCAAACCACATGGCTTTTCAATGCAATGCTTAGGGCAACCCATTAAATGTTGGATCTGGTTATGATGTTTGAGGAAAGTTACCTTATGATCTATATATTTCCAGTTGAAGATCCATTAAGTATTTAGAAATCTAAAATAAAAAATGCATTTAGTGTGAAATACACACTAAAAACATCAATGACTGATGGTTGTTCTGTTGTTCAGTCAATTTTTGTTGCTTATTAGCATATTTTTCTGTAGGCTATGATTTTTTAGGTGAAACGTGCATAAAAGTTCTGTAAACTGTCAAAGATGGAAAGCTTTTCTAGAGGGATGGAATTTCTGATATGATACTTTAAATTTCATAACAAATATTAAATCATAAATCATCATTTCTAGACTGGCTGTGGAGCAACATAATATTGATAAAAAATGGTATAGGGAGTGGGTGTTACTGATTCAATAGAATGTCTCGGAGCGGCCTGCAAGTTTCTTAATTTCTGATCTTCATGATAGGAAGCTGATTTTGAGGAGCATCTACATATTTTCTTAAATTGTTCACACTAGACTAGGTCTTACCTCTGAACACTCATTTTTCTCCCAATTTTCTAGGGTTGCAGCTATTTAAGTAGAAATGCCATCAAGCAGGTTTGTGTTTAACCTTCTCCAGGCATGTTTGCATTATACTCCCATTATACCGTACATGCGACATTAGAACATGGTGGTGGTTTAGCTCAGTTGTCATGTCATTGATACAGCTCAGATTTGTTGAGTTGGGAAATGACAGGGTCCGTTCTTTTGGATGGTTGACAGAAAAATTCCACGAGAAAAGCTTCCCAACAACTCCTTGTGCATTTGCACATTTTCATAATAGAAGAGCAGATGATTATTATTTGGAAACATGGAACAATATCTAGAGTTTTATGTTTCTGAGTTTTGTTCTGCAGCCTTTCTAACATCAGCTTACACATTACTTTTTTTACCATTGCAGATCAAGAACCTGGCTATTCTTGGCCTACGTTATATCTTTTGTCTCTTTAGCAGGAGCAGTTGGCTTGTTGGTTCAGGATGCTCTCAGTAAATCTGACTCATCGTGGACTGGTGTTGCAGGTGTTCTGCAGTGCTTTTTTGTTCTCACAAGGTACATTGAAAAGGGCATATAATTTATAAACTTGAGGAGGATTTTTTGAAGCTTAATTTTGCCTCTAAGATTTTTTTGGTGTAAAAATGCAGTGGATTGATCTACTGGACTTCTCGCTGCGAATCTTGAATAAATTCCCTTGTAAAAGTATGAGCCTTGCAGATGGAGGATGAAATAGAATATATGTTCTTGCCAATGGCCTGTATTGACTTTGGACATTTTCCATTTTGCACGACAAGTGTTCGAGGTTATTGTGAAGGATTAGCACAGATTAAAATCTGTACGTAGTGTACTGCAAAGTTGAAATTGTGTGATTTGTAAATGAACACAACTTTTGGTTCTAAAGTATGAGTTGTACCAGCATGCTTGATGTCATATTGAATAGGATGATGTGAATCCTCAGCATGTGATTTTCTTTTCCATGGAATTTTTTTTGGGAATACCATTTGATCTTGGGCTATACCTCCTTTAAGCAGATCAAAATCCCCTTGTTTGCTATTGATTCTATTTTTTGATGAAAGATTGAACAGTGTATATGCCAAGAATATGTTTCTGTTGATTAATATGAGCTGTATTAATTGGTTAACCATGTATTCCCGGATTGTATCCTTGTGGAAATATTAATAGTGGAACTGCTCTATCAATGCCATAGAATATACTTAATACAATGAGTGAATTCGTAATTTGTTATATTTAGAAAAGGAGACACCCTATTTGGTCATAGATCCAGTTTTTTATGGGATTCAAACTGTTTTGTTAGTTTTTCATATTTACAATTACCAGGCACTGTGGATTATCATTTATAGGACTGTATTTTGAGATCGATGCACACATAGACTGATACATTATATTCACTTCTTGCACATTTGTAATATGGCAGGAGAGTTATATTATATTTCTGATTTACTTTGTTGAACAAGTTAGTAAATCTATCTGGAATTAATAATGTCTACCATTTTAATTGGCATGTAGATCCCTTTTCTAGGTCACTTAGATGGGACAAGAATGTAGACGGAAGTTTGCACCATACTAGCATTGGGTTCCTTTTCATTTTTAACCAATCTAACTTGTATGCCCGTATTTTATACTATGAGGATGACTTTTAACATCCCTAAGTATTGTAACTATTGTTCAATCAACCAAAGATGTTATTGACATTCTTATTATATATTACTTACTAGCATTTAAGAAGAATTTTTTTATGTCACTGACAAGCAAAGTTGGACTACCCTTGTTTCAAATCTTAACAAGTCTTGATGATAATATCATTTCGAAGAGATATTAGGGTTTTGCAGGTATTTTCAATGGTTAGGTTTTTCAAAAGTGGATCTTTTCTAGAGAATAAATCTGTACGTTAGAAGAACTGTTAGCAATGTCTTCTTGTGAGTCTCTTAATACCTTTGTGTTCCTTGCTAATGAGGTAGATCAGACAATTATCTGATTTCTTTGTGATATAGAAGATCGAAGAATATACAGGCTGAATGTCTTGAGACCGATGACTGCTGGAAGATATACAATGCCTTGGTGATTAATTGTGTTCTCCCACAGCCATCGGCCATTATAGCATAATGCTGGGGAGTCATGGTTATGAACGGTGGTGACTCCTCCATGGCTCTTGTCACGGGGGGTCACACCCATTCATAATCATGACTCCTCTTAATCATAATCACTGAAACTGCTGATGCACTAAATGTGCCGATTCAGATTAGTTAAGGATAATTTCACATAAATGATAGATAATTAATACTAATATATATATATATATATATATATATATATATATATATATATATATATATATATATTTGACAACCTCAATTTATATATGAGTGATCGTCCATTATTATGACTGCTTCAATCCGATGAAGCTATGTTCTTAACACCCTCTTAGAAGGAGCATTGAATGCATACTTCCTAGTAATGCACTTGAATCAACCATTATCACGATGCATATCTATTTTGGATTTGAATGCAATGATAATCACCATATCAAGATATTCAATACATTCTTGGGTTTTAACCCCCAATGTAATCAACCTTGCTACATACATCATTATGTGTTCCATTCATTAGGAGACACATAACAATAGGTCAAACTATTGTTAAGATTGTCACCTTATAATAGTGACCTCAACCGCATGAAAGATCGTCACCTTTCTTGCCACAACATATCCACAATATTGCAATATTGATTTTATTAAATATTCAATAACAATTTTACAAAATATTGAATTACATTTTGATCATACCAAGTTTGTTCCTGAAGTATTCAAATTTCAACCTACTAAGAGGTTTAGTGAAGACGTCAACCTTTTGCTCTTTAGTGCTGATGTATATCAGCTTAATAAAATTTTTGTCCAACATATTTCTTATATAATGATAAAGAATCTCTATGTGCTTGGACCTGTTATGAAAAACTGGGTTAACTAATAGTTTAATGCAACTTTGATCGTCACAATGAATTATAGTGGAGTCCAGTGGTTTTCCAAATAGTCCATATAAGAGTTTCCTTAGCCACACTGCTTCACATGCTCCTATGGAGGTTGCCATATACTCTACTTCCGTATAGCTTTGAGCAACTATTGACTGTTTTCTAGCTGAACCAAGATATCATAGCCGAACCAAGACTAAAACAACATCTAGTCGTACTCTTGCAATCAATAGAATCACCTGCCCAGTCTGAATCAGTATACCCTTGAAGTTGTAGTTCAGTTTTTTCATACTTTAGCCCTAGTCCAATTGTTCCTTGAAGATACCTTAGAATATGCTTTGCTGCCATTAGGTGAATCTTCTTGGGTTCACACATGAAGTGACTTAACACATTTGTAGCATAGCAAATATCTGGTTGAGTGTTTACTAAATACATAAGATAGCCACTAATTTGTCGATAGTGAGTAGGATCTATTGATTCTGAGTCTGTTGTTTCACTTCAATTTATGAAGATTAGTTTTCATTGGAGTAAATACTAGTTTACAATCCATCATCCCAAATTTGGTCAATATATCTGTAATGTACCTCTCTTGATTTAGGAAGATGTGATCTTCCTTCTATTGAACTTTTAGACCCAAAAAATAATGTAGAAGACCTAGATCCTTCATGTCAAATTCAGCTATGAGATCATGTTTGCATTTGGCTATAAGATGATCTCCACCTGTTATCAACAAGTCAACATAAAAAACAAGTATCAACTTGTCATTATTAGATACTTTGAAGTATATATTTGAATTTGCTTCATTCTTTGACTATCCCAACTTGAGAAGATAGTTGTCTATTCTCTCATACCAAGCGTTGGGAGCTTGCTTCAACCCATAGAGAGCTTTCTTTAGTTTACAACGTAAAGTTTCTGATCATATGTAGCAAATCCTTCTAGTTGTTCTATATATACTTCTTCAATGAAATTGTTCAAGAAGGTTGTCTTTACATCCATTTGATGTATTTTCCATCCTTTGGATGCAGCAATGGCAATTATTGTTCTTACTGAAGTATAATGTGCAACTGGAGTGAAAGTTTCTTCATAATCAATTCCGGCCTTTTGAGAAAAACCCCTTGCAACAAATCTTGCTTTGTGTTTTTCAATACTTCCATTAGGTGCGTACTTGATTTTAAACAACCATTTCGAGTATATAATTGATTTGTCTTTAGATCTAGGAACAATATCCCAAATATCATTTTTTAGAATAGATTGATATTCTTTTACCATTGCATCTTTCCATGCTTGGCATTTTAAGGCATCCTCTACATTAGTAGATTATTTTTTTGTGAGTTCTATCAATAAGGCAACATAACATTTTTGATTTCTTGTTTTCTTATTTTCTTTAGAGACCTCGTCTAGTTCCACATTGTTTTCTTCAATCATTTTCCTTGCCCATAGTGGTCTTTGTTAAGTATATTTAACCAGATAACCTACAGATTTGGGAGTGTAGACTGCACTTCTTCTTCTTACCCTTATATATCTTTAGGTTGGCATTAGATTATTTTCCTTAGGAGTCGGTGACTTCTCAAGAAGTGAATTGATAGTCCTTAACTAATCTAACACATTGTGTGTGTTAGATGTTATTATGTTTATTTTTCTAAATCGCTAACTTATAGGAATATTAATTATGTTAACTTACGAAGGGATATGTCTCTTTAAGGGACATACCCTTTAGGAAGGATATATAGGGAGATTATCGGTGCAGATTGAGGACACACAGTTACAACAAAGTTTGCTCCTCTAAGCATCTATATCTTGTGAATTAATTTAAGGATACTCCCATTCAATCAAAGGTTGATTATTCATTATTGTATTGGCATTAAAGATAGGTGTCAACTTCCTCAATATTCAGATTCTTAGAAGACTATTCTCAGCAATCAAAACTAAATTAAAAGTTTGATTCACAGAATAAAGAATTTTCAAAATTTTTACATGGTATCAAAGCTTTGGTAGTTGAACCTAGGCTCTGCAAAATTCAGTAATCGAACTCCGTATATATCTAGCAACAATCTCCTATCTTCAATGGCATACACAATCAAACCTCAGGATAGGTGTGATGGGAAGGAACATTTTGATGCCTGGAAATTCAGAATCATGATGATTCTTAAAGAGAATGATGTAAAACAATTTGTTGATGGAGCGACCTCCAGTTGAACCTCACAAATCTATCTGGAGCAAAGGAAATAGAAAAGCTATTCAAATCATCTTAGATGGAGTAAAAAATGATATCGTACATATGCTTACAAAACATCAAACTGCCTTTGATATGATGAATGCATTACGAAATGCATATGAAGGAAACAATGCAATTAGGGTTCTCGCACTAAAGAGGCAACTGAATCACATTCAGATAATGAAAGGAGAATCGATAAATTCTTACTTCCTAAGAGTTGCTGGCATTAGAGATGAACAATCAAGCATAGGAACCACCATTAGTGACATGGAATTAACGCTTATGGCTATAGATGGATTGTCAGACTCATGGGAGACATTTGCACAAGAAATAAGTGCCAGAGATAATCTTCCGAACTTTAACAGACTCAAGAATGATTGTCTTCAAGAGGAATCCAAAAAACTAAAGAAAGGAGGGAAACCAAAAGTAGAAGATGAAAAACTTCACGTTCTTAATACAAACTCCTATAAGGGCAAGAAAAAGCATTTCAAGAAGAAAAAGGGAAATCAAAAGAATGGAAAACCCAAGAAAGATCTATCTAAAATAAAGTGTTTCAAATGTGAAAAATTTGGACACTAGAGATCTAATTGTCTTGAAAATTCCAAACAAACAAACTTTACAAATGTTATTAGAGAGAATACTTATGATCCTGAGAACCGTGTTTTGTATTTCTTTCTATCAAATGAAATTTCAAATAAAGCATGGCTAATTGATAGTGGATCTTCTAGACATATAATGCGATACAAAGAAACTCTAGACTCTTTATTGGAGAAGGTTAATAGTGAAGTTACCATTGGTGATAACTCAACACACTCCGTTGAAGGAATTGGAAATTGTACTTTGAAACTAAAATTAGGAAATACTCTTCTTCTTAAAGGTGTACTCTTTGTACCAAGAATTAAAAGAAACTTAATCTCAATTACAACACTTGAAGATGATGGGCACAATGTTGCATTCGTGGATGGCAAAGTATTAACTTGGGCTAAGAACTCCTCCATCAAGAAAGCAAAGTTAATTGGTCAAAGAAAAGGATATTTGTATGAATTGAATACAAAATCTAGTCGATCTATTCAAGCCCTAGTTCATGAAGCTACAAATATAAATGAAATATGACACAGAAGATTAGGGCATCTAAATTTCAAAACTTTATCAACTATGGAGAAGATGGTTACTGGATTACCTAAACTTAATAAAGACCACCCAAGTATTTGCAAAGGGTGTGCTCTGGGTAAGAACAATAGAAGTCCCTTTCATGATAGTACTAAGAAAACAAATAATGTATTAGAATTAATTCATTCAGAGTTATGGGGACCTATGTTCGTTCCTTCTCTTGGAGGATTCTGGTATTATATCTTGTTCATAGATGACTTCTCTAGGAAAACATTGATTTTTTTTTTTTTAAATGCAAGGAATCAGGAGAAATCCTACAAAGATTAAAAGAATTCAAAACATTAACTAAAATTTTTTTAGGGCATAAAATTAAAACCCTTAGAATTGATAACAGAGGAGAATATACCTCAGACCTGTTTAAAATGTTTTGTAAAGAATAAGAGATTAAGAGGGAGTACATTGTTCCTTATAATTCAGAACAAAACGGGGTAGCAAAAAGAAAGAATAGGACAATTATAGAAGCCGCTAGAGCTATGATTTTTTACCAAAATCTAGAATATTATCTTTGGGTAGAAGCCTCTTGTATTGCTGTATATATTCAAAATAGAAGCCGCTAGAGCTATGATTTTTTACCAAAATCTAGAATATTATCTTTGGGTAGAAGCCTCTTGTATTGCTGTATATATTCAAAATAGAAGCCCTCACTCCTATCTTAAAGATAAAACCCCTGAAGAAGTATTTACTAAAGTAAAACCCAATATAAGTCATCTTAGAATTTTTGGGTGTCCTATATATATCCATGTTCCAAAAGAAAATAGAACCAAATTAGAACCCTCTGGGACGAAAGATATTTTTGTATGGTATAGCGAAACATCTAAGGCATATAGGATTTTCGTACTTGGACAAAAAAGTATTGAACTTAGCAGGGATGTAATCATTGAAGAAGATCTTGCATTCAAAAGAGCCATAAGTTCTGATGAACCTTCTCCTTTATCTAGTTCTGAAAGAAATAATGAATCTGGGTCCCAAAGGGAGAACTTAGAAGAAATCAAAGATGAAATTCAAAATATGAACTTTGAAGAAAATTCAAAGAAAAGATCACTTTGGGTCATTAAAATAGTTGAAGCAGCTCAAGACTTTGTTGCACCTTCCAGAACAGTCAGAGAAAGCAAAAGACTTAAAAGATTCTGTAGTTATACAACAAACATGAGTGATTTATCCAAAATAGAACCAACCAATCCTTCTGATGCTATTAAACATACAACTTGGAAAGAAGCTATGATAAAAGAATATCAATCTATTATGAAAAATGATGTTTGGGAAATTGTTCTAAGACCTAAAGGAAAATCTGTTGTTTCTTCCAAGTGGATATTTAAAATAAAGCATGTTGCTGATGGTAGTATTGAGAAGTATAAAGCCAGATTTGTAGCAAGAGGATTTTCTCAGAAAGAAGGGATTGATTATGAAAAAACCTTTGCTCTTGTTTCCAGATATACCTCCGTAAGAGTAATCTTAGCAATTGCTACATCAAAGGAATGGAAGGTGCATCAAATGGATGTAAAAATTGCATTCATAAATGGAAAGATTTCAAAAGAAGTACATCTAGAGCAACCTGAAGGATTTGAAACTCATGATCCTAGCGCTTTTGTTTGCAGGCTCAAGAAAGCTCTCTATGGGCTTAAACAAGCTCCCAAGGCCTGGTATGAAAGAAATGATAAGTATCTCACCAGCTTAGGATTCTCCAAGAATGAAGCTGATCCAAATTTATATTATAAAAGAGATAAAGATGATATGGTAATTCTGATACTGTATGTCAATGATTTACTAATAATATGTGATGATCATCTTGTAGATTAGTGCAAGAAAGATCTAACTAGAGAATTCAAAGTGAAAGATTTTGGGACTCCTTCATTACTTCCTAGGACTTGAAGTATGACAGAATTCTGACAGTATCATACTTAATCAAGGAAAGTATACATCCGATATTTTGAAGAGATTTGGAATGTGGAATTGCAAACCTATGTCTTCTCCAATGGAGACTAATCTACATAAACTTAAGGAAGTAGCAACAAAATTACCTTCCATAGATTCTACTCTCTACAGACATATGATTGGGTCCCTTATGTACTTAGTAAATACAAGACCGGATATTTGCTATGCAGTTAATGCCTTAAGTCAATTTATGTGTGAACCAAAGGAGATTCACCTAGTTGTGGTTAAACCCATTATGAGATACTTACAAAGCACTCTTAATTTTGGACTCAAATATGAGAAAGTTACTTTAGACTTACATGGATTCATTGATTCAGATTGGGGTGGAAGTGTTAAAGACGTGAAAAGTACTTCAGGATGTTATTTCAGTTTAGGATCAACAATGATATCTTGGATATGCAAAAAGCAGTCGTCAGTAGCTTAGAGCTCCATAGAAGCTGAATACATTGGAGTAGTGATGGCCTCTCAAGAAGCAATCTGGCTGCGGAAGTTACTTGTGGCATTATTTGGGCAAGCCATGAATCCTACGATTATTCATTGTGATAATCAAAGTTCTATCAAGCTCTCAGTGAATCCAGTTTTCCATGACAGGTCCAAGCATATTGAAATTCCTTACCATTATGTAAGAGATATGGTAGACAAAAATTCTATAAAATTGGAATACATTTGCACTGTAGATCAGACAACAGACATACTCACCAAACCTCTATCTAGAGTGAAGATAGAAAACACTTCAGGAGGAGGCTTGGTATGGTCGAGTCATAATCCATTTGTACTCTTTTGATTATTAATAAAATAATTTTATCTTGTCAGGCTATTGACTGTTATGGACTCCACCATGTGTATTCATTATTTAAAGAGGTGACAATCTCTAAAATAATGAACACTTGTATAAAAGACATTATGAGAGATGACGATCTCTTAGATAATGTACCAAACAATACAGTTTTACTATATGATCTAGATGAGTTTTAGATCATATTGTGATGTTGACATTGCTATGTTCATGAGTCACAAATTGGATAAAGGAAGAATCTTAGTATTCTCGGGGTTTATCCTGTATTCTGGTAGATCTTAAACTCAGGATCTTGTTGTGATATAGAAATACCAGTTTCTATGAATCACAACTTGGATAAATGAAGAAATTACTCTTTAGATTTATCCTGTATATTATCACTAGTAGTAGTGATTTGTCATATCACAGGTTTAGTAATATGACTTTGTATCATGTGTTCTATGATACCACATACTAAGAAGAATCATACAGATATAGAGTATTAATTCTTGCTTATTCATATGTATTGGTGTTGCTAGATATAATATCTCTCTGTAGGATTATCAGGTTAAGAGGGAGTGTTAAGTATATTTAACCAAATAAACTACAGGTCTGGAAGTGCAAATTGTACTTCTTCTTACCCTTATATATCTTCAGGTTGGCATTAGATTATTTTCCTTAGGAGCCGACGACTTCTCAAGAAGTGAATTGATAATCCTTAACTAATCTAACACATTGTGTTAGTTAGATGTTATTATGTTCATCTTTCTAAATTGTCGACTTATAGGAATATTAATTATGTTAACTTAAGAAGGATATATAGGTGAGGTTATCGGTGTAGATTGAGGATACACAGTTACAACAAACTCTGCTCCTCTAAGCATCTATATCCTATGAATTAATTCAGAGATACCCCCATTCAATCAAATGTCAATTATTTATTATTGTATTGGCATTAAAGATAGGTGTCAACTTCCTCAATATTCAGATTCTTAGAAGACTATTCTCAACAATCAAAATTGAATTAAAAGTCTGATTCAAAGAATAAAGAATTTTCAGAATCTTTACAGTCTTTTCTTGTGGTTTAAAACTTCATTGCTCTCAGTATTGGTTGTAGGTGTGTCTCTGTCTTTGGAAAGGCTCTCCCTCAGATTTCTAGTTGGATTATCTTCTGTAGCATTCTCCCTCTGATTCTCAGTATTATAATCATCTTCTATAATGAAATTCCTTTGGTTTTCAATTTCCTCATCTTCTTTCTTTAAAGATGTTTTGAAGGCAATTTCTTCATCAAATTGAACATCCCTGCTGATTTCATTAAACTTTTGTCCTGGAATATATGGTTTGTATCCCTTAGTTGTTTCATTGTAGCCGACAAATATCCCTTTCTTTTCGGAAGGTTCAAGTTTAGACCTTTTCTCTTTGGGAGTGTGAATGTAGAATGGACAACCAAAAATTCTTAGATGACTAAGATCTAGTTCGATTTTGGTGAAGGCTTCTTTAAGAGTTGTATTTTCTAATGTTACATAAGAGTTTCTATTTTGAATGTAAACTGTTGTACTTGCAGCTTCGGCCTAAAAAGACAAGGAGATTTTGATCATGAATCATGGATTTTTATGCTTCTATAATAGTTCTATTTTTTCTTTCTGCAACCCCATTTTGTTGAAGCTTATAAGGTACTGTAGTCTCCCTCTTAATCCCAACAGAAATACAAAATTCTTTAAAGATGTCATATGTGCATTCACCTCCATTATCTGATCTTAATGTTTTTATTTTCTTTCCAATACAGTTTTCCACTAGAGCTTTAAATTCTTTGAATTTTAGTAAGACTTCATTTGATTCTTTAAATTTTAGAAAGTATATCCAAGTTTTCCTAGAGTAATCATCAATGAAGATTACATATTACAATAACCCCTCGAGTGAAGGTGTTGACATGGGTCCACACAAATCAGTGTGAACAAGTTCTAGTGCAAATTTCTACTTGTGTTTACTTAAGGGAAAGTATCCTTGCTTATTTTTTCCTAGAGCACACCCTTTACAAATTCTACCATGATCAGATTTGACATTAGGTATACTTGTAGTGATTTTCCCTATGGTAGGCAAAGCACTAAAGCCAAGGTGTCCTAATCTTTTATGCCAAAGTTCATTTGAATTATGGATTGCATGATTTAGTGCTTGATATGGAAATTAGGTTTCTTTTTATCCTTGGTACAAATAGTACATCTTTTAGTAGAACAAATCTCTCTTGATTTTAGTTGTAAGGAGCAGGTCCCAATTCCTTTTACCGAATGAGTAGAATTATCTCCAATCGTGACTTCTCCTGTGCAGTACTCTTTGAATGTTTCAAATTGATTTCTGAACCCAATTATGTGTCTTGAAGCTCCACTATCTATTATCCAAATATTATTACTTGCATTTAATTCACTTGATAAGGCTACATAGAATAGAGGATTTTCTACTTCATGAGATTCCGATATGGTTACTTGAATTTTCTTTCTTTCAGAACAATCTCTTCGGATGTGACCAAATTTATCACATCAGTAGCATTGAACTTTGGATAGATCCTTTTCTTTGTGGTATTTAGAATTATTTCCTCTTCTTCCCTTTGTTTTTGGTATGCAAGGCTTGAATCTCCCCTTCTTGATTTGAGCATATTCCTCTAGAGATTAACCGAGATTCTTCTTGAATACACTCATTCTTGAGTTGATCAAACTTTGGAAGAGAGGGACAACTTACACATTGAATGAAAGGTTCCCATGATATAGGTAGGCCTCTTAGAGCAATTAGAGTAAGTTCCTCGTCATCTACAATATTTCCAATTGTGGCAAGTTGGTCTCTTGTCTCAGAGATTCGTAAGAAATAATTTTTCATAGACTCCCCTTTGTTTATTTTTATGTTCAGGAGTTGATGTTTTAATGTCAACATTCTGTTGGCATTGTTTATTTCAAATGTATCTTTTATAGTTTTAAACACTTCATATGTTGTTTTCAATCTTGCTATGGAGGGAAGTTTATTGTTTCATCTTTTCCAAGTTATTTTTTCTGATTCTTCTTTAGGCATCTTAGTGTCTATTTCTATAAAAGACTCTAATTTGAGTTCTTCAAGTTGGGCTAAGATTCAAATGTTCCATGAGGAGAAGTTTGCAGCCCCTTCTAATCGATCTTCTACTTTGATTCCATTCACCATTTTGATTTGGATAGAGGTTGATTTCTATACGGTAAACAACAAATCTAATTTTTGATTTTTCTCTAGTTAAGTTTTGATACCATGTTAAATGTGGATCTTTTCTAGAGAATAAATTTGTACATTCAAAGAACTGTTAGCAATGTCTTCTTGTGAGTCTCTGAATACCTTTGTGTTCCTTGTGAATAAGGTAGATTAGACAGTTATCCAATTTCTTTGTGATTATAGAAGATCAAAGAATATACAGGCTAAATGTCTTGAGAACAATGACTGCTGGAAGATATACAATGCCTTGGTGATTAATTGTGTTCTCCCACAACCATCGGCCATTTAAGTATAATATTGGGGAGTCATGGTTATGAATGGTGGTGACTCCTCCTGTGGCTCTTGTCATGGGAGTCACACCCATTCATAATCATGATTCCTCTTAATCATAATTACTGAAATTGCCAATGCACTAAATGTGCCGTCAGATTAGTTAAGGACAATTTCACATAAATGATAGATACTTAATACTAATATATATATATATATATATATATATATATATATATGTGTGTGTGTGTGTGTGTGTGGGTGTGTGTGTGGGACAACCTTAATTGATATATGAGTGATCGTCCATCATTATGACTACTTCAATCTGATGAAGCTATATTCTTAACAAGGGTGCCCATGTCCAAGATGAGAGCCTGATCCAATGCTATAGGATATATGTAGAACAATGTTGATATGAAAAATCTTATGTGCTCTGGCCCGAATAAGAACAATGGGTATTATTTTGTATGTAGCAGAGCTGGTATCAAAAATATCAATGTAGAGTACAAATCTTAATTTGTTGTCCTAGATGACTTTTCTAGAAAATGTTACCTGAATTGTTTATTTGAAAAAAAGAGAAATGTTTTATTTCTTTACTATTGTGTGGAGAATCATTAGAGTAACATTATATGTTGCTGATAAGTGCACTATCAAAAGTAGCTAGATTATAATATTAATATTGATGTGTGGAGATAAATGTTTTATCCAACTATCAAGTTGAATTCACTCTAAAATCCATTTCACTTAACATTGTAAATAGATATCATGCATCCAAGCAAGTTTACTATATTAAAGTCACAGGGATGAAGATACCTACATGAGCATGACCTTTGTACTAGCTAGGCATCAAATATTTAGTTACTACTTGAAGTGTTTTGAGGTTAAGTATTGGAAGCCATAAGCAATGGAGTTGGGGATGGCAGCGATGATAGTGGGGGTTGTGCAACTGTAGGCAATGGAGATGGTGATAATAGTTACAGTAGTGGGGATTGTACAGGTGACAACAAGGGCATATTGGAAGAGTGCAAAGACAATGAACTTGGGGTGGGTGGCAGCTTCTTTTCCCTTGTGGCGACAACCTGCTTTTCCAATAATGATGCTGGCGAGGGCTCCATTGATGCTACTATTTTTGAAGCTATGTAGTTGGTTGTCCCCATATAGAGAGAGTGGGGTTCGGGTGCAGACTTCTTTGAGTCCTCTTGCTTGCAGTACTTCCATAGTGCTAGGCACTTTTCCTCCTTGTGCAATGTTGTTCATGGAAAGGTGATTTAAAATGATTTCATAAATTTTGCAATGAAGGTGATTAGTTTTGGGAACAAACTCTTGGAGAAGGTGTTAGGTTCCTTGTGCAGGGAGTAAGTTGATCTGAAAAGGCCCTCATTTAGATAACCAACTTCTGAAACATATCCAACCTACTTATAAGGGAAGGAATTGGATTCCAGTAGAAGCGTCCACCTTGCTAAGATTGATGTCAAATCCCCTTTCAAGGTAAAGAGGAAACTTGTTGATGTTTTTGAGAGTGGTCTGACTAGTTTTCCTCCTTAGAAAAGTGAAAAGACATTTCATGCCTGGTCTCCCCCTATTTGGAGGCCTTGGATGAAGATGAGACTCAAATTGGTCTATGTGTTTTTGTCGGTCTTGGTATTTTCTGTTTGTTTTTGTTTGCTCATATCTCTCTTCTTGTAAGACATGTTTTGTTGACAGTTTAGACTGTTGTATCCCAGCTTTTGTTAATGAAGTCAAGCTCTTGCTGGTTTTACCTTTATCAAAAGGTTGCCTACAAACTCAAGTATAGACATTAAAAAGTTTAATATATATTCTTCCAACATTTTTTTAAATATTTTTTTGTTGCTAGTGATTGTTATGGAATAGCACCAAAATGTGAGATATTGGTTTTGAGTGGGAGCACAAGGGATTATGTGCAATGAGTCTTCCTTGGTGATTTTTTTTTATCATGTAATAAGCTCTGATGTTTTAAAGCATTCATTGTGAGCACACTACAATAGAATGGTGAGGATACGAAGCTACGTACATGCTACATTGTTGTCACATCAACATGTGCTTTCCTAGTTGGGAACAAGAGAGCATTGTGAAGTGACTAATGAATTCTTCTTGGTATACTTCTTAGAATGGTGAGAATATAAAGTGAGTACATGCAATATTATTTTCACATCAACATGCTCTCCAATCAGGGAAAAAGATAGCATTGTCAAGTGACAAATGAATTCTTCCCACTTCTTAGAGTGGTGAGAATATGAAGCAAGTACATGCACATTGTTGTCACTTCAACATTCTCTTTCCATGTGAAGAGCAAGAGAGCATTGTCAAGTGACTAATGAGTTCTCCCATATAGACTTCTTGCATATGTGACTGGATTGTTACTATAGTAGTATAGAATAATAGCACTTGGATATTTAAATAATATAAGTTGGATCTAAATTTATAATATTGGTTGTACTTTGCATTTTGTGAGAGACATTAAGTACACCTTCACACACAGGTAGATATGTTTATACGACATATAATGGCTTATTTTAGCACAAATCTACAAAGTGCTAACTAAACTCTAGGTGGCTTATAAAATGTGATTCAAATGTTATCAAAGTTCATAAAATGCTAAAATTTATATTTGTGTAAGCCTAAAGATATAATTCTACTTTATTTAGACCCACTACCATTACTCCTTGCGGAAGCACTCAATCATTAATTTGGATAATAAGAGGCTTCCAAGATCATTGAGAATTTTTGAGAAATTTCCAATCCCCCACAAAGGATTACCCTACCTTTCCAAAGATCAATTTTGACACTAGTGATGATTTTGGGATTAAAAATATATATATTTCAAGTTTTTTTTTGTCTTTGTTCTCAAGATATTTTTTTTTAATACATCCCTTAATTTTGTTAGTTCCATCTAGTGGATCTAGATCTGCTCCCTTCACTATGGTATCTTTATACAGAACTACCCAATGCTCCTCTCTCAGTGAACCAAGCCTCTAGTAGCCACCATTCTAGCAAATCTAGATAAGAATCCTCTAGTCGTAGGGGGTGAGTGGATAGCCCTCTAGCCTCACTCATCCCTACACACAGTTAGGTGGTAGATTTTTCTTTAGCGTATGAAATGATGAAGGTGTCATCATGTGAAAATTCTCAGCAACATACTTTTGCTCAAGTCTACTAGTTTTCATAACCCATCTCAATAATTTGAAACCAAGTAACCAATTTTATGCTAGCTATCATATATAAGAACTCTTTAAGCTAGCTACCATATGTGAGACCTCTAACATTCGCATGCCTATCCACTTTGTAACTATAACGCATTTAAATGGTGTTCTTTTTGAGCTTGCCAATAATATCTCAGCAATGGATTTATTGTTATATACTTTATATTATGAATACCTTCCCTTTACAACACTCAAAAAACTTTAATTTTTTTATTAAATGTGTAGTGGTTTCTACATATATTAAGGATTATGGTATAATTGATTTATTGCTTTCATGTGCAATATATGTTTCAGTAATTATGTTATCTTGATGATGTCTTTTGTATTGTTCATGCATGAATTGGTGTCATGTACAATGCATTTTTTTATCCTACTATTCATATTTCAAAAGCTAGAAAAAAAGTCATAAGTTCTTTTGTTTGAATCATAGTTATTGTCATCCTATTATATTGTATGTTGAATTTTACATTTATAATTGAAAGTAGTGTAGATTGAAGTATTTCTCAATAATGTTGCTCTGGCTTTCGTTCCTTGTTCAATAAATCTCATCCCACCTCTTGTAATAATTGCCCTATTTGTCCATTACGAGATCCTTGTTATGGGCAATTCTAGAGCTTTTTCTTTTGAACATTGTAATGAAGCTTCCTTTTGGCAACATCTATCAAACCATTCTTAACCATGGACTCATGGTTGACATACTTTTGACTAGATTTTGGGGATTGAGGGCCACTAGCTGAGCTAGTGATGATGTTAGGGCTTGTTGTGCCCCTCATTTGATGTGTTTTCTTTAAGTCATTAAGACTTTTCTATTTCTTCTATTGTAGGTGTTGAAGTTTTTACTCACCCTTGATGGAGAAAACATGGCACATCCCTTGTGTCAACCTTGTATCAAATCCTCCATAATGGTGATTTGTATTTGTATGTGGGAAATGGGGTCAAGTGTGTAGATTTACAATCTTTGGTCTTATTTGCACGACTTGCACAAATAGGTTAGATTCTTGGAGGCTTGTTGTCAATAGGGATAACTTTAGTGCTGAATATTTAGCAATTGGCAATTTATTATAAGTGATTTAAAAATTGGCGAATAAGGGAGACCAAATGGAGTGGTTGGAATACAACTCAATTTGTCGTTGATTTAATTAATTAATTAAATATATTTCAAGGACTTCCCCAATATAATCTATTTTTTCCAAATGATTTATTTAATACTTTTGCTTACAATTTCATAAGTGTCTTAATTAATGACCATATTTTCCAATATATGGTCAACATTTAATGTTAGGGCACAAATTAAGTCTATAGATTTGACAAGTGTCACTATTTGAGAGACTTTCTATGGGACTTTTTCTCCTTTAAAACTTTGGCCCAACATAAATTTGATAGTGGATGTGTGTCTCTATTCCACTGACTTGTTGGTTAGATTTTGTGTCCTTTAAAATTTTGACCCTAAATAGAACTTATACCATTGATCTAGGATCATCCAACAATTATTGAAGTTGATGAAAGATCAACTCCGTAGCTCCCAAGAATCACTTGCATGTAAATGCCTGTCACAAAAGAGAGAAGCAAAAAGCTATGGATCCTGGAATTCCTAGATTCATAGATGAGACATTCTTGATGAGACAAAAGAGAAATTGATATTATCAAGATTGAATGAATTAAGTACAAAAAGATAAATCAATATAAAAGGAGATCAAAACCCTAACAAGGTAAAACCTAGGTTGCATGATAATAATTAATAGAAGAATTAATTATTATATGCCTAAAATTTAGCTTAAGTAAACCGGAGATAATAAGTGACTTAATAATTAAATCAAAATGATTTAATTAATAAGGCAATATCTTATTACTATAACACCCCCTTAAACTTAGGAAGTAGCTAAAAACCTAGAAACTACTGCTGAAAGCAAATTTGGGTCCCAACAACAAGGCCTGATGAGGTACCCAAGCACAACCAAATCTTTGAAAAGAGAAGAAATAGAGAAAACCATACGGGAAAAACCCTACTCCAAAAAGAGATGGAAATAAATTGTTCCAGAAGATAGGAACGAAAGGATGATCATGAAGAACATCACTAAAGCATGAAGCTGCAAACACTGCCAAACTATTCATCTGAAGAACCTCCACTATATAGAACATGCCCAGGTAAAGAAGACTAAATCTGAAGAGCTTATCAATTGAAGGTGGAAGCTATCTTCATAGCCTCCAAAAATAGGAATGAAAGAATGTCTATATGGTAAATGATCCATCTCACTGAAATGCATAGCTATCCAACCATTGCAATCACCTAGTACATAGGATCAAATACTAAATACATAGCTCACTCCATCAAACCAAGAAAGCAATAGGAACCAACATAACCCCCTATAGTGTTGAGAGGTAAGACATGAACACTAAAATAGATTGTAATATCTCCTGCAAAAAGAACCAGGAACATCAAAAGTGCAAAAGAAGTACAAAAACCTATAATGGCATGTGTCATTAACACATCATGAGGCTAATGTCATGGAAGGAACACTCACTTGACAAAGGAAGATGGCGAATATGGCCAACATGAAACCCCACAAGGCACTTTATAATATAGTGCGAGTACAAAAAAGTGCAAAGATGTGCATGATCCCGAAATGCAATAAAGTGACACTTTATCTCAATGCATTTACAAAAATGCATACAAATGATGTCTAAATAAACCATAAAAGACATAAGGTTGGTACAATAGATAATACAACCCATGATGAAAATTTTTAAATAAAAAAATAGATCCTCGGACCTGAAACAACTAAGATATCCATCAAAATATAGAAAAACAAAAAACTGAATGGGATATGCCTAGAACAGAATCTGGAAAATAGAATATCTCAAAATATGTCTCTCGAAGTGCAAAATAGAACTTCTAAATTTGATAGCAAAAATAGACCACCAAAAAATATAAAAAATCCAAATAAACTGCACCATCACGACGAGCTGAGAATCATCTTTCTAGCGCTTCTCTTTCGAATCGAAAAATGGAGTCCGGATGAGCAAGTTATGGCCAAAAAACCACATGTAGGTAAAAAAAGCGTTGGAAAAGTTTAAAAAATTACCACCTTGAGATCCATGTCAAATGTCTCAAAAAGCGTGTTCATCACTATGAGAAATTACCTCAAGAAGTGTGCCTAAACTATCTTGATGTGTGTGAGCAAAATATCTTGATTTGTGTGCCAAAACAAATACTCAATTTTTGTAACAAAAATCACAAAATCGCCACCTCAAGAAACATGCCAAAAAATCTTGAATTTCAAAAAAAAATCTTGATTTGAGTGCAAAAACTAGAAAATTTCCACCTCAGGAAATGTTCCAAGAAATCAGAAAATCATTGCCTCGAGAAATGTGCACAATTTGTGAGCAATAATTTTTAGCCTTAAATTCTAGTTATCTCTAAATTGGACAAATTTTATATGAAAATAGGGGATTTTGGATGCTCTAAGCTCAATGGTGATGTTCGTTTGGGCTCAAAGTGCATTGAAAAATGGTGATCTTCCAGATTCAATACAAAAAAAACTCTGAAAAATGAAACTCTCTAAAAGAACAAAAGCACAGATCTGAAAGCCAAGCCAAACTTCTCATAAAAAAAAAAGGGGCATGAAGATCTAGAGCTTTGATACCATGTTGAAGTTGATGACAGATCAACCCTACAGTTCTTAAGAATCACCTACATGCAAACACCTATCACGAAAGAGAGAAGTAAAAAGCTATGGAGGTTGGAATTCCTAGATCCATAGATGAGACATTCTTGATGAGCAAAAAGAGAAATTGCTATTATCAAAAGTGAATGAATGAATTACAAAGAGATCAATCCTTATGAAAGGAGATCAAAACCCTAACAAGGTAAAATCTAAGTTGTATGATAATAATTAATAAAAGAATTAATTATTATATGCCTAAAGTTTAGTTTAAGTAAACTCGAGATAATAAGTGACTTAATAATTAAATCAAAATTATTTAATTGATAAGACAATATCTTATTACTCTAACAACTACAAAAAATAGCTTTAGTATATGTCAAATGATAGAAAACTTGGGACACCTTGATAAAATAATAAAAAATTTAGCCCTTGGATCTCTCAAGGGGTGTTGCCCCTAACCCCTGTTGAATAATTTGAAGGGAAATTACACCGATAAAAGTGGGGGAAATATAACCTTTGAGTTTGAGAATTAATTTGACTCCATATAACCATAATGGTGAAATGATGATTGCTACATATCTATGTATATGGTTGCGATGTTCTTCAATAATGAAAGATTCGCTGAAGATTTTATACAATTGAAAAAAGCTCAAGTACAAACTAAATTTTTTTTTTCAAATTAATCTGTTTGCCAACATTATTAATTTTCCTCCCATTGCCTTCCACCCCATCCCCCCCCCCCCCCCCCCCCCCCCCCCCAAAAAAAAAAAGGAGGATTCACTAGGATTTTACACCTTTTCTTGCAAGGCTTCAAATTATCCCTAGTTGTCGAGGGAAAGGTTGAGTTCTCCTTTGCAAAGAGGTTTTGCATTGATTATTTTGTCTCTTCACATGATAGAGTTTTGGTGCTTGATAGTAAGATATGATCTTAGAGAGAACACTTTCTCCTTGTGTTGGCCATATTTTTTAACACCCTTATGTAACCTCTAATGCATGTTCAATGTTAGTCTTTTGAATCTCCATCCTCAATTTTGGGAGGCTTCATGCTACAGGGCCATAAAAAATTATATTGGATGCTTCTTGAAGGTTGATGATTTCAATTCCTATATTGGCCACTCTACTTTTTTTAACATGTTAGTGGACATTTGTATTCCCAAGTGTTCATAAGGGTCTATTTTTTATTGTGAGAAATATGTGTTCTATTCATCTCTTGACAATGAGGTTCTCCCTTTAAGATGTGATTGATTCTTTTTCATTCATCACTTAGCTACAAAACTATCCTATATTTAGTAGAAGATTGCTAATGAAGATCAATTGACTATTCATGCCCTTGATACTTTGTCATATGACTCCCCTCAAGATGTTGAGTCTATATGGAATGATTATTGTTTGGTTTCTAATATAGCATTGATATGCCTAGGTTTGCTCCTTGAAACCCTTAAAGTCTCCATTTCTCTTCACCTCGTCAAATTGCTCTTCATTTTTTTTATGATGGGCTTACTACAAAAATTGGGCTCATCTTTCGATGTTGATTGGTCAATGTTTTGACTAATGTCTTTGTTGTATATTTTTATTCGTCAACGAGCAACATGTTGCATCTGATTTTTGACGAACCTTTGCATAAAAAAAAGAGGTAATTTTCTTTCAAAATATGGCGTCGAAGATCTAGTTTTCGATGGTGGCCAACATCATAGGATGCTATGAGGTTGATGAAGTAGTTATCAAAAATCCAACCAAAATTACCCACTGTCTGTCAAAATTTCAACCAGTTTGGGTGTCAAAAAATAATAGGATCGACAAGGATGCTATGTCCACAACAACAATCCTTGTCGAAATTGATGTCAAACCAAGATCAAAATGAGTGTGTTTCAAAAATTTGATGATAGTCAATTATTTAATAAATAAATAAATTTTGATAACAAAAAAAGGATAGACTGAGTAAACGGATCTCATTTCTCCAAATGGATTGACACCGTCTGTTACTAATGAAAGCTTGAGATTATGAGGTTTCTCTTTAAAGAGTGGCCACATATCTTCTATGTCCTTAAATACAAAACCATCCATAGACATTTGCATAATGTCATCTTGACTTCTATTGTGTGCATGAGAATCCATAAATTGTACCAAGCTAGTGCACCTGAATAATCATTGTAGACATGGAATAATGAGAATGTACCAAAGAACCTTGCAAAACACCTTGTTTGTTATTTGATATGATTGATGTCCACTAATATGAAAATTATGGCATTATGTTGCAAATTCATATTGTTTATGATATATAATATGATCAATGGGACACACATGTATTGTTTGATACTCCATTCCAATATCTTTCATAATGGAAGATAATTCTTGGTACAAGTGAGATAGAATGTTTGATGGTGGTAAAAAAATGAACCTATCAAGCTATGACAATTTATTTTTTGTTAATATAAAGAATATTAATGGTACACTAACATAGAAGATGAAAAAAATGAGAGACCTTAGCATACGTGAGATTGCTATATTAGATAAACCATTCATAACCTTGAAGCTCACGAACAATACAACGAAGAGAAGAGTTGTTTGGGAACCTTGATATAGGGGCTCGTAAGCCTTTTCAAGTATAGTTATATCAAGGTTATCTTCATCGTCATGGTTATATGTGCTAGTATCGTCATGTTCATCATCTTGATCAGTTGTGCCAGTACCATCTTCAATCGTGTTCTTTGACACATGATTAGCTACACCAAAACCAACTCCTTCAATTGTGTTCTCTGACTTATGATCATCTTCTTCCATGGGAGCATTACCTTTTGCTTTGATATTCACACCTCCATGTTCCCTTAGTTGGAAATCCACATTCACCAATGGATGAAAATCATTTCCCCCTTCAATGTGAGCATGTTGCCTACAATGTCTCTCAATAGTTGTGAGTAGAAGTCTTGATTTTTTAGGCCTTAAAATTTTTGTAGGGACAATAAAATTTTCCATCACTTTTTCTTTTGAACTAAGACCAAAATCTAGAGATTGCCTCCTTATTTTGTCTTGGGTTCATATTGTCAAGCATGGTCTTTCTTGGCACTAGAAGAGGAAGAGTAAATAACCATAGTTTTATTGGCAATAGAAGTGTTAGCACTCAACAAGAAAAGGAGCTCAACAAGCCCTAAAAAATGCATTAATTATTTGAATTTTGTAAAATTAATTGAACATTTTTTATTGAGTGAAAAATTTAACTTTATGGTTAACTTCATAGATATAGATTAGTACTATATTAAGCACTGAATAGCCTAGCTAGTGAAATAAAAATACTTAAGTGCATTTCATTAGACATACTTAATATTTTTTCATATTATAAGGTCCAAATTTGTTTATAAGGTTCCAAATACAAAATGTGTGTACAAGAATCTACTAGCCTGATACTTTGGGCATGGAATGAATTAAAAAGTAAGATACATGCATGAGCTTTTCCTCTTCCAGTCATAAGGATCATAAACTTAAGTGACAAAGTCTTGTTTATTATTTTGGTCAGCTTGTAAGCACTTGAAAAATATCAAGAATAATATAAAGGTATTTTTGATAGGAAACTTCACTCTCAAGTTGTATATTTTGGGGTCAAAGTTTGACTTGAAGAGTTTGCACCTATTGGCCTGGGACTATGTTCCAAATTTTATTGAAGCTGAAATCTATACATTAACAATCTACTTCCAATAGTCAAATACATTACTTAGTCCATGACATCTTAGGTAGCAAGAGCTTTAACACACCATACTTATGGATAAATTAAGTTTCATCAAGAAATTTGAGGGACGAGACATTCATACATGACAAGTAAAATAATCTTGGTAATAATTCCTAAGATCTGAAATCTTTGATGTAGCAAAAAGATTACCATTAGAGATAAACAAGATCATATTTCTTGATGAGATCCTCATAGATCAATAATGTTTTATAATTGGACAAAAAATAGACCAAACTCCATCTCTTTGATGTTGTCATTTTGCATTACAAAAGATATTTATCACTCTGGTGGTCTAATTTGACACAACCAGAATCTTTTGTAAATTGAAACAAAGAACTTGGACCATATGTTGGCTAGACACACTTGAAATCCATGTTATACTATACATAATATCTTAACTCACATATAAATATGTAATATACTTCTAATGTCCCAAATTGTGTATGGAATTTTCGCATAGTCTCTTCTACCATCTCAATTTCATTATCTTGCACATGTCATGCTTCTTGGGTTTGGCACATTTGACTTCAATAGTATCACAAATATTTCTTAGAATGTTGTTTGACTAAGCTTCAATATTGCTCTAGTAGAATCCTATCCAAGAATAACTACACATCATGATAATGAATACATAGTACCCATTTGCAATTGAACCAAGCCAAGTTTATCAGTGGCTTCGATGTTCAAAGAAAGACTCCACTAAGAAAATAGTTATTGTGCAGGCAATAATCATAATAAATGCCCCCCACATAAATACTTAACATCCATATTGTCACATTCCCATGGAAAATAGACAAACTCCCACATCTTCCAATACAAAGCATCATGTTGATCCTTCACATTTTAGAAAGATCTCAACATCTAAAGCATGTTATTGCATGTCTTCATACCTACATACCATTAACATAGAAATGACCAAACTTCATAAATCTCTCAACACTTTCAAAAACACATTAAAATCCCATAAAAATATGCACAAGAACACATGTAGTAATAACACCCAACAAAGGAAAATAATAGATTAGGGAAGTTAAAGTGGATTAACCATAAATAATTCCAAGAGCCCACCAAATCTACACTCAAAAAATCTAAAATCCATCTAAAACCTCGATATTACATCCAATAAGAAACCTCATCCATGGTGACATAACAAATGATAAATCCTATGTGGGGATCTCACCACCCCTTGTAGAATCTGAATCAATCTAATTTTTAGTCATGATTATGCCAAAGTAGTTTTTAAATTCTACTTTTCAAGATGTGGAAGACACTATTGATAAAGAATGCCTATCAATAGCTAGACTTGCAAGATGATTGCCGATTGTGTTGCCTTCTTTATAAACACGTGAAATCACATTTTTGGACAAACTCTCTAGAAGTTGCCAACAACTTTGGAGAATATAACCAATCTTCCAATTTTGATTTTTTTTTTTTTTTTTTTTGTAATGAATTAATCAAAAGTAAGGAATCCCCCTCAATATGAATGAAGCTGGTAATTTGTAGATATATTGTAGTAGACAAACCATGATATATAGCCTTTAGTTCTATGTAATTATTTGTGTTTTCATCTAATGGAATAGCTTTAGTGTTATATGTTTTTACGTACTTTTCTTTGCATAAGTAAACATGTCTCATCATCACTAGCATTATAGAAATATTTGTTATAATGTAAATCTAGTGTTACATATAAGCATTTCTCATCTAAAATCTTTGTATTTAAAGGATAGGGGGATACAAAGAGGAAGTCATAAATAAGGACTTTGAGAAAGTGAAGAGCAAGACTAATGATGATACAAAGGTAGAAAATCCTAGAGGTTGTGATCTCACCATCTATTGGTGAGATCTCTATATCAAGTTAAGCTAATTCTAGCATAAGGGGTTTCATCAAATAAAAAACTTATACAAGCATCCCCATATCAAAAGTAGTATGCCATTTTTATATGACACTAAAATTGCTAATTGTTGGTCACACTGAAAAACAAGTTGCACTTGTCGCATGATTCAAAAGCAAGGAAAACTACAACATTTAGGGTCAAATTGCAATGACAATTTACGACGGTGGTGTAATTTGTGGTAATTTTCATGTTTTATTTTTGCAATTGTCCCTGACATCATTGCAATACCGATGTTGGCATCATAATTGCGACGCCCTCTTGTGTATAAACAAAAAAAAGAAAAAAAGATATAAATGATTCCCCATTTGTTTTGATTGTGGAGACCTGTGTGCGAAAGAGGGTGGAGAGCTTCGAATGAGAGTGGAGATCTTTGAATGATTTTGTACTCTTGTGATTGATGCATTTTGTTGTTGTGATCTCTGCATTTCATTTTCATGCCCTTGCTATGCAATTTTGTTGCTGTGATCTTTGTATTTCATTGTCATGCCCTTGCTCTATGATTTCGTTGTTGTGCCCTTGTGGTCTCTGCATTTTGTTGTTGTGCCCTTGCTATGCAATTTTGTTTTCGTGCCCTTGCTCTATGATTTTGTTGCGATGTCGTACCCTTGCTCTGCCCTTTCATTACCATGCCCTAGCTCTATGATTTTCTTTAAGGGCTATGTAAATGTTCGTTTCTTTTCCTTCTAAATATGTATCTCTTTATATTTCCTTCTAAACATGTATATTTAGAGATGTTCTTTAAGGTGCTTATTACATCTTAGCACAATAGAAAAATTCATCCAATTACATACATATTCTAGAATATAAATAATAATAAAATAAAATTCACTCAACTCATGCTAAGTGACCTATCTCAAAATCCTCCACAAAAATAATACAGACCGAGAAAAATGGGCAAAGTTTGCAAGAAATTTTACAAAAACATATCATAGTAGATATTTTAAGAAAGAAACTAGCCATAACCTAGTTAAATGGGTCTAGTTGCTAATTAGTTGGGTTGATTACAAATTCCTGTAGAACTATCATCAAATTAGGTACAATAAAATGAACAATCAGATGTTCCTAACTAGCAGGATCAAATACAATTTTCCAAGATGATAAAATTGCATATGCAAGGAATTGAAGAATAACTCTAGTGAAGAGTTGAGTGTAAGGAGCTATTTCTAGCTATTGTTTCTACTGTGTAGTCTCTTTCTAAAGCCACTTCTTCTCCTTCTCTTTCTAAAGCTGCTCCTTCTCCTTCACTCTTGTGCCTTAAATTTTGATTATCAAACTTCTGAATGTCTGCCTCTACCTTATCTAAAATCAACTTCAAATTGTGTTGTAACTTTGGCATAGGTGTTTGATCATTGATAGTTTTCATTTTACCATTCATTTCAGCATTGTTATTTTCATTTATGTATGTATATATGTATGTACGTATATATATGTATGTATGTATATGTATGTATGTATGTATGTATGTATGTATGTATGTTTATTGTGGATTATGGATTATAAACGAAAAATAAAAGAAAACATGACATTAATCATTCCCCATTTATTTTGATTGATTATGGAGAGCTGCACATGAAAGAGGGTGGAGAGATCCAAACAAGGGTGGAGATCAGTAGAGATCTAGGATTTTATTTCTGTTCCCTTGTGATGACTGCATTTTTTTGTTATGTCGTGCCTTTCTCTCCGATTTTCTTCAAGGGGAGAAGAGGCACCTATGTAAATGTTTTTTTTCTTTCTTCTAAACATATATCTCTTGTTCATGTATAATAACCTTGGTCATATTCAAGGATAACTTATTATGATAATTGTATGCATATGTGCATGTATGTATGTATATCATTTCACTATATGAACTGCTTTACATGCAAATATACACACTTGCATAGTACTTGTGCTAAATTAAATTAATCATTTATGTCTTGAATTCACACAAGAAATTATCATTGCATTCAATCGAAACTATTCATACCAAACTAAGTATGCAGAAATCTGTACTTACATATTATATTATCTCTTAGTGATTGAGTAAAGATCTCATGCATAATATCATCTAGGTAATGATTGGATGCATTCACATTAAGTCATAATATGATCGAGTAGATGATCCATTTATGTTACTTCATACTTGTTTTATTAAACATTTTGTTTAACATAATCAATAATACTCGAATTATACAACTACAATTAGTCTTCTTGTTTATTTTATTTAATCATATACATTTAAGATTATTATCTTTCTTAAAATTAGATTATATACTTGTTATCACTAAAACGCAAATATAGATCTCTGATAGTTATCTTTTTCAATTTCAAGCTCTTCATATTTAACGTGAAGAGTTTCCACTACTAGATAATGGAATAGCCACAATGTGGAGCCACATAGCTCATGGATTTTTACACCAAATTATATTTTTATTATATTTTGGTTCTTCAAAAATATTATAGGTGAATGTTCTTATGATTTTCCATACATTTAATAATTTGTCACTTGTCATTTGAGGTAATTTTCTATTCTGAGATAGAGATATCTATCATAAGGATGGACATGCCAATTTTGATCATTGTGCTTTCAAATCTTATTCCCTTATCAAATTAATGAAAATACTTGTAACTAACACCCTAATTTTATGCAATTGCTCGATCAGCCATTCACACAATCATCTTCCTCCTATCCCACCATAGAACACAACCCTTGTTTGAGGTTTATATCTTACTCCCTCTTGGGTTTTGAACCTCATTGAACCTATTTCAATATGTTTCCATTGGTTCAAGGAGGTTCATATGTTTGATAAGTTCAATGTCTGTTAGTTCATGATTTTTTAGAGTCACCATTTTTATTCTTTATTTTTGGTTTACTCTTTTTTAAAAGCTTTTTTTTATTTGAACCATTGATTCTATCAAGAGTCAAATGCAAAATGAGGTATAATAACATTTTCATCTCTATCCAACCTCATTCTTTCGGTTCATCCTTTCCTCAAGCTAATTGTTGACCAAGTCCTTCTATTAGAAAACCTTGATCAGGAGTGATTTATCCCAAAACACCATCTTATAAAAAATTTGAAAGTTTTTTGGTACAAGATGTAAGCCTCCTTGTAGTCCTTGAACCTTTTGTACCCCTTGTACCAAGTTCAGAGAGCACTAAGCCACCTTGAACCCTTTGTACCAAATGAACTAGTTCACGAGTTCAATGCTTTGTTCATATCTCAAGACAATATTCCTTGGTGGGTCCAATTGACATGTCATGTATGCACATGGTGTACATGCAACAACTGGATGCCTTGTCATGTATGACACGATTGTGGGTGATGTCATAATCTAAAGGTAAGTACAAGCAATTAATGGTTAAAGTAAGGTCGTCATCAATGATCGCGTCGGAACCTTGATTTAAGAGTGCAAAAATAAAGATTTGCAACATGTAAAGAGGAGTAATTATTCAAAGTACTTATCTCTTGGCTTAATGTCAATACCTAATTTGTCCCATCGCCTTTCCTTTGCAGCATGCCAAAATTATTTATGTCCTCCGCATAATTAATGATAATTTCCTTTGCTTCACAATTCATTTAAAGAAGGTTTCTCCTTTAAAAAGAGGGCATTAAGTTTCTTTTCTTGTCCGAAATAATCAATCGTAGGAAAATCAAAGAGAGCAAGCCTTCTTCCATATTTGTAACAGTCGTCACTCTTCAGGTAATCCTTCTATTTTTTTGGTTATTTTTCTCCTGCCTATTGAGCGAAGCATATTTGTGGTTATTCATTTGCTTTCAAATTCAAGTAAAGCTCTTAAATCATGAAGTCTACACTGCACTTGTTTGGAAATACTCATAGTTTACAATGTAGATCCCCTATAGTAGCTGATACAGACTTGTTAGGGGTTGATTTGGGAGGTATTGCAAAAATATTGTGTGAAAGACTTGTCAAACCATTTTCCACTAAAGTGTTGGACATTAACCTCCTCATGGATTCCACTTTCCCACCGGCTTATTCTTGCCCAACATTGATTCAAGAGTGCATTGATATGTATAATGTGTCTAAAGGGAATATCTTGAAGAAGGATGGAAGTGTTTTACTGAACGTCAATAAGGAGACTGTATCTAGATTATTCCACTTGGAAGAGTAGCAATTTGCTGACCTTACTCTTGCCTTGTCTGTAGCTAGATTCTCTAAAAAAGAAAATGTTTATAGGAATACCATAGCAAAGAGCTAGACTGAATCTTTCTATAAAGGTGGTTCTAGGTTACCCAAAACCTTGAAGAAAAGCCAAATGACCACTCAGGTCCAAGATATAATTTTTTTATTGCATTCAATTTGTGGGTCTTCTGATATCTCTATTTTTGAAGAATGGATGTACTTTTATATTCAAATTGTGTTAAAGGGCTCACAATTTCTAGAATGGGCACAATTAATAGCTAGCTCTCTAAGAGATCAGTTGAAGGGCACTCTAAATTTGAAAAAGGACTTTTCATGTCATCTTATTTGATGTACATGCTAGCTACCACTCGGGATTTACAGTTTTTGCCACAAGAACCCTAGACTGAGAACATTACTATAGATAATTATTGTCCCTCATTGCACAAAGATAAAGTCTTGGAAGATTTTAGACAGGTTCATGATGTCTTTTCTGGAAAGTTGTGTTTTGATATGAAAAGCCCCTTGCACCACAGATTATTCCCTAAGTCTCAAAGGCTCATTCAATATTTTAGTATTCCGTACATCCAATTTCCAAGGTTTACTTATCTAAGAGTAGGAGGTTTTGATGAAGAACCTATACACCTTCCTAGATTTTCCCTTGATTGCTTTGTCCTAGCAGAGGTAGCTTGACAATTAGTTGTTGTAATGAACAAATTCTTAGCTGAAGAGGCTTGCAATATTATTTTACCACTTAAGCTAGGAAAATAAACATGCGGAAGCATGGAATATGCAACATGTATAAGTTATGACTTGGTTAAATTTGGTTTTGGCTTCTATCAGGCTAAACCAGATTTTGACAGCAAAAGAATTATTCATAGCCTATTTGACACTCATGCAAGGACTATACATGTGTCTAGTGTGGAAGATTTTTGGTAATATTGTATAGATGTGTTGGAGGTGAAAAGAAGGGGGTTATCCAGGCTCATCATTACACAAATCCATATTTTTCAATTGAATTTGTGTATAGATATTACAAACATAGAGGAAGACAAAACAAATATCCAAGCTCCCCAAGAAATTGAACCAGTAAATTATAACACAATTGCTATAGATTGGAACTCTAAAGAAGAAGATAATATTCTTGAAAGAAAAACAAATATGATTGAAAAGACAAAGTCTTGGTTGAGAATGAAAAAGGACACACATATTAATCACTAGATTGACCCTATTTCTAATGTTGGTCTTATAATTGCAGGTAGCAGAATGTCATCAAGGATCTTTGAGAAGAAGATCCATAATCCCCCTCTTGTGTAGAAGGCTTGTTCTAACAAGAAAACTAAAATGTTAGTACCTGTAAAGCTCCACCAGGTGATCCATGTAGATGGTGAACCAGATAAAGACCTAGGTGGTGAGCTCATTGATAATAGTGAGAGAGTCCAAATGACTATGGGTTCATCCCCTCCAAGGATGCAAGTCATAGACACTCCTAAAAAAGGTACTGAATTGCAACAAGATACTACCACCCCTAACTGGCTTGTAGCTTCGGTAAATAGGATGAGGAGTTTGGTTCTAGTTTCTTTCTCTATGGATGGTATTGTGAGAAAATATACCAACAAGGATCCCAAGCCTAAGAGGACTAAAAGCACAGCCAGGATAACCTTTGATAGTGCAATGAGAAGAAGTATAGCTGAAGTAGCCACCTACAATAAAAAAGAGGGAGCTAATAAGTTGGATTTGAGAAAATTTGAAATTACACGCACAGATTTGGGGGTGATGAACCGTGAAATGAAAGAACATTGGATAGAGATATCTATCAAGAAAATTGTGCTACAGTCGCAGAAAGATGGAATTAAGAAGAAGAAGCTAAAAGTTGAGAACAATGCAATGACTAAGTATATAAATTTACTAAAAGGTTAGAGTTTAGTTCCTGGTAATCAATTACACTTGCCTTTGATTCCAGTGCTCCTGAAAATCAACAACTATCAGAGGATTTAAAGAAAGGGAAAATGACAATGTCTGTAGTGTTCAGTTGGATCGGCCTAGTAACAAACCAAGTCGCTAAACTCATGTGAAAATTACATGAGATTGTTTCTCTGGCCAAAATCACAGTTGATGAATTTGTATTTAGTCTGGGACTTGGAAAGGAAAAGTCAAGAAACTCTCAGCCATGGTGACCCAATTGGTAGAAGTGGAAGATTTTGGACTAGAAAAGTTCCTCAAAGAGAACCCGTTACAACATGTGGATGCAGGATTGATTCAATTTCTGAGGAAGAATATAGCTTGGAGGGTATCCAATTACACTTATGCAATCTCTAGGATACAATCATGTGAAAAAGAACTCAAAACATTGCTTGAGCATGTAAGCATGGAATTTCAATCCATTAGCTCAGCTTTTTCTAGCCCTCTTAAAGAGGGAGGTTTTGATGTGGAGATCATGATCAAACAACATGAAGAGTGCATGAATTCTATAAAGGATAAAATTGATCTCACATCATTTGACTTCTCCAAGGTGGCCAAAAACAAAGTAATGTCAGGAATGTGCACTCTGCGACTCCCCAATTTCTTGGATATCGTGAACAAGATGAAATTGGACAAAGACATCTAGAAGAACCATTTGTAGAGCATCAAGAGCTCGAATATATCTTCCATGACTGAATTCATGAACACATTTAGGATGTGGAAGTTGGCACATGGACAGGGTAATGCCAAAGATGAGGAGGAAGAAGAACCACTTGACCAATCAACAGATGATCAATGTTTTCTTTTAAAATGCTTTCAATACTTTTAGTTTATGTTTATAAAAGTTAAACTCTGGGTCTACGTACCCTTATGTTGGTTTTCATAGCTAGTTTTAACTATCGAAGAATCGAGTTTTCAGGGAGATTCTCAGAGAGCTCTCTATTTAAGTTTGAAACTCAGTAGTGTTAAGGGTTGGTAGTTTTTGATGGTTATCATACTGTGACCATTTTGATCTAAGTTTATAGCTATGCAAATGCTTTAAGTTTCCAGTATTGTATTTGAACAATATTGTTCTTTTGAATAGGGAAAATGTTTGAATGTTCGAAGATGTTATGCTTTGGATTTGTTCTCTATTGATTTACTATTGAATCGATATTGAATTGTTGAAATTCCTTTGATGTTGGATATTTCTCTTTATGTTAGATGAGTATCAATTCTTGAATGTTTTTCAAGAAGTAATTGATAGAGAAACTGTGTGTTCTCTCCTTTGTATGTATTCTTGTTTATTTTAATTGTTGTTTATCATATTATCCTCCTATCTATGAATAGAGTGGAATCCTTAATACTTTTTGGTTAAAATTAATTCTCATTTTAAAGGTAGTTTTGATTGAAGATCTAATAAGGAAGCTGAACCTTACCAAAATTTAGAGACGAATTGAAAAAGTTAAAATTCCTCAACTATTGGGAAATTACATTTTTCTTATGGATTTGGGCATAGAAGTTTTCATTCATTTATTTTTATTTAAAGACAAATCTATTCACCAATAGTGTCCTAGGTAGTTTAGTGGTTTCAATGTTCAGAAGGCTCTTAGCTTGGATCATAGTACTGAGATTCAAAGACTCTATAATTTAGATTGAATATGCATTTCAATTCTCCATTGGGGACATAATCATATTTTATTCCTTAATTTTGGATGCAGTAATGAGGGTTTTAGCTCAGGCCATGGGAGAGAATTTGAGTTGTGGACATCAAATTGGGACATTTGAGCTAGAAACAACATCTAATCTTCTTAAGTCTCTCTCCTCTAAAAACCCAATACATGGAGCCATTATCATCATGAGTAGTCTCACTCTCCTCAGATCAATTCAATCGAAACTATTCATACCAAACTAAGTATGCAAAAATCTGCACTTACAAATTATATTATCTCTTGGTGATTGAGTAAAGATCAAATATAGTTTGCCAAAGTGATAAAATTGCATATGCAGATGTATGTATGTATATATGTATCTCTACATCTCTAAATTTTGTTTTCGTGCCCTTGTGATCTTTGCATCTTGTTGTCGTGCCCTTGTGATCTCTGTATATGTATGTATGTACATATATATACACACATGTATATGTGTATATGTCTATATATACATACATACATACATAGAAACACACATATGTGTATATGTATGTATATATACACGTACATATACATAAAGAGAAGCTTCTCTAATCACCTACTGGGGGAAATATGAAGAGATACATGTTTAGAAGGAAAAGATAAAAAAGTTTACATAGGTACCTCTTCTCCCCTTGAAGAAAATCCCAGAGCAAGAACTACTACATTTGGGCCCAAATTACACCACAAATCACACCACCATCGCAAATTGCAAAAAAAAGAAGAAAATCAACACAAATTACACTGCCATTACAAATTGCCATCTCAATTTTCCCTCAAATGTTGCAGTACAAATGGTATAGAGATCAAAAAGGCACGAAACAAAAAAAAAATTGTAGAGCAAGGGTACGAAGATCACAAGGGCATGACAACGAAATGCAGAGATCACAAAGGCATGACAATGAAATGCAACTATCACAAGGGCACAACAACGAAATCGTAGATCTCCACTGATCTCCACCAAGGGCACAACAAGGAAATGAAGAGATCATAAGGGTATGGCAAAAAAATGCAGCAATGACAAGGGCACATCAATGAAACCTCCACCAACATTCAGAGCTCTCCACCCTTGTTTGGAGCTCTCCACCCTCTTTCGCATGCAGCTATCCACAATCAAAACAAATGGGGAATGATTTATGTCGTGTTTTCTTTTTGTTTATATCTAAAATCAACTTTACATTGTGTTGTAACTCTGGCATAGGTTTTTGATCCTCAATAGCTTTCATTTTAGTATTTCAACATTCAAGTTTTCAGTTTCCTATTCATTATATGTTTGGTTTATCAATGATTTCCTCTAGTTTGATTCCAGTGCATCTCAACTAGCTGCTCTAATGATGCAATCACCCATATATCTCTAGATTATGCAAGCATTTGTTGTTTTACAAAATCTAGATAGATAATGAGAGTTCCAAAGCCATAAACCTGAAGATTATCATGTGTGTCCCAACAATGGAAGCCAAGGATGTAACCATGCATGTATTGGCATGCTCTCCCTATGAGGATCCCAAGTATCTATTGATGTTGTTAATTTGGGCATCACTATATGATCCAGAATGTTATGAAGTACTAAAGCCAACAATAACTTCTCTCGTGTCTCCAAAAAATGTAGAATAGGTTTAGGGTCCCTTGGCTCCCAAGAATTTGTAGCATAGGTTCAGGGTAGTAACTCCTTACGCTCAACTCTTCAGTAAAGTTATACACTCAACTAGTTTTACATTTAAATAAAGGACCCCCTTATAGAATGAAGAATCCATACTTGTGGTTTATCTTAAGACATTTCATCAAATGCAATCTAGTCTACCTGGCTTTTGAAAATAGAAGGCTAAACTCTGAGTTTCAACATTAACTTGACTAGTCTATTTAGATCCATTGATTGTTGTCACAACCTTTTAAACATAACTATATAAGGAGTGAGTTAGGACATATATAGGTTAACCTTACATTAACTGTAAACTACAACGCAAAGGTTGCACTAGGGTATTACAATATTTTAATTATAAAAAATTTGCTTGATTTTCCCGAGTGGGTGTATGATGGCGAAGAGTTGTATTGGGTGAGTAAATCTCACCAATGGTTATAGGAATACAAATACATCAAAAAAATTGGAAACAAGAACTACATATTTTTTAGAGTGAGCAGTTCAAGGGTCTTGATCCCATGGATACAATTATGTAGGTAGCCTAGTACACAGAGTATGCCTCTAGTGTGCAGACGCCTTGGACATAGTTAGGTAGTACTTAACTATTTTAAGACATTATATGTTAACTCACGAGGCTCATTCCCTTGCAAAAGCCTCTACCATAGTGACATTACCTCTAAACCATGCAAAGGATGTTGAAGTGGTTCGCAACCTTGAAACAGTCTTATAAGCAATGACAAAGAAAATACATATGCAATACATATATTACTATTATTTATGTATAATTATGTATGTATGTATGTAAGTAAGTATATATGTATATATACATACATATGCACACACACACACACACACACACACACACACACACACACACACACACACACACACACACACACACACACACACACACACACACACCTATGTGTGCCTATGTATGCATATATACTGAGAGATCTTGGCACAAGAAGCTTGGGAAAAAATATTCCTTTCTACCATAAAAACCACTTTGTTACTTCATTAAAATCAGGATTTGAAGAAAGCCAATGATACAAAACCTGCTGCCACTTTGGAAAAAATGTTGCCTCCAACATTGCAACCATATGATAAATGGGAATAGCACATGCCCAAGCCATAACCCAGTTAAATTGGTCTAGTTGCTGATTAGCTGGGTTGATTACAAATTCCTATAGAATTGTCATTAGATTGGGTACAATCAAACAAACAATCAGTTGTTCCTAGCTAGCAGGATCAAATACAATTTTCCAAGGTGATAAAATTGCATATGCAGATGCATCACTTGAATGCCAGGCATGAAGCACATTCCTCAATTTATAACGAATGGTTTTATACAAAGGCTCCATACGTTGGCCCAACAATGGAAGCCAAGAATGTAATCATGCATGTATTGGCATGCTCTCCCTATGAGGATCTCAAGTATCTACTGCTATTGTTAATTTGGGCATCACTATATGATCCAGAATGTTATGAAAAATCCTCCTATGTCTTCAAAAAATGTAGCATAGGTTCAAGGTCCCTTGGCTCCAAGAAATTTGTAGCAACTATTCTCACTACTAGAAGAATAACTTCAATGAAGAGTTGAGTGTAAGGAGTTGAAGAAGAAAGTTTTGCTTCTATGTAAATGCCATAATCATGAGGCTCATTCCCTTGCAGAAGCCTTTGCCACAATGACATTACCTCTAAACCATGCATAGGATGTTGAAGTGGTTCCCAACTCTTGAAACACTCTTATAAGCAATGGCAAAGAAAATGCAAATGCAATACATATATATTACTATTATTTATTTATGTATGCATGTGTGTACATACATACATACATACATACATACATACATACATACATACATACATACATACATACATACATACATACATACATACATACATATATATATATATATATATATATATACAATCCATAACCTAATTAACTTGGTCTAGTTGATGATTAACTAGGTTGAATAAAAATTCCTATAGAACTGTCATCAGATTAGGTACAATAAAACAATCAGCTATTCTCAGCGAGTAGGATCAAATGCAGTTTTCCAAGGTGATAAAATTGCATATATAGATGCATCACTTGAATGCCAGGCATGAAGCCCATTCTCCAATTTATAATGAATGGTTTGATATAAAGGCTCCATATGTTGACCCAATAATGGAAGCCAAGGATGTAACCATGCATGTATTGGCACACTCTTCCTACGAGAATCACAAGTATCTACTATTTTTGTTAATTTGGGCATCACTATATGATCCAGAATGTTATGAAAACTCCTCCCATGTCTCTAGAAAATGTAGCATAGGTTCAGGGTCCGTTGGCTCCTAGAAATTTGTAGCTTCTATTCTCACTGCTAGAAGAATAACTTCAATGAAGAGATGAGTCTAAGAAGTTGAAGAAGCAAGTTCTTCTTCTATGTAAATTCCATAATCACGAGCCTCTTTCCCTTGTAGAAGCCTTTGCCACATTGAAATTACCTCTAAACCATGCAAAGGATGTTAAAGTGGTTCCCAAACTTGAAACACTCTTATAACTAATGGAAATGCAAAAACAAATGTAGATGCAATACATATATTACTATTATTTATGTATATGTATTTATGTATGTGTGTATGTATGTATATAAATATATATATACAAGCCATAACCCAATTAAATTGGTTTAGTTGCAGATATGTTGGGTTGATTACAAATTCTTGTAGGATTGTCATTAGATTAGGTACAAGAAAAAAACAATATGTTGTTCCCAGCTTGCAGGATCAAATACAATTTTCTAAGGTGATAAAGTTGCATCACTTGAATGCCAAGTATGAAGCACATTCCCCAATTTATAAGGAATGGTTCAATATAAAGGCTCCTTCTCCTTTTCTCTCATGCCTTACATTTTGATTATCAAACTTCTGAATACTTTCCTCTACCATATCTAAATTCAACTTCACGTTGTGTTGTAACTCTGGCATAGGTGTTTTATCGTCGATAGTTTTCATTTTAACATTCAAATTTTCAAGATTGGTCAACACCCTCACTTGCGGACCTCTCATGTCAAGCACTTTCTGGATTGTTTGATCATCGATAGCTCCAAACGAGGGTGGAGATCTAGGATTTTGTAGAGAGTTCTAAATGTTGGTGGAGAGTGTATATTTGTAATAGGCCATATGGAGGACTACAAAAAATAAACAAAAAAGAAAAGAAAACATGACATTAATAATTCTCCATTTGTTTGGTGTAAATGCCATAATCACGAGGCTCATTCCCTTACAGAAGCCTCTGCCATAATTATATTACCTCTAAACCATGCAAAGGATGTAGAAGTATGTATGTATGTATGTATATGTGTGTATGTATGTACATATGTATATACATATATATATAGACCAGGAAAAATAGGCAGAGTTAATGTCATTGTTAATGGACATTATACTTCCCCTACGTACAAACATACATTACACACATACACACACACACACACACACACACATATATACACATATTTCTCATTAACTCTACATTATTTGTGTGCAAGATTTTGATGTTAGTCACTTAGTATGGGTTGAGTGAGTTTTATTGTTTTATTATTTGGATTCTGGAATATGTATGTAGCTGGATCAATATTTCTATTGTGCTAAGATGTAATAAGCACCTTTAAAAGGATCTTTGTATTCATACATACATACATACATACATACATATATACATTTATATATATGTATGTATATGTACATATGCATATGTATATATATGTGTGTGTGTCTATGTATGTATGTGTATATACAAAGAGATCTTGTGAATTGTGGAGATTAGTGGAGATCTAAGATTTTTTTGTCGTGCTCTTGTGATCGCTGCATTTCACTATCATACCTTTGTGATATCTACATATTGTTGTCATGCCCTTGTGATCTCTGCATCTCATTCATTTTATTGTAACTAATCTGATGATAGTTCTACAAGAATTTGCAATCAACCCAGCTAATCAACAACTAGACCCATTTAACCAGGTTATGGCTTGTTTCTTTCTAAAAATATCTACAATGATATGTTTTTGTAAAATTTCTTGCAAACTCTGCCCATTTTTTCTAGTTTGCATTATTTGTGTGCAGATCTTGAGGTAAATCACTTAGCACCTTTAAGAACATCTCTCTCTATACATACATACATACATACATACATGTATGAATGTATCTATGTATGTATTTATATATGTAAGTATACACATATATATATGTATGTATGTATGTATGTATATGTATGTTTATATGTATGTATGTATGTATGTATGTATATGTATGTATGTATATACATATATATATATATATATACATATATATACATACATATATATACATACACACACACACACACACATACATACATACATACACACACATACATATGTGTATGTATGTATGTATGTATATAAACAAAGAGATCTTGGCACAACAGAAAACAATAAAAATCACTCAACTTGTAGCATGACCATAGATGTGATGGCAACGCCTATTGGTAAGTATATTCCTCTTTTCCTCTCTTATTTTTCATGTTTTTATTTCACTTGAACTATTATTTCTTATGGGGAATTTTGTAATATTGGATTCATTTTATGCAGGAGGCGATGGGGACATTCTTGGATGTACCCATGTTAGATGTATGGGAATCAATAAAGAATTGTGACGAATTGCTTGTGAGCAATGAATATGGACTTCCCTTGAGAGTAGTGGAAGGCAATGAGGACATTCCACGTACTTTAAAGATTGATCCTTTCTTAAATATTTTAAATGTTAATGAGGAATTTAGATGTTGGGGGGATGGGTGGGGCCAAATGGGCTTCCACCTTCACATGGTTGGCCCTAATTAGTAGAGAATATTAAACTATTCTTGAAACCAAGTGAAGCTCAACATTAACCTTATATGATTGCATGACAACTAACTTTGTGAATCTCTTGATTTCCAATCAATGTAGAAGGACACCATAGTTCAATATGCAATCTCAATTCATATGCATACAACATTAGGTGCAGTTGAAAAATGCAACAGGTTTGCATTTTTTGTTAGAGGTCTTTAATTAGGTATTTTGCGTTATAGACCATAACAAACATTCTCTTGGCCATAGCAGCTAGAGTTATAATGTTCATGATGGTCTATAATTTTAAAAAATTAATAGACCTATTAAATAAATATAATCGTGCTGCATTTTTTCAGCTACACCTGTTGTCCTTGCATATAGAACACAGATGCATGTGCATTCTCGATTTAGAGTGGCAAATTCTTATTTTGGATTCGACGAAAAATGACATGCACAAAAAGATGGGAAAATGATGTCACTTTTGTAGGTTTGGAACCTTTTTTTGTACTTTAAAGATTGATCCTTTCTTAAATATTTTAGATGTTAATGGGGAATTTAGATGTTTGGGGGGGGGGGAGGGAACAGGCCAAATGAGCTTCCACCTTCACATGGTTGGACATAATTAGTAGAGAATATTAAACTATTTTTGAAACTAAGTAAAGCTCAACATTAACCTATGATTGTATGACAACTAATTATGTGAAGCTATTGGTTTCAACGAATGTAGAAGGATGCCATAGTTCAATATGCAATCTCAATTAATATGCACACGACATCAAATTGAGCTAAAAAAACTCAACAAGTTTTTTTTTTGTTAGAGGTTTGCATAGACCTATTAAATAAATGTAAACATGGTGGGTTTTCTCAGCTCCTTCTATTGTCCATGCATATAGAACACAACTAGATGTGCATTATTGATTCAAAGTGGTAGAATCTTATTTTGGATGCAATGAAAAAATGATATGCACTAGAAGATGGGAAAATGATGTCACTTTTGTAGGTTTGGAACCTTTTTTTGTACTTTAAAGATTGATCCTTTCTTAAGGATTTTAGATGTTAACAGGGAATTTAGATGTTTGGGGGAGGGGGGGTAGGGACAAATGAGCTTCCACCTTCACGTGATTGGCCCTAATTAGTAGAGAATATTAAACTATTCTCAAAACCAAGTGAAGCTCAATATTAACCTATAGTTGTATGACAACTAACTAATGATAATAAAATTAATATTGTATCAAAGAGATGCATATTCTGGATTTGATTGTGTCATTTTTTTGCATCGACATTTTAGATCACACTCAGTGATTTATCTCATCTAGCTCTTCACATCCAAATGATGGATCACACTTGATGCAAAAATATGGCATACAATCAAATCCAAAATATGCATCTCTCTACTATGACTGATTGTGAAAATTTGTTCATGTTAATATTGTATCAATTGTCCTACATTTTTTTTGGGATTGTCATAATCAGAAATAGATGTTGATTGTGTTGGGTTGTGCCAGGAAGGATTACATTACCAAGAAATTATCAAAATTTGTCTCATGGACCAAAAGGAGAGTTTATCCATAACTAACCATGGTTAATGTCTGATGTGGCAGTTTAAGAAAATAATGGAATTGAAACAATGCATGCCTATTAGCTTGAATTTCCCTAGCCTTGACTAACCACATTTAAAAAGGGATCTTAACTCATGCAGCTAGCTACCGCCTAGCACATGGACAAAACTACAAAGTGAATTGAAGTGGCAAAATAGAAATGGGATTCATTTGCCACCAATTTTTTAAAAATAATTCAGCAAGCTGTCGCAATTGTGATAACTTGTTCTAACAGATAGCAGCCACACTAAGAGCATTGATGTTAGATCCTCACCGCAATTGTGACATACTATTCTGATAGATAACCATCACTTCCACAACATGCCTATCACACAATCATCGCTTCCACAACATTCTCGTCACACAACCATCATAGTTGTGAGAAACAACTCTAATAGCTAGTCGTTGGTCCAATGATAGACTAGAAGCTTATACTATCACAATTGCGACAGTCTATTGTCACAAGTGGGATGACAAGAAGATGAACTCTTGCCCTTGCACTTTCCAAGTTACAACACCTTTATTTGTTACAAATTGTGATAGATTCCCTTGCAATCACAATTTACAATAGCAAAATTCTAACGCCCTTATGATGGGAGCCAATTCGTGGTACTATCTCTTGGGTGATGGGTGACTGTTGCAATTGCGATGACCTTCGATCACAATTCAGGTCCAAATGTAGTAGTAGAAAACCAAGAGACTGTGCAAGTTAATGGGAAGATGAGGAAACATCATGTGTGTGAGGCTCTCTGATTTATAGAAGATACGAAAGATATGTGAACTTCCCTATCATCCATTCCATGTAAGTTATTATCATTGAGGATGTTAGTTTATTCATCCATTAAAAAATAGAGCAATTGGATGACAAGATGATTTGAGAAAAATTCTCAAAATTATAGAGTTGTGAAAAGTGAGAACAAGCATTTGAAACAGACAACCTTAAGAGTTTATGGTTAGTAAATGTAGCTGGGAAAATTGATGTGTCTTTGAACCTTGAGAGGTGGATTCACTCTAGGTCTTCTGCCTAACATGATCTTTTTAAAAGCATACATTTTCTTAAGTTGTCTCAGATATTTAAGCTTGTTTTCTATTCCATTTTAGTGATTTTATTTATTCTTTTGTTCTCTCCTCCTAACAATAGATATCCACTCATTTGCGTATCTTTTAGCCCTAATTTCTATGATGGGGGGAGCGGGGTGGGGGGGTGTTTACTTTGAACTATTTTCTTTTTCATATGATGGGAATACTTGAGTTTTTCTTGCCCTAAAAATGAAGGGTTTGATATGAGGCTAGAGTCGTAGAAAGATTGCTCCACGTGCCCTTTGAAAAGTTCTTTGTGTATTTAGTTTTGATAAAATTATATACTTTTTCTTTATAACTTGAGGACATAAAGGCCATTTGACTTTTATTAGCCTTTGTGCTTCCATTTTTTGGATTTGTGTTGAGCATTGTTGCAATTGAATTTACTGAAGAGTTGATATATGCGTCATTTATGTTGCCTACGAACTTGGGAACCTAAGCCATAAAATAGAAAAAAGGAGCTAATCTAAAGAGTTACTATATTTAGTTCCACTTGGAAGGAAGTTAGGTATTGAACCATTCCAATGAAGCAAGAAACAAAGACATAATATTCATGGCAAGAGATAAAATATATATTCACTACTGAAACTATAGATATAGAATCATAGATCAAATGCCTAAATTGAAATTGAAGAAAATATGCTCAATGCAAGGACATACCTATTCACTAGAACTCGATACGCTTAATCCTTTCTTCTACCCGCGACTAAGACAGAATGAAGTGATGAGTTTCAATTTTCAATTTTCATTTATATCTCGAGTTGGTCAAAATTTTGACAATAAACTTAAGTTACATCAAAATTTGACAAAAAACCTAAATAACGTCAAAATTTGGACCTTTCTGGGACACAAACAAAAACAAGGTGATTTCACTAGTAGAAAATAGTAATGTCACCAGAAAAGCTACTAAAATCTATATATAAGTGATTAAACTTAGTTAGGTGACTAATAGTAGTTAATATCCAATCATTTATAATGCTATTAAATTTACTACTAAATGATTTTAGTCACTTATTTGATCACCTATTTTGATCATTGATTTAGTCACATATTTAGTTGTATATTTAATCACATATTTAGTCATATATTTGATTGTTGATTTAGTCATTTATTTAGTGGTATATTTAGTTACATGTTTAATATATTTAATAGTATATTTGGTGACATATTTAGTATTATATTTGATGAGAATAGGGCACAATGAAATCTAACCGCCATCCTCCTACTTATAAACTTGGCGCTCTTCCATTAAGTTAGCACCATTTTAAAGAATAATAATAGAATGTGTAACTTTCTACATTATCTTTGTTATACATTAATGAATGATGGCATAATATGAAAGAGATACATTTTTAAATGTATAGAAAGAAATAAGAAGAGTAAGGGGTAAATCCTCCATTGCTAATAATCAAGGCCTACAACATCTTTGAGAAGTTGATAGAGGCTTGAGTCCCCAATCCTCAAATGTACTTGCAAAAAGTAAAAACATAAAGGAGAATGGGGCTAGTCACTAGTGACTGAGAAATGAAGAACCTAAAAATCAACTAAAATTTCATGCTCCAATTTCCAACTTGACAAATACCTCAAGTAGCATTAACATTCCAAATTGTCCTTTTAATAGTAGAGTCAAATTGGGACCAAGACATACATAGAATCATAACACATACAAAAATATCATTACTACTCTATTATTGTTTGCAATCTAGAGGCTACTCTCCAGGAGGACCACCTCTTAATTTGTACAATACCCCCTTGAAACAAACCCAACACTAGCAATATTAATATTTATAAAGAAAATTAATAATTTGCAATATATAAAAAAATCTAACCAAGACACAACCTTATCTTGGGTGAAGATGGGGGATGGTGCAAAATTCTATGAAAGAAAGATATATGAAAACCTCTTCATGAATATGAAAACGAACCTCTGAAACCACACACTTGAAGATGTATAAGATAAATATTTAATTAAAATTGTTTAACATTACAAGAAATGTACCTTTCTTTGCTTATCATCCTCTTCCTAATCATCATTGTCATCTTCTTCCTCATCCTTGTTAGACCAAGCTTGAATAGATTGAATTTGAAGCCTATCTATCAAAGTCATAAAAAGGAAAAAGAAGGCCTTAATAGACGACCATTAAGAGAAAATATTTCATCTAAAGAAGGTATGGTACTAAAATATTTCTTCAATTATTATTCCTCGAAAACAATTGTGCATCTAGGAGGTTTGAACATGTTGTAAACACTTCCAATGATCAACTAACTCAACCAAATGGTTTTGATGATGCTCATGATGCAATTCCAAATCAATGTTCAAAGAGATTTTATTTTTCTAAACCCCTTCTTGCATAATATTTCAATTCCGCTTTACTTTTTGAATTAGTCAAAACACCCTCTTTCTTAGGGTAAGCATTCACAATTAATGAATAACTAAAGTCCCTTGGTGACATGTACATATTCCTCTCTATTACCAAGATTTTACAATGATATGCAACTCTATATTGAATTTTCCTTTTAGAAAGAACCTATACCTTCCATCTTATGGATTAAATTTTCTTTTAGAATGAATATATGCCTTCCATGTACATACTTAAAATAGGAAATGTTAATGCAACATTGGATTCATTGTTAAATCAATAAGCACACATTACTATTATTTTTTCAAACTACAACTTATTCAACAATCCATGCAGGGCATCAATTTAACTAGACAAAAGCTTCTCATAAAATTCTATAGCCTTGGGATATTGAAATATACAAATGAAAGAGATAAATTAAAAATTTAAGGCCATTTCCACCAATTATATGAAGAGAACTGGATTTTTCTTGGTCTTTGAATAGCCTAAGGGAGGGTTATAGGCAATGATTAGAAAAATCACAATCTCTTCCAAATTAAACTATTAAATTGAATGACATATGTCCCAAAAGAAGGGTAAAAATACTTACAAACTTAAACAATCATCATGGATCCTTTAGACATTATAAGGTCTCATTCTTTTTTATTTTTTTAAAAATCTTTTCACATATACATGTATGTGTACATTGTAAATATTTGAAAAAACTTGAGCTAAGACTATTTGGTGAATTGTGCCAATATGTGGCATCATCTAAAACAATCTATTGTTACATATTGAGGTTGATTGTAGGAGAACTTCAGTAATTGATTCCAAGTGTTTTTGGGAAATGTTCAAGGCAATTACAATTGTTGATCAACTGATATATGAGATACTATATTTGTTTCTTGGACCAACATTTGGTGTTGGAATTGGGGGTGCGTTAAGTGCACAAAATCCATATGATATATCTATGTTCCCTTTTATGTTTGGGAAGTATTGTGGATATCAAGCATATTATCTCTATGTTCCTTGCACATTTTAGAGACTCTTGTAACAAAAGATCACATGTATAAACTAAAGTGTATGTTTGGAATTGTATTGGCTACCATGGCTTTCCTTGGACAACATCTCATGTAGCAAAAATATTAGTATTTGAAGGGTTGCATTTGACATATATCAGAATTGATGTTTAAATGTTGGGAGTCAATTTTTGCAAATAGTCAGTCACAGATTTCTTTCTCCAATAGTTTCAAATTTAATTCATGTGCATTGTATTTGAATATTTATTTAAAAGAGTAATGAAATAGATTTGCCAAGGAAATTAGTTGCATTGCAAATCTATTTTCTTCAAGAAAGATATTTTAAAATCAATGCATTGGTAAATGACTCTAAATTGCAAAACCATTCAAACTGAATACATAAACAATCAAAAAATTAGAACTTAAACATTACATGCCAATTGTTTGATGAAATATCAAACATCTAAATTGAGTTAATAGGCAAAAGACCAACAGGGTCCATACAACCTTCATGACCGACCACCATAATTGTTGTTGAAGTATTTGTTAGAAACATATGTCATTGATGTCAAAAATAGAAAATAGATAGAATATATACTTGTCTTCATTTTTTGATTTTGACATCTCACACACAAGATGATTTTTAGAATTGAAGACTTTGGTCTTTTTTTGACCTAGTTGGCAAGATTCCTAGTAAGACAATTATTTTAGTGCACCCAAGATTTTGGTATTTTTATAGCTTGGCAATTACAAGATCATGTCATTAAGCATAAATAATAAAGTAGAAAAAATAAATGGAGATGAAAAATAAGGACAAACATTTAATGTATTCTAACAATGATTATGCCATACTTGAGTGTTTCAACATAAATGACAAAAGATAAAATGCAGTAACATAAGGGTTTTTCTAGCTTCAAAAAGAGGGTCCTCTTTATAGAAATCATCAACTTGACTTTTGGGAGTGCATTATGAGAATAACAATCTATGATTAGAATAATTTAGCAATCTTCAACCATCAAATGAAGAATAGTGATGTACCTGAAAAAGATAAAGGGTAGGTGATTCACAAGTTTCAAAAGTAGCATTGGAGTACAATTATATTATGCTAATGTTGATCAACTACTTGTTGGTTGACGACTATACTTCTATATAAAGAGTGAAATAAGAATGAAATGAGCAACAATAACCAATGAAATAAATATGAAATAAATAGTGATAGAGGAATTTTGTTTTTGAAAAAGCTATCATAAATATAACAAACATTTGTGTAAGAGCAACCATAATAATATCAAGAGGCATATCACGAGTTGTTGAAGGGGAAATGACTGACACAAATAACACAAGATTTGGTGGTAGTTGATAGTTGTTAGTTTGATAGTTTGTCAGTATTGTCAGATAGCCTACTTGCCTAACTATTGTTAGTTAAAAGACGAGTTAAAAATCTATTAAATTTTCTAAATTTCAAAGGTTTTTTTTCATTTTCTCGAGTTATAGCTAAGTCACAAGTCAAGTTGGCCTTGCCGAGTCTGAGTTTGGGAACTATGGTTTGAAGTAAGACATGTTTTTATTTTCCAAATAGTAGAAATGCCTAACTTCAGTAGTTAAACTAGCAAGGACTAAGTACAAGTGATTCTTACACCAAAATCCCATTGGTCTTGCACTTGGCCTCGTTATGTTTTAGGAGTCAAAACTTCTAAACCAACTACCACTTAAGTATTATTGTATTTTTGGTCCCATTTATCAAAACAATGGGCAGTTATACTCTTCGAATGATTAAAAAAATGCTATATTCAAGGCTCAAACTAAAGAAGATTCAATCAAATGCAGAACAAGGATATGCATTAGTAACTAACAATAACTTTGCATGCATTGGGAATTTAGGAGACACTGTAGATTTTACTTAATTTATTTTAACATATACCTCATCTTCCTTACACATAAAGGACTTGGCTTACATTTAGAAGGCATTCATGAGGAAAATTAAATATGATACTATTTTCTCTATATATTCTTCTAAGGAATGTGTAGATATTACCAATAACAACTTCCTTGATGAGGTCATATTACATCCTTTCTCTTACAATAATATTTCCAAGGATATGTACCACCCCAACATCCTTGCACTCATCTAAAATTTCAATTCATCTTTGTATGTTGGAGGCTGAGGATTACTAAAACAATGACCCAAGGGTTCCACCTAAGGACCCAATAATAAAGAGTTTAATAGAAGGGAATGTATCTTACCCCTTGGGCCCAAAAATACAGAACAAATACTAAGGTGATTTGATAGGCTAGCCTAAAATGATAAGCGGGCATCATGATAAAGTATTTCCTAATGTTCACTAATAGAATCTTTAATAATCATCACTAGGAATATCTAAAATAATTCCTTGATGTACATAGTGCTATGCCATTCTAAGTAGGCGTATTGCGTGTGTTTCCATTGCCAATATAGATTATTGTGAGCATTGTATCTTTTCATTCTTCTTGTGATGAGTCAATTGTAGTTTATATGGAAAGCAATATCGAATAGAATAGGATACATTTATCGATTATTGGATACTCAGGAATATCTTTATCATATATGGTAGAGAACCTCGTTCACAACCAACACCCTATTTATTTTTGAGAACTTAATTAAATTGTATAATACCAATAAAAGATAAAATGGTCATGTACAAAAAGTAAAAACAATCCAAATACTAGTACATGAATATGTTAAAACTTAAAAATGTTGAGAGATAAAAGACATTCCTAAAAAGTAAAACAAAGCTACAAAACTCCTTTTCCTCCATGTACAAACACTTATAATAAAACTAATACCTTCCACCAAGCATGAAAATAAGTTTAAAGAGGAGAATAAAGTGTTTAGGATAATCATCAATTTAGTTCTACCTGTCTTAGTGTTGTTGCAGCTCGTTCATTTACAGCTCAATATTCTTCAGCCTAAAAAAGATAGCAATCCAAGTCTGATTTTACTTTTCAACTATTACATATTACTAGTCCCAGTACACTAAATATAGCTTCTTCTCAATATTTTGTGACACCTATGCTCTGGAATCTGACCGCATACATCTATGGCCTTTATAGATCTGGTAGGTTGCATTATACTACTAAGCTATTTATGATAGATAAATAGGTGTATATAAAAATTTAGATGTGTATGTACACCTATGCTTATATTTTTTATGTCATGTGAATGGGAATACATAGAATGAAATTTAAATTGATTTATAAAACTATAATATAAATCAAATTATAATACGAGAACTAAAAAATGATAGAGGCATACATATGATTATCAAATGTGTACTTCTCCTTTGATCTCTTGACATTCTGATGATGAATCACAGAATGTGATTCAAAACATTAGTGTATAAAATTTTACATACAAAGTAATCTAGAAGATAATCAAGCAATTGTCAGATGCTCTTTTCAGAAAAGGAAAGCAGGAAATACAAACCCACCTCAAAATTAAAAAACTAGTCTTCATTGTATCAATGGATGTATCAATTACAGATTCAAATTTACTATAACATCCAACATGTTTAATCTAGTTTGAATGGTCTTAAAATGATGGTGATGCCTGATACTTTGTTGATTATGTTGGAAAACTATAAGCTTAGAACTCACTTGTCTCATCACATCATAGAATGACAAGCGTTACTCCCTTGATAATGGATGTATCTCTGAAAAATAACCTATATCTACTCCTTTCCTAGGTCACACTTGAAAAATAGTTTGTCCCTTGGTCTTTGAATACCCTGTACGCACTTTTTCTTCCTACGTTTCCTTTTGCTGCTTCATCTATCTGTGAAACTATAGGAAATAGTCTCGGTCACTTTTAAATGGAAAACAATTCTGTTTATACTTACTATCATATAGTAGCTACTATGAATGGAAACATCATTGCCAGTTAGTATAGCGATGCATTTAGTTTCTCTTTATTACTGTTTGTTTCTTAATGGGCATAGATGCGAAGATTGTTGGAAATTATGTAAAAGAAACTCTAAGTTTTGTTTTTGTACTGTCATTATCTGGGCGGGTGAGTTAAACTCAAAGTTATTTGTTAAACAAAATGTTCTTCAAACATGTTATTCTAGAGTTGCTAGCTACAATGTAATTGCATCGGTAAACATCTTGCTAAAAATTTAGATATTTGTGGCTATCAAGCTAGTCTATCTGAACAGATTTTTGTCAAATTTTATAACTGACATTAGTTTGTTTATGATATTTTATATAGCAAAGACAATTAGCTCTATCTTCTAAAATTATCTGGGTAAACATAATAAGCATCTATGATCGTCCACTCAGAAAAATATATTAGTTGATTATGACAATGGAGGCAATTCGAATAATGAAATTTTGAGAGGCGGATAGTCTTTACATTATAGACTCTACATAAATCAGGTATGATCTCTATGCTTTACATTCCATGTTGATTATATTGATCCCCCATATCATGAAGAAAGCTTCGTATCATTGGGCAACAAAAGTTTGAAATAATTTAAAGAAATTTTCTTTATCAAATCATTAACTATTCTGGATGATCTCTTTCCTGCAATATTTTTCTTGAAATACACAGTTAAAGATTGATTAGTAGAGAAGAATGTGATCTTGTCTTCAGAGAAATAGTCTTTGGAGAAAATGTATTATTTTTCTTTTGTGGTTAATTGTGCACCCTCAAATACTAGATTTAATAAGTATTTTGTGTTGATAGACAATGATTAACTCAAGTGTTATGATTTGTATTGGGGACATGCAACCATTTAATATGTTGCTTTGACATTCTGTACGGAAGCTGGCAACTAAGGTAGTTCAGAAATCTCAGTATATAGATTTATAAGACATGCCTACCAGTTTATGCGATCTGCTAGGAACAAGAGATGAGTTACCAAAGTATTATCATTCAGGGAGAGATGACTACTTCTATGAATCGGTACTAATTTTGAGATCGATTCATCTCTAGTTAGTGTTATTTAAATTTATATATTTGGGCATGAACTATTGGAAATAAGATCAATGCATACCTGAGTACTATAGTAGAGTTAATGAAGGGGGATGTAAACCCCCTCAATAACCACCTAAAACACACTTCAAATACTCAGAGCAATCTGATTTATTACCAAAAAAAGAAGAAGATGAATTCAACATTAAAATTATGCAAGCAAAATTAAGGAAAATTCTTATTCTTTCAATATCATTACACAACGTTCCAAGCATATTGGATTCTTACCACAATATTCCAATCTGATTTAGGTCTATTCATATACTTGCAAAATGGTGTATTTGCAACAGCAACTGGCTTCTCAAAAGCCTTCCTTTGAGCTCTTTGATCTCCACCTTCAAACCTGCAAGAATTACTACTGAAACTCAAAATTGTCTCCATTTCCTCCACTAAAATCCATTTTATATCATTTCCTCCAAGATATGTCTCAGTTTTGTCCCATTCAAATTTCAATCTGAAATCTCCATTAAGGCCACTAACAACTCTTACAACATGCTGAAATTAGATATACTCTATGGGGAAGTGTTGCATGTGCCTTTACTCTTGTTCATGTACCAGTGACATTACAATGATGATAATTTGAAGGACCACACTCATCTCCAATGTGAAAAATTCTTTAAAAGTTTTTAAGATGATTTTGAGAGTTTTCAAGGACGACTAAAAGTTCTCAAGATGACTAAGAAACTCCTAAGTTTTCCCTATGTTCCCTAGGAATTATTGTTGTCCCCTACAACCATGATGAGTTTTGGTACAAATAAAATTCTACCAATGTAACTTAGTACGCTATCTTTCTTCTTATAGCATAAACATATTCATATATCTCTGCTAGTGCACCATTATTTTGAAAAGGTGTCAGGTCATTATGGTTGGTAAATATTGTATATACACAATCCTTAAAGGTAATATTTGTGTGTCATTAAGGTTGGAAAACATTGTATATACAAGATCTTTAATGAAGAATTTGGTGTTACATCATAAGATTTATGAATCCTTGTCCAAACTTTTATATGTTGGTGCAAAGCTACATAAACAATCATTTCCATCAAAAAATAGTAATGCTTGATGGTGAGATTCACCATTAAGAGATAAATAAAGGATTGATGCTAATATAATAGCAAAGATCCATCGTATAGTGCACCTAGCATATGCACAAAGAAGCATCCAAACATCACTGGTACCAATCCTTATAATTTTACATCCACCTATTTGTGAAACATGTGTAAATATTTGACCACTCCTCAAGCCTTTAATAGAAATGTGACTTTTACTTCCATATTTATTTTGCAGTTTGATTGTTTCATTGACAAATTATTTTAGAAACAGTTTGTATCATGTCCCCTTTCTAGAGCTACATAATTGATAATATGAATTAAGTTATGCACAACAATATTATATTTTACAGGAAACTTAATAAAATCATTATATGTAACTTAAAAAGTGGTTTTAACAATTAATTATAAAGAGTAAATTTAAATACTTTGAAGAAAAGGTTTAATCCAAGGGCCTGTTTTAAAAGATTTGAAAATATAATGCATGGCTTCATTTGGCATTTTGTCTTGGAGAATTTGTACTCAAATTCATTACCTAGGATAAAAGCATTTCGCTATTTAGGGTCTTGGAGGATGAAACCATCTTGGACTTTAGTTTTGGAATTAAGAATGAAAACTCTAATTTCCTTCTAGGGCATCTTGTTATTGCATTGGAGCTAATTTCAAAGATTTTACATTAGGTTTCTAGCTAGGCAAGTTGATTTTCAAGTACCTACCAAGAATGCCATAGCTAGTTTAAGAAAATACTCCTAGTTGGAGTGCCATTGATCATCTCATTAATATCTCATCAAGGAGGTCATAGCTGCTATAGTGATAAATCAGAGTCATTTTCATCTCATAGCACTATAGGCAAGGGAAAATGACATTATTGGGTGTCCATTTAAAATGGATCACTAATCCCACTTTCATAATCGATGTGCTTAATAAAGAAAGAATAGAAAATTTAATTGTACTTGTCTTTTTCAGATAATGATATGAAGGGAACAATTGAATGTATGCTTCATTTTTTCTTTTTAAGAAATGGAAGAATTATTTAACTATATGTCTCCACATTGTTGATTTAGAAAAGGAAAGCACTATCCGATTGTAAGCACTCATATTGTAGTTTATGAAAGATAAAGAAGAGAACCAATAGGTCATGTATTCATGATTATATTTGACAGGGGTTGAACCCTTCAATCTTATGAATTTGTAACTGTAAGTTTGGGAAAGACCATTTATTTGATTAGACAAAGAAACTCTTTGTGATGAGGCACTCCATTACATGGTAGGGGCAAGGATGTGTTGCATTTAATGTGTATAATCTTTCCAAATATCATCTTTCTACTTAAGTATTTTGAATAACGAGGTGTCAAATTTGGTGGTGGCAAGAACATGTTCTATTGCTCTAGGATTTTGATGGAAACTGATTTTTTAGCCTTCAATGCTGGATGAAGTTGGATTTTCTTTGGAGGTTAGTTTGGGGTGAGGTTTATTTCTTTACCATCAAAGACATGGTTTCAAACAAAATACTATACAATATTTTTAATATTTCAAACACAAAAACTATAAATGTGAACACATAACACACAAGATTTGGTTACCCAGAAACCCTCCAAGGTGAAGGTAAAACTAGGGTGGGGATGACACCCACAAATCTTCATTGCCGCAATAATAAAGTGTGCTTGTTAAGGCTACAATGTTTGATCACTTCTAGTGATCTACCTTGTGAGGGGTCTTCCTTGCTAAGAGCTTACAAGAATTATTCAGTCTACCTTGATTTAAGGATTTAAAACTTACAACTAAGTAAGCACTTTGTTAGGAGATTTAAATAGGTCTATTATAACCACTTTGTTAAGGTATTTACCTTGATTCACTTGTAAAACTATCTCAGTACCTAATCCTTCGGTTAAAACTCTAATGTCAGGTTATTGATATTCTCTTTCCTTATCTGATTTGATCTCCTTATCTGATATACTTTGTTGTTCCTTTCACTGCTAGGTTGCTCTATCTGATCTCTTCTTCTGACTTATCAAACATAACCTTCCTTCACTCATACACTTGTCTCTTTGTTCTCTCTTGATCCTCCTCGCACACACATAACCACTCTCTCTTAAGATTTAGGGTTTGAAACCTTATTAAATAAATAATTTGAGAAGGTTCTAGATCATCATCAATGATCCAAATATTTCCCTTTTTTTCGTTTATTCCTTCAAATTTTTGAATTTGTTAGTCTTCATTCCTAGGGATTGATGTCCTCTGACAAAAGACGTAATTAAATCAAGTGTAGAAGTTGGCCAAAATGGTTTACACAAGTGTTTGTGCCATCAAAAACACATATGTCAAAACTGGTTTACTCCACACTTGAATATCTTGATGCTCGGACGCAATTGATATTCATGATGTCCCTGGGCTTTTGTATGCTCAACAATCACTGTCTCACACTCGACATACACTAACTTTGTTTTGCTCGACATCTTCTATCTTTACTCAACATAAACTATCACTCAGTCCACACTAGGGTGCTTGGCAACCTAAGACTTTCTTGGCTTGCATTGGAATCTAAACAAGTCCATAATTAGTCAGACTTCATTGGGTGGCTCGGTCAAAGTGATGACCGACCAACTTTGTCTAGGAAATGACTAAGTGTTTGACACTAATAATCAACAAAATATGGAGATCAACAATCTCCCCCTTTGACATTAGTGGCAAAAATACTTTGGCATGACTAATCATTCAATTCAAAATTACAATATAGCACTCCCCTTTAGACGGTCACTCGATCTATATACAACATATATATATCCAAAAAATGAGTAATATTACAATGTCATACCTTTGATCTAGTCCTGTTCCCTGCTTCTTTTTGGTTTCGCCCTTTAATATATTATTATTTCCCCCTTGTTTTTGGCACTCATGGCTTTGGGGTTGGTGGGGTCGATTTGTACTTGTCCAAAAATGTTTTATGAATCTGAAAAATCATATCCAATGCATGATCCCAACTAGATCTAATAGATTCCAAAACTTGTATCTTGACTTCTAGCTGAGCAACAAAATCCACTAAATTATCTGCTATAGAGAGGTGCAGATCTTTCTGAACTAAATATTTTGCAACTAAAAGTTCTTTCTGCATCACCTCCAAATGAGGTAGCAACATGGATTGGATAGAGACCAATTTGGCTCTAATATTGCAATCCTTAGTCACTAACTCAATTAACCTTCCCTAAGAAAAAGTTAATCTATTGAAATGAATAGAGCTTAAACTTGTGTCCATACTCAAAGAATGTCTGGATGACTTCATATTTCTTGAAGTTTATCAATAGATTGTTGGTTCCCCAAGGTGAAGAACTCAACATTACAAAGCTTCTTGTATAGAGAATAAACATTCTACAAAACTTCTTCTAAAGTATTGACAAGAGTTGAAAGTTCAATCGGTTTTATTGCTATCTTTGTTGAAACTTTCTCCGAATCTTTTTGTTCAAATGTCTTTTCAGACCATTTCATGAATTTTTTTTTTGCCTTGAAATCATCATTGTTGTCCTTCTCAACAATATGAACTAGTTGGTCTATTATTGGCGTTTTCTCATTTACATCATGAATTTCAAATGCACCAACAAAAATGTCTTTTATTTCATGCAAGACTTGTCTTTGTTGTTGTTCTCTTCTCAATTCCTCTTCTTTTGTCTTTCTCTTCAACAATTATTGCAAAATTTGCATTTGTTCAAAGTTTATTGTCTCAGGGTCATATTTGGGAATGACAATGACCTCATTTAATGACATTAGCTTGTCGGGTGACTTATCATTTTTCTTCATCTTCTTGGACCTTGGTGTGCTGATACTTGGTAATGTAATCTATAATGGTGTCTCTGCATCTCTTGGCTTGTTGTAGAAATCTCCTTTTGAGTAGCTATTACCTATTGGACAAGTGTGGTAATTAATGTTTTAGTAGATGTTAGCACAACACTTTGCAATTGCACTAATACTTGCATTGCCTCATGTTCATTCGAATTATGAGACTCCTTAGTCTTTTGTTCCTCGACCTCCTTTCCTCCCTCATTGTGATGTCCTAAGGCATCATATGATGATTTATATGTTTGTTCTTTCTCTCCTCCTTCTTCCTTGTCAATGAAGAGATTGGCCACAAGTGGTGGATATTGAATCACAAGTATATGGTTTTCCCCTGTTCCTCGGCACTTACATCTTGCTGACTCTTCTCCTCAACTGTGACTGATGTTATTTGAAAGCCATTAGTTGTAGGGGTCACAGTTGGTGCATTGTCAATCTGGGGGTAATCCTAAATTTTTATCAACACTAGATTGATGCATGGAAGAGGACTATCTCAGGTTACACTTATGAATGTTGCATTTTTAAGCTCTTCCTACCACAAGACATTAAGATTTTTTTGTGTTTCATCATCAGGAATGTCTTCAATTATGACAACATCTTGTTGTTCACTCTCCTCTACCTTTCTTCTAATTTGTTCCTCCAGATTAACTGGATTATCTAAATCATCTTGATTTTCCAATTTCTATTTCTATTTCTTCTTCTTTTTTCTATTCTACTATTGTAGGAGGTAACAACCCAAATTCCTTTTTCCATAGTAATGTGCTCTCTTGCACTACCTCTTCTATCTTATTTTTCAAAATTTATAGGCCCTTGTTTGGGCACAAAATTCTTTGCAAAATTTCTTACAGCTATAGACATGTGTGTCTTCCCTAAATCTAGCATGATTTGAGTTAACATTGTTTCTCTATTTTTTCTTTCTATAGACAATGGTCATTTCAACTTTGAATTCAGCTTATTATGTAATTCTTTTGGAATTCCCTTGCCTAACTCTATTGGCATATACTGAAATTTTTTCATCATGTCTATCATTTCTTGTTCAATCTTTTCTTTATCATCTTTGTCTAAAGAATCATATTTAATATGCTTAAAGCCTAAAATTCATGTTGAATTTCTGATATTTTCACATACATGATCAATATCCATAGGAGGTCATCTATGAACAATTTGAAGCTTGCTCAAATCATCAAACTTAGTTTTCTCTTCATCATCATCTTCATCATCAGGCATAACAAATAACTTCCTCCTCTACTTCTTATGCTCTTCTCGGTTCCTTTAGTTGCTTGTTTCCTCTTAGTTGGGGACTTGCCCTTTACTAGCTTGGTTATCTTTCTTGTGCCTTTCTTTGGTTCAAAAACTAAATGTGATGCTTCTTTAGATTCTCAATGTGTTATTATTCTTTAAGGTGTAGAGGTAGGAGGTGTAACACTCTTTTTCAAATCCCTCTTTACCTTAGGATCTGCTATCACTATTTTATTATGTTTTGTTTCCTTAGGCTCGACAACCACTAATTTTTTTCCCTTTGATTCTTCTTCTTCATCATCAGATTCCTCATCTTCCCCCTTGCCTTCAGTAATCTACAAGGGTCCTTTGCCAAGTTTTCCTACAAGATCAACAATCATTTTCTTTCTCTTTCTATCCTTCTTGGGCACTTTTTTTAGCATCATCATTTTTATCTTTGTTGTCTCATATGTGTCAAATGGCTCGACATTCTCATCAATCTCTTCAAACAACAAATTTTTCATAGTTAAAATTATCTCATCTACATTTATAACATATTGCATAGGCCCTATCCATGCAACCCTTGGTAATACAACTTGTGTGTAGTTATAGCCAGTATCCACCCTGAAACAAATATCATCATAATAGTGGTCAACAACTGACTGTGGAATCCTTAATCTATTCTTCATTTTTCCTTTAAACTCCTCAAAATATTCATCCATAATAGTTTCAAAACTTTCTCCCAATTGTTCAATGAAGTTATTAATTTTCTCAGTCATTGGTTTGGTCTTATCCCACACAATAGTAGCTATAGTTGGAAATGAATTTTGTACATAGAAAAGTATACATATTAGGAGTGATCCAAACTTGCATGATTTTTTCTTCACTTTCCTAATTGCTCCAAGATTTTCAGCTAACTGTATCAATTGAAGATTAGCAAGGTTGTAACTATGGTCTTTCTTCACACTCTTGTGCCACTGCAATGCATGGCACACTATTTAGTTGGCTCAACTGATAGAATTTGTGTGCTATCACACAAACTTTGAATTCAATGACATGATATGTAATGCCATCTATTGAAATTCCTCAGTAGTTCCACTTGGCCTTTATGCTTTCTTCAATAACATTTATTGTTGAGCAATGCATTTCATGTTGTGAACCCTTCTTTAAACAATTTTGATCCATTGAACTTTGAAAATTTTGGGAAAACCTAGGGCATGGGTAAGCCCTTTCTTGGCAACAATCTTGTTCTCCTCTTTTAGTACCTCATTTTCACATAATTTTTCATAAGCATTCCTAAGTTCAAAATCTCTAGTCTCCCTTATCTTGAACATATAGCATGAGCGAACATCATGCACCATGATAACTCTAGGAGGAATTGATGACATTGTGCTTGATTCATCTCTAGTCATCAGGACATCCAAGTATGTCCTATATTTTGGTGGGGGGAAATGGTCATCCTTACAATCTGTGCAATACTATCCTTCAACATTTCCTTGCTAGTATCAGATGCAGATGATGTCATTCTTGAACTAGGGTTTCAAAAAAAATTCAACAACTTCACAAATAATTGAACTCAGTTCACAAGCCTAACTTCACTTTGCAATTTGTCGATGGCACACTTTAGAATCACACAATCTATCGGACAAATCACTATGTTGATTGCCTTTAAATCGCTCTAAAAGTTCAAAATTGCCCGGTAAATTAAAATGATCTTCAAACTTTGATATATACCTTCAAATGGTTGAATTAGGTCTTCAATAAATACTTCATACTCTAGTTGGTGCAATATAGTTGTCTCAACCTTCACATAAAACTTTGATCATGATACCTTCTTTCCATTGCTCGGTCATAACCACCACTTAGTCTCCATTACTATTTCCATGCTTATCTCGGTCAGCATATCAACTTAGTCTATGTAGGAGCTTGGTTCATATAGAAATACTCAGTCACTATAGTCATCAATACTGATACTCAACATTTATTATGCAGATGAATTCTTTACTTGATTCTTTGCTTCAAATTTGTCCTTGTGCATCTTAATTCATGCAAATATGGACTTTTGACATATCTTATGTTAGGAACTAGTGTAATATGTATCATTCAAATGTACAGTTCCTTACATACTTTCCTATCTTAGTTAGAAGTAGTGTGATCACCTGATGCATTGAATTGGGTGACCTCAACTTCACTAGTTCCTCCTGCTTTCTAAATCCTTCTTTCTCCAAGTTCAATTCATTTAATTCTTTGTTTGTTCAACATCAACCTTGCTTTTTCCTTTGTTGTTATCATTGCTAGGTGTTGTTGCTTAGGTCCTACAGTTCTTTCTTACATGTCCAATCTTATGACAACTATAGAAAACTAAGCTTCCATTCATCCAACTCTTGGATTTTCCTCTAAAATGAGTCCTGATATAGTTTTTTGCAATGTGACCATATTAACCACAATAATGGAAATTGCACCATGTGTTGTAATCCTAATTATGAGAGTTACCTTGTTTGGATGAATTAGCTTGTTTCTTAGTTGTCCAATTAGGTTTTTCCTTGGATCTCATTCTTGAGCTCTAAGTCCATACTTCTAAAAATTATAGAAATGACCTTCAAATCTAGGTGCAACTGGTGTATTGCTAGCATTTGACCTACATTCATGTGCTTGGTGTCCTTTCTTCTTGCAATTAAAATAATATCCATTGAATTTTGGTTTATGGTTTTTCTTACTAATCTTGCTTCTGCAAATTTTTGCACTATGTCCTAGCTTACCACAATGATAGCATATAGGTTTGTTCTTTGGCTTTTTATTTCTTTTCTCTCCACTTTTTGATGATTCTCCTTCTTCAATGGATGAAGGGTGCTTGGTATATCCTAGCCTATAGGTATCACTAGGTGTTCTTGGTGATCTCATTAGTTCTTCAAAGTACCTTATAGCTTCATTGAGTTTTTCCATCCTTTTAGTGAATTCTTTTTCAGATCTTAACTCATTTCTTAGTTGATCATTTTGTGATCTCAAATTTACAATCTCTATGCCCTTCCTATTCAATTCTTGATTTGCAATTAGCAGTTGATTCATCATGTCTAGCTGGTTGTTTGTGATCTTGTGCACATCAGATGTCCTTTCATCACGTATAGTAGTCATTTGTCTTTTTTCTTTTGTTGTGATCTTATCTTGTTTAGCTTTCTTTTTTTGTTTAGTTACTTCACATAGTCTTACTGATTAGATTTCATGTTCTCTTTTCAATCCTCTAACTTCTTCATTCAAAATGTTGTTCTTGTCTAATAGGTTTGTTATGGCTACATCACTTTCATTGGAATTACCATTTTCAAGTAGTCCTTCAGTGTCTTCTTCATATAGAGTATCATTTTTTTGGATAGCCAAGTCCTTTCTTCTCCTAAAGGATTTCTTCAACTCCTATCTTGTTGCTTCAAGCCACTATAGTATGATATGGATGTCAAGATTTTGATTCTCAATGATCTTTCCCAACTTATAAGCTTCCATTTCCAAGATCTCAACTCTCAAGTTGTCATACTTCTTCTAAAAGAACTATGTTGTAATACCAATTGTTGGAAGTCTTATTTGGGAAGATAAGATATTGAGAGGAGGGGTTAATGAGGATCTAAAAACTTTTCACTTCTTGAAACCAATAAAAAATCAAATGTATTAACCTCTAGTCCATCTCATATATTAGATCATGATTCATATAACCATAAAAATGTAAACACATAACACGCAAGATTTGGTTACCCAGAAAACCTCCAAGGTGAAGGTAAAACTGGGGCGGGGATGACACCTACAAATATTCACTACTATAGCAATAAAATGTGCTTATTAAGGCTACAATGTTTGATCACTTTTGGTGATCTACCTTGTGAGGGGTCTTCCTTGCTAAGAGCTTACAATACTTATTTAGTCTACCTTGATTAAATTATTTAAAACTTACAACTAAGTAAGAACTCCATTAGGGGATTTAAATAGGTTTGTTAAAACCACTATGTTAAGAGATTTACCTTGATTCACTTATAAGAATGTCTCAGTACCTTATCCTTCGATTAGCACTCTAATGCTAGGTCATGGATCTTTTCTTTCCTTATCTAATTTGATCTCCTTATCTGATATATTGTGTTTTTCCTTTCACTACTAAGTTGCTCTATCTGATCTATGCGTCTAACTTATCAAACATAGCCTTCCTTCACTCATTCATGTGTCTCTTTTCTCTCTCTTGATCCTCCTTGCACACACATGATCACTCTCTCTTAAGATTTAGGGTTTAAACCCTTCTTAAATAAATAATTGGAGAAGGTTCTAGATCATGATCAACAATCCAGATGTCTCCCCTTTGCCGCTTAGTCCTTCCAATTTTCTAGTTGGTTAGTCTTCCTTCCTAGGGATTGATGTACTTTGAAAAAATGTGTAATTACTTTCGTAGTTGTCCTTACAATATGTAAATCAAGTGTAGAACTCGGCCAAAATAGTTTACATAAGTGATTGTGCCATCACAAACGCATATGTCAAAACTTGTTTACTCGGCACTTGAGTACCTTGACACTTGGTCACAACTAATATTCATGTTGTCCTTTGACTTTTGTATGCTCAGCAATAATTGTCTTACTTGACATAAACTAACTTTCCTTTGCTTGACATCTTCTATCTTTACTTGGAATAAACTATCACTCGATCTATATTGGGGTGCTTGGCTCATACTAGAATATAAACAAGTCCATAATCATTCGGCCTTCATTGGGTGGCTCGGTCGCAGTGATGATTGACCAACTCTGCCTAGGAAATGACTAAGTGTTTGACACTGATAGTCAACATGACATGGAGATCAACACTTCCAAAAATATTAAAGTATTGCATTGTAGGTTGTCTTCCCTACTATAATTCATATGTAGTGTTACCATATTTATTTTGATAAATAACTTTGTTAAGTGTATAAACAACTGTATTGACTACTTCTCTCCAATAAACTTCAAATAAATTTGCTTCCTTAAAAGTTATATTTTCTACTTCTTGTATAGTTTCATTCATTCTTTCCACTACACCATTTAGATGTGGTGTTCTAACCATTTTCTTTTAATACCATATTTCTCATCAAAATTCTCAATTTCATTAGGAGTGAAATCTCCCCGTTTATCAGTTCTTGAACATTTAATCTTTCAACCGCATTCATTTTCTAATCTAGCCTTAAATATTTTGATTTTCCTCTTAGAAATGAAACCCAAGTCAACCTTTAATAATTATCAAATATAATTATGAAATATATCCCACCTCATAAGCTTCTTGTTCTAGTAGGATTGATGTAGGTTAGTATGCACTAGATCCAGTAAATGGGTAAATGAATTATATTTTTCTTTGAAGGATTCTCTTCTTTATTTTCCTTTGTGACATCCTTAATAGATAGCATTGCATGTTTTACATAGTCCAACTAAATCTCTAATAACATAGAATAAAATTATTCTTACCAAAATGTCAAGTTGATGCATGACACATCTTTCAATGTCAAAGCCAAATGACATCAATCAGAGATAAAAAACATCCTTTTGTAGCCCCTTCAAGTTGATACATATTCCTTCCTAGCATTTTCCCAAATGCAATAACTATTATGAATCTCTTCTAAATCTTGCACTTTTCATTTTTTAATACAACATCATAGTCATTCTCACACATCTGACCAACACTCAATAGATATAATGAACCTATTTTGGAGGTCATTCGATTTTACATCTTTTTCTTTTTATTTATATCCTTTGCCATATTTTTCTGATATACATTTCTTGTAGCAATCATATTACTGTCTGATCTAACACCCACAAATATTATTATAATATACCAGATGGCAGTGCTCTTCCTGATAACTAAACTATATGCAACCTGATTTGTCAAAGGCAAGTTCTCAATCAATTGAGAAATCCAATAAGGATAAATGTGTGGTTAGAAATAATTGATGATATCCAGATCTAGAGCCCACCGTGTCATCACCATCATTGCTGCCATAATCCATTCGATTCTTCTTCGTATCCATTAAAGATTTGTACACAAATATGTATACTATATTTTATCCTCAGGATCTTGAAGAACTTCTTAAACAGTGAGCTATGGACATTAAGATTATTAATCATCTTAAAAGTTTTGTAACTCTGTTTGTGTTGTGGAGAGCGTGATGAAGAGTCCCATGCTTCGATAAAGAGATGAATCACAATCTCATTTATCTTCTTTAACCTTTGCTCTTGTTTCTCTCGCATTGTATTTTTCGATAGATTGTCTCAGGCACTATAGATTCTGCCTTTGACCTCATCTGACTTCTTCCTTGATTTTCTTGGTTCTTATATAACCTTTGTCCAACTTATCCAGTCAAGTTAAGAAAGTCACTCATCCAAATCTTGAACTTTGTGCTTATCCGACTATCTTCTTTCCTTCCAAAACCATATGTTGCTGTCTGTATCTTGTAATGGGATTCGATGCCCCCTCCTCCATACCTTGTCAACCTCATAATTCATTATACATATAATGCATAGTATGTGGGTCATGCCCTTACGTGGAAGAGACACAACGCTTTAGGAAATATAATTAGGTTTTGTATTATCACTTGTTACACTTTGTTTTATCACATTTATTGTTTATGTTATTTTGTTATTAACTTAATAATGATTATTAGATTATGAGAAACACCATTATGTCTATATAAGTAAATGATTATATATATTATATATTCTTTTTCAAATAAGTATACATCATAGTATTGAATGTATTACTATTTTATATTATATTTATTATTTTATTAATATAACATCATTATTATATCAATATGTTGATATATATATATATATATTACGTTATATTATGGTAACATATATAACCTTATATCATACTTAATGAACTTATTAAATTTATTTATCATTATATCAATAGTTAATAGTAATGTATTTTTTCAATATTATCAATTAATCATATTATATTGTATTATTTCCATACAATTATTATATCAATTGATATAATAATAATATATTATATGAATTTGATATTATAACTATATATAGTATATTTAACAATTATTATATTTGTTTACCAATTATAATCAAAATATTTATTGGTTATTTAATTTATTTAACTCATTAATATTATAATTATAACATAATATTTTACATTACAATTATGCTATAATCTTATATATTGTTTTATTTTTATATTGTCAAATATATCACTATCATATAATAGATTATGATATTATTATTCTTAATTATTATCATTGTATAATATGTTATTTGAATATTCATATATCCTTTTAATTTGGGCTCATGACAATAGACTATGACATTATAAACCCTTCACATAGAAAAAAAAATTGTTAGTGTTATGCTTTCCATCAAAATTAATAAAAAAATTGCCAAAAATATATGATACCTTATCATCACCAAATCTAATAGGACCACTATTATATTTCTCAAGTGCTAGAAATGTAGTCCTATAACGAACTATATGATTGGAAAATCTACTATCAATCAACCACTCATTTTTATTCTAGCTTACAAATCCATTTCAATATCATCATCAAGTTGTAGACATGTTAAATCCAAATTTCTTATTTTCATCAACATACAATAGAAAATATGATGGAAAATGTTTTTGTTGTGCACTAGGGCTTCTATTGTAGTGGTTTCACAACTGGTGGGTGATGGAGGGGTGTCAACTATGGGCTTTGTGTCATCTTCTACAGGTGTCTCAGTTGGTGTCATGGGTGGATCTTCTCCCACTATGAGTGGAAAGGACGTGGCTCTTCCTAGAATGGGGATCTTCATTGGTTTCTCTTCAAATTTTTCTGGATCTACAATGCTAGGGGAATTAAGTGCATTTGGCTCCTTCCTTAGTGACTACTTGAGTTGGGAGGGGTCTTGATGGCCTGTCCTCAAATGATTTCGTTATGTAGAAGGGTGGGCTACTAGATCCCAAATCAAGTGCTCAGGATGTTGGTTTCCCCTCTTTACCCATTGGTAGTTATGTAGAGAGGACTAGGTTTGGCACTAGTAGAGATGAGATGGGGACATTTCCAGTTTGTCGATCTATTTCCATTACAAAGGAGGATAATAGAGTAGTTAAGATTAATCAATAGTTTCTATCCTGTCATCTCGGGCAATTATTTTCATATTTAGGAGGTTTTGGTCCTCTCTTCTTGGTCTCCATATGTGTATTACTTCACATTGAGAGCCTCTTATTTTTGCCTCGATACATACCTTTCTTTTAGTTTGGGATTTTTTTGTTGCCATTGTCGATGAAGTTTGAGATAAACAAAGCATTCTATGTAAGTATTTCTTACATGGGAGAATTGTTTCCCATTGGTGATGAAGCCTTGGCACAAGGATTTGAACCCTTCTTTGGAATCCTTCTATAAGATGCCTATTTAGGTTAGGCTTCTTCACCTCTAGGTGGATTGTCTCTTTAAAGAAGTAGGTAGTGTTCTTAGAGATTTTTTCCTAGTTGATGAGGAATCCTTTGATATTATGCACTCTCCTTTTGCTCACATTTTGGTGGACATTGATGCATCCTATAAGGGGCTTGATGAGTCAAGTTTTTTGGATGTTTTGTTTATGATTTTTGAAGTATAGACTTGAATATCTTATGGTTTTTATGGTTTTTTATGAACATGATACAGTCTTTTATGTTTATAAGTTTTAACTATATGAATATTTGATGCTTATGAAACTTAAAGACAATACTGAATATATATCTAGATTAATGAATGTCATGGTAAATTAGGTATATTTCTTCTCTAAGTTTTAATGAGTAGGTCTCCTGCAGTTGTGTGACAAGGCTATATTTAAATAGGAAAAACTTATTATGATCTATACCTTGGATTCATGTTTTTTTTTTTTGGTGTGTTAACCTTTTATAGGAAGAATAAGTCAACAAGGAGTGTGGACTAAAAGATGAGTGGGTCCTTCAAGGTGAGTGATAGTTTCAAAGTTCATTTATAACTCCACTCCTTCCATTACTTTGCGGTTGTTGATTTTGTTCAAGACAATTTAGTTGCCGAGTGTTCCTATATTTCTAAATCATTGAATATGGTTTATCTTCTTGCATAAATGATGTTTTCCCTATTGAAGCTAAAAAAATTTATGCTATGTAATGGAATACCTAGTTTGTAGGCGCTTCATTTTTCCTAGTTTCCTTTAAATAAGCTGAAACTTCTATTTCTAGAGAGAGTTAGATGTTTTTGTTTTGAAAGATTCACGTTATAAGAAAGCAGTAGAGTAGAGCATCTTGGTATTCTATATTGTGTCCATGTTTTATTGAGTAAATATATGATAGTTCGTTGCTTCTATTTCTAAGTTATAATTCATTCATACTTCTGTGGGGGCCCATGTGAAAGGTGAATCCTTTGTCCATGCTTAGGTAGAATTCAGTTAAGTTTCTTTCAAGTTGTTAAGTATTGTTTCTCTTGTAGTCTCTGGTAGCAAAACTATCGACTGTATCCTGCAACATAGGTTATTTCTTGAGCATTGTTTATTTAATTTGTAATTTTAGTTTCTAGTATAAGCTTCCTGTAGCAACTATTTTTACCTTAGTAGTGATGACTAATAAGAAGAACTAAAGCATAAACTTTACAGTCACTATCTCAAGTTTACGTTCTCGGATTGATACAGTAAATGAGTTTAGCATGATATTCTAAGTAGAAACATGATGAATTTCAGCAATGATTCATTTTTTAAGGATGTCTAATCCTTGTGTTACTAGGATATTGTTCTAACCAGTTAGAGCTATTTTCTTAAATCCATCTCAAGTCGTCTACTGGTACTTAATCTTTGGACTATGATGGCATCCATTTTAGATATTGGAAGTACTTCATGACAGGGCATGTTGTGGCTAATTATGGGGTAGAGAGAATTAATCATGAAAACTGTCCCTCTTGGTGGAAGGGATTTTCTTCGCAACATTATATGGTGCTTAAGAACTCCTCTAAAGGGGAAGCAGATCTTTTAGAAGGTGATTCAAATCAGGTGTAGCTTCCTATTATTATTTTTTCCCTATAAATGACAATAGTTGTGATTCCTTCTAATGTGGAACAATAGGTGGAAAATATTCTTGGCCATATTGTAGAGAATGTTGACTCTACTTAGCATAAGATTGTTGGACTCGATTCTATTGGCTTTGTCCAAAAAAAAAATAAGAAATTTGTTTTTGGTATTGTTAAAGAAGTTGATGTTCTTGCTAATGTTATAAGATTAAATTTTACAAGTACTATTGTTGAAATTATTAGGGTTGTCCCTTGTATGGTTGATGTTTCTATCCGAATTGGAGTTGACAAGGCTATGTCTTGCTAGTCTTGTTCCTCTTTCTCTTATTACTGATGTACCTATTATTTATATTGTTCATTCCTTGGGAACTCATCTACCATCTCAGCAAGGGGGTTCTCCTATAATAGCTGTTATTTCTTGGCATGATGTCGCTAGAAGGGTGGAAGAGGGTTAGATGACTTTAAAAGGTAAACACTTGAAATCTCCTTAGTCTTCTTTTGACATGACCCTTTGTTCCCATAAGGGTAAGACAAAAGGAAAATCATAGTCGGAGTCTAGTGTATAGTTTTTCGGGTTGCAATTTTTTGTTTTGTTGAGGAAAGCTTTTTGGCTTGTTCTCCTTGTGTCTATTGGCTTTTGTCTTGCAGCAAGTGCTACTCTTTTTGTTTTGGCCTAGGTCATGCTTCATTGATTATTACCTCTTGATCTTCATATTGGGTTTCAAGGACCTTTCAAAACCTATTTTCTCTTAATCAAAAGCATAAAATAGATAATCTTCTACTTTTGCTTCTAGGAAAAGTAATGGATTCAAACCATATATCCTCTTGGCTTCTCTTTTCATGAACTATAGTTAGATCCATCAAACATAGGAATATTCAATTTGTGTGCCATTAGATTTGCCTCAAGCAATTAAACTCTTCTCTGAGGTACCAAGCTCTAAAGCCAATTGTTGAACAAGTTGAATAATTGGCCTAGGGGGGTGTGTGAGTGGTTGTGAATCAGTTATTCACAAACACTTTCTAATGTAGATTCAATAAATACTTAAAGCATTCAAAAAGTTGTAATAGATATAAACATGAAAACACAAAACCATCAATACAATAAACACCAAATTTTATGTGGAAACCCAAACTTGGGCAAAGCACAAAGAAAATAATTCTCATAAAATTAACATCATTTAAGGTGATTTTTACAAATTATTCACTATTGGTTTTTTGTTGTTGTTTGTCTCACTACTAGTTAGGCTAACTACCCAAAAATGCAAAAATAACTAACTTCCACTACAAATAGGTGTGTTGCCAATACAATCAAGCATATAGCCATAGTATAAAAATGAGAATTGAATCCACCACTCAAGTCACTATCACCAACACTACAATACACAAATGATATAACAGTCCGATATTGATTGCATCAACTCACACAATCATCAAAACACAAATTTTGCCTTGTTGGATTCACATATCACTTGCATACAAGCAACATGCATGTATATCAACAATTGATATCATCACTCTTCTTATACTACTTGAAATCATTAATCAAGTTGACCTAAATTAGTTTGAAATAGATCACATTGAAGCATTGATGTTGTAGTAAGGAATGAAATATGGACTACCTCTCTTAGTACAACATTCCTTTTGCATGCCAACATGCTACACAATCTTTGAGACTTTTTGTACCAAGGCATATGAATAATGGATTTAGAGGAATTGTTTGGATAATAACATATATGAACATGATCCAAATGGGATTAAACTCAAATTAGCATTCCACCATATGTTACACATGAAATAAAACCATCACTATCATAGATAAGGAAAATATATATAAAGATCATCCTTCAATGAACACTTCTGCGGATACCCAAGGCTATCAATGCACACTTCTATCGATTCAACAAAACAACCAAATTATAAATGAATTTCCTTTATGCATTAAATATGTTAACCTCAATGACAACCATTAATGACAACAACATGAATAGCATTAACCTCTCATTCTAACCATTACTTACCATTACTTGTTAGAATTATGAAAATATCTTCAAATATAATTTTATAGGAATTTTTTCCTTCTTTTTTGTAATCAAAAAATTTGAGTGCTCACAAAAATTTTCATCTTATTTCAATACCTATTTTCATACAATATATTGATACATTTAAAGCCAAAAAAATGTTTTAATAAATTTGGTACATCTAGTTCCAATAACATTTGGGAGCCATTTTCATTCATTCATAAATCATTTTTACTTGAACATTTTTTATTTTGGAGCTTTGAGAAAGGTTTCTATAGAAAATTGATTTTCTAAGAACGAGAATTTTTAGAAGAATTTGAGTTGGACGAAACCCAATTCTTCTTGTGACATGATTTGGTATAGTCTAAATTGCGCTTCAGATTAACATCAACTTTGGTAATGAATTTCTTGTATTAGACATTTGAAGGGTAAAATTATTATTTGAATTTTTATATCAAAGAGTGGATAATATTTTCCATACACCATCAAGCATCTGCAATTGGTCACAACATTCCATGTAGAACCCCCCATCTCTTTGGTAGCCTTAAGGTTTGGAGAAGAAAACCAAAGAAAATTAGAATTAAATTTTAGATCGAAATCTTCAAAATATAAATGGAACAATCAAGACATTGTATTTTGCACAATCATGTTGTACGTCATATGCGGCCAACTACAACCCTAGTACAGATATGTGGCCAACTATTTTGAAGAAATAAAATAAAAATTAGATCTCTTGTGGTGTGAATTAGCTATTAATTTATTTTCAATATTTATTTTAAAATCAACATTACAATTTTCATATGATAAAAAACAACCAAAAAAATTAGAAAAAATCAAACAAACAAAAAAATTGGACAATTTCTTCCAAATCATTGGTCAAAGGTTGTCAAAAAAACAAAAATCAGATACATGCTTTGGAATTTCGTTTAGTATCTTTCAAATGAGGGCTAATGCACTTTTAGCATCTCATGTTGGTTTGTGGAGGTGCACCATTTTTCTCTACTTGTGTACATGTTGCTTTTCTAAGAGAAATTTATTTCCTGCTCTCTTTTGCTCCTCGTGAAAACATCACCTTTAACAACCTTTTTTTAAAATATAATTTATTTATATAATGAGCTTACCTCTAACTTCCCACATGTTCTCATAGTTTTTTTATTCTTGTTTTTTTATTAGAGGTCCAAAGCCTCTTTGATTAAGAACCAAGGATTGAAGGGTATTCATTCTACCAAAATCCACCCAGGACACATTCTCAACTTCATGATGTGAAAGACTTTGCACTCAACAAGACTTGATCCCTAGTGGGCCCACTTGAAATCAAACGACTTCACTAGTAAACCAAGGACCCATTGAATTGACTATACTTGTATACTTCATCACAAGGCTAATTTCATTATCCAACTTTGGGACAGTCCTAGATTGTTCTTTCCAATAACTACTCAACAATGGATTTCAGCCCCAATCAATCCTATGTATTAGCATACCCCTTGCAATTTCAATTGCAAAAGCTAGTCAATATAATGGAAATAAGGTTTACTAAAAAATATCTTTGTGTAATTGACATTTGATTTTTGCTAGTTATATCTTAATATGCTTATATATATATATATATATATATATATATATATATATATATATATATATATATATATATCACTAATTAAGAAGTTATAGATTATTTGCTAGTTATATATTAATAGTTATTATGATATAGAACTATTTATTTAAAAAAATTCTATATATTCATTATTGAATTATGTGGATGTGGAATTATGAGGTTTTTTCCTCCATTACAGGATACAATGTTCATTAAAATGTTGATATGTATCAATCTTCTATGATATGTTATACTTTATCTTCTTTTTTTGGTGGGTTATTTTTATTACATTATCAATATATTATAAATGTAAACCCCCTAGCCTCTTTTTCTTCATGATATAAAAAAAGAGTGAACATAAATAACAAAGAGAACTAGGGATAATCAGTTTTGAACTAATGACTTTCACCACATCAAGGTGACACTCTACCACTGAGTTATATCCCTTGAGAAATTCAACGAAACTATATCATGATTCCTCGGAAGTTATATCTTGTTCTCGTACTCTTTCAAAACCTCATAAAAAAAAGAATGAAATCATTTTGTAACAATTTAAAAATTGACATTTTCTACTTAAAAACAAAATTTGTAACTAAACACGCTTATATTTGTATTGTTGCATTTCACAAAAAAAACCTTTTCCTATATTTTCTTAGCTTATATTTTCAATTGGTGCACATGGCCACTCAGATAATATATTCTATTGATACAATTTTATAATAGGCCATTGAAATAATTCTCGGTATCCAAACCATGCCACCCAAACCAAAGCACAAAAGTCAAAATTTTGAATCAAACTGATTCCTAATTCAAATAGTGCATAACTACATAGATAAGCTCACATTAACCCGTCAATTTTGAATTGAATTTGTGATGACACAAAATGATGTCTTGAGATATCAATAAAAAATAAGCATGTTAATGTTTTTTATTAAGTAAAACAGGTTTAATGAGTGCCTGAAACCCAATGGTTTACATAAGATACAACCATTAAGTCCTAAACCGAAAAAACACCAAAGAAACAACAGGCCATAAAAGGCCAGGAGAGCTTGACTAAAAGGAACAACCTCTAAAAGAGCAGGTGAGCAACAAATTTTCAAAGGACCCAAAACCTTATTCATTACAGACCATCAAGAAATTCATTTTGGTCTCATCTTTTGAGATCGTAGTGACATATCAAACGAAGGTTTGGAGGACTTAACTTTTTTTTGTTTTGCTAATATTCATTCATCCTCCACCTTCCTAGTAACCTTCTGTCAATCTGGGCAATCAACCCCACATACAACCCCCAACACCCTTGCAGTAGGAGATAAAACATCTAAAACAACACCAATAATAGTGTTCTGGACAACTTCAAAAGAAGGGACACTAACACCATGCTAAATCAGATCTGCCAAAGGGACAACATTTGAACTAACAATTCCAATAGCAAAAGAGGGGGCAACAAAAAAATTCTGAATCATCGCCATAGGGGCAACATTTGAATCATCAAAGACATCAAGAAATTCTTCCATCAAAGAAAGATCAATCTAAGAAGAGCTTTCCATCCCATTCGTAACAGATGATACTTTCTTAACCGTGTAGAGTTCATTCAAAACCCCCAACCACCAAGAAGGTGATTTCTTCGATCTAACCTTTTTAGAGGAGCATCACATAGCTAGATGGTCAATCTTATGACATTTCCTACATCTAAAAGGAATTGCCTCATAATCAAGAAGCTAAAGCGAAGAACCAGAAGGAGAGGCCAATGTAATCATCTTAGGGAGCCCATTGGAGACATCAATCTCCACAAGAATTCAAGTACACATCATCCTATACACATTAGAAGACTTTGAATCAACC